>OU343164.1:2832868-3432868 GCA_910595825.1 Philhelius pedissequus
GCCTCGTGTATGCACACAACTACAGCATTTGAATCCCATTAGATGGATTTTGATATTTTATTTTGTCGGTTATCTAGAATGTTCCATGGATTTTTTGGACGACGATGGAAAATTCGTTGTGAAGATTGGAAAATGTCGATTAATTGTGAAATACATTGTAATAGAAGACGTTTTGCGTGCATTTTGGGTGGAGAAGCAATTGAGATATATTAGATGACGCTGTGCTGCGATCAATGCCACAACCCGATAGATTGCGTTATACATTGACTTAGGCTGTTGCCTTTCACATTATAATTTTTAATTTTTCTTGCTGATGGTCCCGGTGTGACATGCAAGACATTCGTCATTTAGTTGATTTTAGGAACAATTCGGCCAAGATTTCTTTCGTTACCTGTTGCATCCTATGGCATCTATTTAATTTTTTTTCTTGTGTGATCTTTAGTCCAAATTATGCGTTTCGCCCAGGTACTACAGTTTTGCTCATCAGTTAGATGCTGTAGTACACTTCTAAGACGCAAAATAATAGGCGATGGCTACCGACACAAATAAAATTTACAGCTTTCAAACACTGTCAATTATAATTTTCTAGGGAAATTCGGTCGAATTCAGACACCTAGAAAATAATGACCGTGGTTTAAAATTTTAAAGTTATGAAGGTTAATATAATTTGGACTTTTTGGATATTTTTGGATCCAGGTTACTTAGGATCTCTGCGGCTGATGAGTTAGAGTTGTATAAGGCTGTATTGGCAGTTAAGTATTGGCATGTCCCAATGCCTAGTATATGCTTAATATCAATATTGGTTAGACAGTTGGGGCATATAGGTGGGCTTTCCTTTTAAAGGGGATGTTGATGTGTATTTATAGTATGCCCTAATCTTAGTCTTTTTAGGGTAGTATTCATTTTTCTCGTTGTAGATGTTGGGTAAATCGGTCGTGATTTGTTAGTTTTGATTGACTTGTAATGGTGTTGGCTATTGTTCCAGTTTGCAATTCTGTGTTCTTTAATGCTTTTGTTTTTTTCTCGGGTTAAATCCTGTTTCGTTAGAAAACACAGGGAGAAGACTGGCGAGGTATAGGCGGTATGCCCACATAAGTTTTAATTGACTAGTGTTTCTAATAATCTGGTCTCTTATTTTGCTTATAATAATTGTGTAATTCTTTGGGCTTTGAGTTGCGCGTAGAACTGACAGACTATCTGAACAAATAACGTATTTTCCGGATAGTTTTGAAATGGCTTTGATAGAAATAAGGATAGCTGTAGCTTCTGCGGTGAAAATGGAGGAGGCATTGTACAGTGTGCCTATTGTGAGAATGTGACCATCTTCATACGTTGATGCGAAAGAAGTGCTGTGTCTGTTTTTGGAGCCATCAGTGAAAATCATTTTCCATTTTCTTTATTTTAAGTTGTCAGTAGTTTCAGAATACATTGAACGATAAATGTAAGAAGAAGTGTTGTTTTTATTGTGCTCTGCCAAGTTCTTATAATAAACGGTGATTTTTTAAGAGCTTGGTTTTTGAAAATTCAAAAAAACACAGAAACTTGTAAAAAGTGAATGAAATTTTTATTTGGATCGATAAATCAATTTCTGCCATTTACTTTTTAAAAATAATTTCACTTTAATGTTGCCCGCTGCTACGCTTCAGGTGGTCCATTCTGAAGGTCCAATTTTGGAAAACTTTTTCACACATTTCGGCCGGAATCTCACCAATGACGCGTTCAATGTTGGCTTCCAAGGCAGCAATCGTGTTTGGCTTGTCCCCATAGACAATAGACTTAACATAGCCCCACAAAAAATAGTCTAAAGGGGTCAAATCACATGATCTTGGTGGCCAATTGACTGCGCCAAAACGTGAGATCAACTGCTCACCAAATTCGCCTCTCAATTGATGCATGGTTTCGCGTGCAGTGTGGCATGTGGCACCGTCCTGTTGGAACCACATGTCGACCGAGTTCAATTCTTGCATTTTCGGCAAAAAAAATCTGTTATCATCGAACGGTACCTTTCTCCATTGACCGTAACCCTGCGGCCTTCATCGTCCTTGAAGAAGTACGACCCAATGATGCCGCCTGCCCATAAACCGCACCAAACAGTGCATTTTTCGGGATGCATTGGTAGCTGCTGAATTGCCTCTGGCTGCTCTTCACTCCAAATACGGCAATTCTACTTATTCACGTATCCATTTAGCCAAAAATGAGCGGAAAAAAAAACGGACGTAGCTTGCGAAACACATTTTTCACAGAGCACGAATTTTGATAATAAATTTCAATAAGTTGCAAACGTTGTTCAGGCGTAAGTCTATTCATGATGAAATGGCAAACAATACTGAATCGAAATGTCAAATGCTCGTGGAATTTGTCATGTGTGATCTGTCAAAAATATAAACGTCAAAAACCAAGTAGCAAAAAAATCACCCGTTAGATGATTTTTCCACTGTCCAAGGGGGAAACGCAGGGAAATATTTTTCGTATTTTACAGCTGGTAGGTTCCACGAATTAGTTGTAGACATGACCAAAGAAATGGCTGATGGTATACGTTTGAGGTCGACCGACTTGTTGAGGGATTTTATGTCTTCACTGATAATGGAATACTGACTGATGCCAATTTAACATATAGCTTTAGCTTGTTTTCGAGAATTCGTTCTTCTATTGAGGGAAGCTCCGCTTTAGCCATCAAGTTGCAAATCGGAGTGCTTTGGAAAGCGTTTGTAAATCTCCTCATCATAGCTTAGTACATTCAGATAACGTTGATTCCTCTTCTAGTCCGACAATTATTGCTAATGCTTCCCCGAGCTCATCATAGGGTGTGAGTTACTATATGAAAAATGATTCTCGTTTCTCGGTAATACTACCTACAGCTGTTGTCAAGGTGTTTGATTCTGTTGGAAAGACTCATCTCGTGCGCGTTTTACTGGATAGCGGTTCCCAGGTTTCGTTTGTAACCGATAGTTTGGTGAAAAGTCTTGGCCTTCTTCGTTCTCATGCTCGTTTGCCCATTTCCGGGATTTCGTCGGTTGAAGCGGGTGTGACCCAAGGTTTTGTTGACTTAAACATTAAATCTCGAATTTCCTCATATAAAAATTGAGGCATCTATTCTGAATAAAATAACTTCTCAAACGCGATCACTTTCAAGGATCCCGGTCCAATTGATACCATGTTAGGAGCTGAGAGGGTTGGAGTATACTGCTTAGTGGTCATCGTTCAGATCCAGAAGGAAGGGCTGTTGCACACGAGACCCTGTTTGGATGGGTTGTAACGGGTAGTTTGCCAGGAGATTCTGTAGTTTCGTTGCACGCACGTGTTGACCTTGATGTAATTTTGAGTCTTTTTGGGAAACTGAGGAAGTTTCGCATAGTTCCTCGTTGACAGTAGGTGATGATGATGTAGGCCAAATGTTTTTGAAAACTTACTCGTACCTTGGATAACAAGTACATAGTTAATATTCCGTTTCGACAAGTAAATGTCAAGTTTGCTAAAACTATTCCTGGAACCATTGACTAGACTTTTTGGAATGGAACGTCGTTTTTCTCGTGATAAAGATCTGCCTACGAAACGAAAACTACTTTCCGATGTTGCGAAGATTTTTGATCCCCTTGGATTCTTAGCTCCTTCCACTATTTTGCTGAAAATACTGTTTCAGGAGCTGTCGATCGCAAGGACGAAAATAGAAGGGGATGACCCCTTGCATTTGGAAATAGCTGAAAATGGAAGCTGTATCGGGAGAATTTGACTTATTTTGAAAACTAGGGTTTGTCGTAGGTTTCCCCAAAATTCTAAAATCTTTGAGTTAATAGGATTCTACGATGCTTCCGAAAAGGCTTACTCATCGGTGGTCTATTGCTTAAGTTGCTTAGGAGATGGTGTTGAAATTCAGTTGGTTGCAGCTAAAACTCGCTGAGCTCCAGTAAAACAGCTAACGATTCCTCGTCTGGAACTTTGCGGAGCGCTACTTTTGTTTCGGTTACTCGAGCTTATTCCTTCTTCGTTGGATATCAACCCAGTTTGAGTTTTTGCGTTCTGTGGTTCTCAAATAGTTTTATCCTGACTCCGCTCAAATGGAATACTTTCGTTCCCAATCGTACGCCCGAAATCTTGTCCACTATACCTCGTTCTTCTTGGACATCATGTCTGTTCGGCTGATAATCCCGCTAATTGTGCTTCCCGTGGACTTGCACTTAAAGATTTAATGAGACAAGAAATGTGGTGGAATGGTCCAAAATAGGTGTCTCAGGACTTTGATAATTGTCAAATAATCGTGAAATTGAAATAGAAAAGATTCCTGAGGAGAGGAAAAAGGGCGTCACTGTTCACGTTTCGGTTACAGTTGAGCATTTTCTTCAAAACATTTCCCTTAAAATTTCTAGTTGGAGAAAACTTGTGAGAATAGTTGGCTATATTCGTCGCCTTATATATTTTTGTCGTTTTGCAATAGGAGGTAGAAAATACGGATATATTTTGCTTTCAGAGCTTCGCCTTGCTAAAATATCCTGTCTCAAGAGGGCGCAAAATGAGTTAATTATTGAAATGAACGCTCTTAAAGCTGATCGTTGTGTTTCACAGATGTCCAAGTTATATTCGCTTTCACCCGATTTCGAAGGCCATGAATGTTCCATTCGGTATGAAACATCCTATTATTCTGCCCAAAAATCATCGTATTACACAGCTGATTCTGTTGGATGCCCACCAGAACTTTCTGCATATGGGTGTGTCTGACTATTCGCGATAATTCGTCAGGAGTATTGGATCCTTGGGAGCAGAAATCTTATTTTGAAACTGGTCCATTATTGCATTACCTGTTTTCGCCAACGAAAATGTGCCTCTACGCAACTTATGGGAAATTTACCATCGTATTGTGTGAACGCATCTTTTGCTTTCGCCTATACCGGATGTGACTACGCTGGCCGCATTACTCCTCGTTCGTCCAGAGGAAGAAAGCCTATCATCACAAAAGGATAAATTTCGCTGTTTGTCTTCATGACTACCAAGGCGCTGCACATGGAATTGGTTTCGCACTTGACCACTGATGAGTTTTTGGCTGCCTTGAAAAGACTAATCGCCAGACGTGGTAAATGCAGCGTTATGTACTCCGATAAATGGTACAAAATTCCAAGGAGCAGCGCACGTTCTATCGGACATGTATAATTTCATTCAATCTCCGACTCACCACACAAAGGTTGCAGAAATGCTAGCAGGTGAAAACATTGATTTGCAATTTATACCTCCTCAAAGCCCTCACTTTGCTGGGCTTTGGGAAGCGGGGGTTAAATTGGTAAAGCAACATCTGCGGCGCGTCATTGGTGATAGTGTTCTTACCTTTGAAGAAATATGTACCGCGTTCGCCCAGATCAAAGCCCTCTTAAATTCTAGGCCCCTTTGTGTTTTTTCCGATTCAGATCTTGACCCATTAACGCCTTCTCATTTTCTCATAGGTAGACCATACACGGCAATCCCCGAGCCAAGTTACTTTGAAGCACATATAAACCGATTGGGAAGATGGGAATTGCTACAGAATATGATGCAAGGTTTCTGGGGAAGGTGGCAAACCGACTATATAACATCGCTGCAGCACCGTACAAAATGGAGAGAAGCTACTAGAGATTTTAAAGTTGACGTGGTTATTCGAAAAGAACCTAATCTACCACCTTCACTACGGTACTTAGGAAGAATCACCCAAGTTCACCAAGGTGAAGATAGACCTATTCGAGTGGTCACAGTGCGCACAAAACGAGGCACTTTTTTGCGGCCCATCACTAAACTTGCCCTTCTGCCATGTCCTAAAATTCCTTCAGCGGGGGCGGCATGTGAAGAAACGCAACTATTATTTAGCTTTTGTATTTAATTACTTAGTGCATTAATTTAAATATTGCCTAAAACGTACATGTTTAATTTTTGTTTGTTAATTTATTTTTGTTTCATAATTTTTATTTCAATATATGCCAATCATTTTTGATTTACCCTATAATGAGTTATTGTCTTCTCATCTATGAATGTAAATGCGTAAGTTATTTTTTGTTTGTTTTTGGTCATCGTTATCATGATCTGCATTAGCACTTGTAATTGATTATATAATAGAAGAGCCGTTGCAAGAGATAACCGCAATGCTCAATGCAGATCATTGGTAACGTGTGTAAAATGGTGGCTTAGCTTAGTGAATATTTTTCTTTACGCTTTCTTTTTGTACCAACCACCACACCATACGGTCGAGTCAAACAATAATTACATTATTTTTGTTTGAATTCTCTTGATAAGAGAGTGCATATAAGAAATCTGTTTGCCGTCCGATGTCTAGAACCGCAGTTATGGCCAAAAATGTCACTCACATGTTTATTATTGCTGTATTAGTATAAATAATGTGTTTTGTCTTGTATACACACACTTTCATTTTGGTTTCTCTTTGATGCCTCGTGTATGCACACAACTACAGCATTTGAATCCCATTAGATGGATTTTGATATTTTATTTTGTCGGTTATCTAGAATGTTCCATGGATTTTTTGGACGACGATGGAAAATTCGTTGTGAAGATTGGAAAATGTCGATTAATTGTGAAATACATTGTAATAGAAGACGTTTTGCGTGCATTTTGGGTGGAGAAGCAATTGAGATATATTAGATGACGCTGTGCTGCGATCAATGCCACAACCCGATAGATTGCGTTATACATTGACTTAGGCTGTTGCCTTTCACATTATAATTTTTAATTTTTCTTGCTGATGGTCCCGGTGTGACATGCAAGACATTCGTCATTTAGTTGATTTTAGGAACAATTCGGCCAAGATTTCTTTCGTTACCTGTTGCATCCTATGGCATCTATTTAATTTTTTTTCTTGTGTGATCTTTAGTCCAAATTATGCGTTTCGCCCAGGTACTACAGTTTTGCTCATCAGTTAGATGCTGTAGTACACTTCTAAGACGCAAAATAATAGGCGATGGCTACCGACACAAATAAAATTTACAGCTTTCAAACACTGTCAATTATAATTTTCTAGGGAAATTCGGTCGAATTCAGACACCTAGAAAATAATGACCGTGGTTTAAAATTTTAAAGTTATGAAGGTTAATATAATTTGGACTTTTTGGATATTTTTGGATCCAGGTTACTTAGGATCTCTGCGGCTGATGAGTTAGAGTTGTATAAGGCTGTATTGGCAGTTAAGTATTGGCATGTCCCAATGCCTAGTATATGCTTAATATCAATATTGGTTAGACAGTTGGGGCATATAGGTGGGCTTTCCTTTTAAAGGGGATGTTGATGTGTATTTATAGTATGCCCTAATCTTAGTCTTTTTAGGGTAGTATTCATTTTTCTCGTTGTAGATGTTGGGTAAATCGGTCGTGATTTGTTAGTTTTGATTGACTTGTAATGGTGTTGGCTATTGTTCCAGTTTGCAATTCTGTGTTCTTTAATGCTTTTGTTTTTTTCTCGGGTTAAATCCTGTTTCGTTAGAAAACACAGGGAGAAGACTGGCGAGGTATAGGCGGTATGCCCACATAAGTTTTAATTGACTAGTGTTTCTAATAATCTGGTCTCTTATTTTGCTTATAATAATTGTGTAATTCTTTGGGCTTTGAGTTGCGCGTAGAACTGACAGACTATCTGAACAAATAACGTATTTTCCGGATAGTTTTGAAATGGCTTTGATAGAAATAAGGATAGCTGTAGCTTCTGCGGTGAAAATGGAGGAGGCATTGTACAGTGTGCCTATTGTGAGAATGTGACCATCTTCATACGTTGATGCGAAAGAAGTGCTGTGTCTGTTTTTGGAGCCATCAGTGAAAATCATTTTCCATTTTCTTTATTTTAAGTTGTCAGTAGTTTCAGAATACATTGAACGATAAATGTAAGAAGAAGTGTTGTTTTTATTGTGCTCTGCCAAGTTCTTATAATAAACGGTGATTTTTTAAGAGCTTGGTTTTTGAAAATTCAAAAAAACACAGAAACTTGTAAAAAGTGAATGAAATTTTTATTTGGATCGATAAATCAATTTCTGCCATTTACTTTTTAAAAATAATTTCACTTTAATGTTGCCCGCTGCTACGCTTCAGGTGGTCCATTCTGAAGGTCCAATTTTGGAAAACTTTTTCACACATTTCGGCCGGAATCTCACCAATGACGCGTTCAATGTTGGCTTCCAAGGCAGCAATCGTGTTTGGCTTGTCCCCATAGACAATAGACTTAACATAGCCCCACAAAAAATAGTCTAAAGGGGTCAAATCACATGATCTTGGTGGCCAATTGACTGCGCCAAAACGTGAGATCAACTGCTCACCAAATTCGCCTCTCAATTGATGCATGGTTTCGCGTGCAGTGTGGCATGTGGCACCGTCCTGTTGGAACCACATGTCGACCGAGTTCAATTCTTGCATTTTCGGCAAAAAAAATCTGTTATCATCGAACGGTACCTTTCTCCATTGACCGTAACCCTGCGGCCTTCATCGTCCTTGAAGAAGTACGACCCAATGATGCCGCCTGCCCATAAACCGCACCAAACAGTGCATTTTTCGGGATGCATTGGTAGCTGCTGAATTGCCTCTGGCTGCTCTTCACTCCAAATACGGCAATTCTACTTATTCACGTATCCATTTAGCCAAAAATGAGCGGAAAAAAAAACGGACGTAGCTTGCGAAACACATTTTTCACAGAGCACGAATTTTGATAATAAATTTCAATAAGTTGCAAACGTTGTTCAGGCGTAAGTCTATTCATGATGAAATGGCAAACAATACTGAATCGAAATGTCAAATGCTCGTGGAATTTGTCATGTGTGATCTGTCAAAAATATAAACGTCAAAAACCAAGTAGCAAAAAAATCACCCGTTAGATGATTTTTCCACTGTCCAAGGGGGAAACGCAGGGAAATATTTTTCGTATTTTACAGCTGGTAGGTTCCACGAATTAGTTGTAGACATGACCAAAGAAATGGCTGATGGTATACGTTTGAGGTCGACCGACTTGTTGAGGGATTTTATGTCTTCACTGATAATGGAATACTGACTGATGCCAATTTAACATATAGCTTTAGCTTGTTTTCGAGAATTCGTTCTTCTATTGAGGGAAGCTCCGCTTTAGCCATCAAGTTGCAAATCGGAGTGCTTTGGAAAGCGTTTGTAAATCTCCTCATCATAGCTTAGTACATTCAGATAACGTTGATTCCTCTTCTAGTCCGACAATTATTGCTAATGCTTCCCCGAGCTCATCATAGGGTGTGAGTTACTATATGAAAAATGATTCTCGTTTCTCGGTAATACTACCTACAGCTGTTGTCAAGGTGTTTGATTCTGTTGGAAAGACTCATCTCGTGCGCGTTTTACTGGATAGCGGTTCCCAGGTTTCGTTTGTAACCGATAGTTTGGTGAAAAGTCTTGGCCTTCTTCGTTCTCATGCTCGTTTGCCCATTTCCGGGATTTCGTCGGTTGAAGCGGGTGTGACCCAAGGTTTTGTTGACTTAAACATTAAATCTCGAATTTCCTCATATAAAAATTGAGGCATCTATTCTGAATAAAATAACTTCTCAAACGCGATCACTTTCAAGGATCCCGGTCCAATTGATACCATGTTAGGAGCTGAGAGGGTTGGAGTATACTGCTTAGTGGTCATCGTTCAGATCCAGAAGGAAGGGCTGTTGCACACGAGACCCTGTTTGGATGGGTTGTAACGGGTAGTTTGCCAGGAGATTCTGTAGTTTCGTTGCACGCACGTGTTGACCTTGATGTAATTTTGAGTCTTTTTGGGAAACTGAGGAAGTTTCGCATAGTTCCTCGTTGACAGTAGGTGATGATGATGTAGGCCAAATGTTTTTGAAAACTTACTCGTACCTTGGATAACAAGTACATAGTTAATATTCCGTTTCGACAAGTAAATGTCAAGTTTGCTAAAACTATTCCTGGAACCATTGACTAGACTTTTTGGAATGGAACGTCGTTTTTCTCGTGATAAAGATCTGCCTACGAAACGAAAACTACTTTCCGATGTTGCGAAGATTTTTGATCCCCTTGGATTCTTAGCTCCTTCCACTATTTTGCTGAAAATACTGTTTCAGGAGCTGTCGATCGCAAGGACGAAAATAGAAGGGGATGACCCCTTGCATTTGGAAATAGCTGAAAATGGAAGCTGTATCGGGAGAATTTGACTTATTTTGAAAACTAGGGTTTGTCGTAGGTTTCCCCAAAATTCTAAAATCTTTGAGTTAATAGGATTCTACGATGCTTCCGAAAAGGCTTACTCATCGGTGGTCTATTGCTTAAGTTGCTTAGGAGATGGTGTTGAAATTCAGTTGGTTGCAGCTAAAACTCGCTGAGCTCCAGTAAAACAGCTAACGATTCCTCGTCTGGAACTTTGCGGAGCGCTACTTTTGTTTCGGTTACTCGAGCTTATTCCTTCTTCGTTGGATATCAACCCAGTTTGAGTTTTTGCGTTCTGTGGTTCTCAAATAGTTTTATCCTGACTCCGCTCAAATGGAATACTTTCGTTCCCAATCGTACGCCCGAAATCTTGTCCACTATACCTCGTTCTTCTTGGACATCATGTCTGTTCGGCTGATAATCCCGCTAATTGTGCTTCCCGTGGACTTGCACTTAAAGATTTAATGAGACAAGAAATGTGGTGGAATGGTCCAAAATAGGTGTCTCAGGACTTTGATAATTGTCAAATAATCGTGAAATTGAAATAGAAAAGATTCCTGAGGAGAGGAAAAAGGGCGTCACTGTTCACGTTTCGGTTACAGTTGAGCATTTTCTTCAAAACATTTCCCTTAAAATTTCTAGTTGGAGAAAACTTGTGAGAATAGTTGGCTATATTCGTCGCCTTATATATTTTTGTCGTTTTGCAATAGGAGGTAGAAAATACGGATATATTTTGCTTTCAGAGCTTCGCCTTGCTAAAATATCCTGTCTCAAGAGGGCGCAAAATGAGTTAATTATTGAAATGAACGCTCTTAAAGCTGATCGTTGTGTTTCACAGATGTCCAAGTTATATTCGCTTTCACCCGATTTCGAAGGCCATGAATGTTCCATTCGGTATGAAACATCCTATTATTCTGCCCAAAAATCATCGTATTACACAGCTGATTCTGTTGGATGCCCACCAGAACTTTCTGCATATGGGTGTGTCTGACTATTCGCGATAATTCGTCAGGAGTATTGGATCCTTGGGAGCAGAAATCTTATTTTGAAACTGGTCCATTATTGCATTACCTGTTTTCGCCAACGAAAATGTGCCTCTACGCAACTTATGGGAAATTTACCATCGTATTGTGTGAACGCATCTTTTGCTTTCGCCTATACCGGATGTGACTACGCTGGCCGCATTACTCCTCGTTCGTCCAGAGGAAGAAAGCCTATCATCACAAAAGGATAAATTTCGCTGTTTGTCTTCATGACTACCAAGGCGCTGCACATGGAATTGGTTTCGCACTTGACCACTGATGAGTTTTTGGCTGCCTTGAAAAGACTAATCGCCAGACGTGGTAAATGCAGCGTTATGTACTCCGATAAATGGTACAAAATTCCAAGGAGCAGCGCACGTTCTATCGGACATGTATAATTTCATTCAATCTCCGACTCACCACACAAAGGTTGCAGAAATGCTAGCAGGTGAAAACATTGATTTGCAATTTATACCTCCTCAAAGCCCTCACTTTGCTGGGCTTTGGGAAGCGGGGGTTAAATTGGTAAAGCAACATCTGCGGCGCGTCATTGGTGATAGTGTTCTTACCTTTGAAGAAATATGTACCGCGTTCGCCCAGATCAAAGCCCTCTTAAATTCTAGGCCCCTTTGTGTTTTTTCCGATTCAGATCTTGACCCATTAACGCCTTCTCATTTTCTCATAGGTAGACCATACACGGCAATCCCCGAGCCAAGTTACTTTGAAGCACATATAAACCGATTGGGAAGATGGGAATTGCTACAGAATATGATGCAAGGTTTCTGGGGAAGGTGGCAAACCGACTATATAACATCGCTGCAGCACCGTACAAAATGGAGAGAAGCTACTAGAGATTTTAAAGTTGACGTGGTTATTCGAAAAGAACCTAATCTACCACCTTCACTACGGTACTTAGGAAGAATCACCCAAGTTCACCAAGGTGAAGATAGACCTATTCGAGTGGTCACAGTGCGCACAAAACGAGGCACTTTTTTGCGGCCCATCACTAAACTTGCCCTTCTGCCATGTCCTAAAATTCCTTCAGCGGGGGCGGCATGTGAAGAAACGCAACTATTATTTAGCTTTTGTATTTAATTACTTAGTGCATTAATTTAAATATTGCCTAAAACGTACATGTTTAATTTTTGTTTGTTAATTTATTTTTGTTTCATAATTTTTATTTCAATATATGCCAATCATTTTTGATTTACCCTATAATGAGTTATTGTCTTCTCATCTATGAATGTAAATGCGTAAGTTATTTTTTGTTTGTTTTTGGTCATCGTTATCATGATCTGCATTAGCACTTGTAATTGATTATATAATAGAAGAGCCGTTGCAAGAGATAACCGCAATGCTCAATGCAGATCATTGGTAACGTGTGTAAAATGGTGGCTTAGCTTAGTGAATATTTTTCTTTACGCTTTCTTTTTGTACCAACCACCACACCATACGGTCGAGTCAAACAATAATTACATTATTTTTGTTTGAATTCTCTTGATAAGAGAGTGCATATAAGAAATCTGTTTGCCGTCCGATGTCTAGAACCGCAGTTATGGCCAAAAATGTCACTCACATGTTTATTATTGCTGTATTAGTATAAATAATGTGTTTTGTCTTGTATACACACACTTTCATTTTGGTTTCTCTTTGATGCCTCGTGTATGCACACAACTACAGCATTTGAATCCCATTAGATGGATTTTGATATTTTATTTTGTCGGTTATCTAGAATGTTCCATGGATTTTTTGGACGACGATGGAAAATTCGTTGTGAAGATTGGAAAATGTCGATTAATTGTGAAATACATTGTAATAGAAGACGTTTTGCGTGCATTTTGGGTGGAGAAGCAATTGAGATATATTAGATGACGCTGTGCTGCGATCAATGCCACAACCCGATAGATTGCGTTATACATTGACTTAGGCTGTTGCCTTTCACATTATAATTTTTAATTTTTCTTGCTGATGGTCCCGGTGTGACATGCAAGACATTCGTCATTTAGTTGATTTTAGGAACAATTCGGCCAAGATTTCTTTCGTTACCTGTTGCATCCTATGGCATCTATTTAATTTTTTTTCTTGTGTGATCTTTAGTCCAAATTATGCGTTTCGCCCAGGTACTACAGTTTTGCTCATCAGTTAGATGCTGTAGTACACTTCTAAGACGCAAAATAATAGGCGATGGCTACCGACACAAATAAAATTTACAGCTTTCAAACACTGTCAATTATAATTTTCTAGGGAAATTCGGTCGAATTCAGACACCTAGAAAATAATGACCGTGGTTTAAAATTTTAAAGTTATGAAGGTTAATATAATTTGGACTTTTTGGATATTTTTGGATCCAGGTTACTTAGGATCTCTGCGGCTGATGAGTTAGAGTTGTATAAGGCTGTATTGGCAGTTAAGTATTGGCATGTCCCAATGCCTAGTATATGCTTAATATCAATATTGGTTAGACAGTTGGGGCATATAGGTGGGCTTTCCTTTTAAAGGGGATGTTGATGTGTATTTATAGTATGCCCTAATCTTAGTCTTTTTAGGGTAGTATTCATTTTTCTCGTTGTAGATGTTGGGTAAATCGGTCGTGATTTGTTAGTTTTGATTGACTTGTAATGGTGTTGGCTATTGTTCCAATTCCAATGCAATTCTGTGTTCTTTAATGCTTTTGTTTTTTTCTCGGGTTAAATCCTGTTTCGTTAGAAAACACAGGGAGAAGACTGGCGAGGTATAGGCGGTATGCCCACATAAGTTTTAATTGACTAGTGTTTCTAATAATCTGGTCTCTTATTTTGCTTATAATAATTGTGTAATTCTTTGGGCTTTGAGTTGCGCGTAGAACTGACAGACTATCTGAACAAATAACGTATTTTCCGGATAGTTTTGAAATGGCTTTGATAGAAATAAGGATAGCTGTAGCTTCTGCGGTGAAAATGGAGGAGGCATTGTACAGTGTGCCTATTGTGAGAATGTGACCATCTTCATACGTTGATGCGAAAGAAGTGCTGTGTCTGTTTTTGGAGCCATCAGTGAAAATCATTTTCCATTTTCTTTATTTTAAGTTGTCAGTAGTTTCAGAATACATTGAACGATAAATGTAAGAAGAAGTGTTGTTTTTATTGTGCTCTGCCAAGTTCTTATAATAAACGGTGATTTTTTAAGAGCTTGGTTTTTGAAAATTCAAAAAAACACAGAAACTTGTAAAAAGTGAATGAAATTTTTATTTGGATCGATAAATCAATTTCTGCCATTTACTTTTTAAAAATAATTTCACTTTAATGTTGCCCGCTGCTACGCTTCAGGTGGTCCATTCTGAAGGTCCAATTTTGGAAAACTTTTTCACACATTTCGGCCGGAATCTCACCAATGACGCGTTCAATGTTGGCTTCCAAGGCAGCAATCGTGTTTGGCTTGTCCCCATAGACAATAGACTTAACATAGCCCCACAAAAAATAGTCTAAAGGGGTCAAATCACATGATCTTGGTGGCCAATTGACTGCGCCAAAACGTGAGATCAACTGCTCACCAAATTCGCCTCTCAATTGATGCATGGTTTCGCGTGCAGTGTGGCATGTGGCACCGTCCTGTTGGAACCACATGTCGACCGAGTTCAATTCTTGCATTTTCGGCAAAAAAAATCTGTTATCATCGAACGGTACCTTTCTCCATTGACCGTAACCCTGCGGCCTTCATCGTCCTTGAAGAAGTACGACCCAATGATGCCGCCTGCCCATAAACCGCACCAAACAGTGCATTTTTCGGGATGCATTGGTAGCTGCTGAATTGCCTCTGGCTGCTCTTCACTCCAAATACGGCAATTCTACTTATTCACGTATCCATTTAGCCAAAAATGAGCGGAAAAAAAAACGGACGTAGCTTGCGAAACACATTTTTCACAGAGCACGAATTTTGATAATAAATTTCAATAAGTTGCAAACGTTGTTCAGGCGTAAGTCTATTCATGATGAAATGGCAAACAATACTGAATCGAAATGTCAAATGCTCGTGGAATTTGTCATGTGTGATCTGTCAAAAATATAAACGTCAAAAACCAAGTAGCAAAAAAATCACCCGTTAGATGATTTTTCCACTGTCCAAGGGGGAAACGCAGGGAAATATTTTTCGTATTTTACAGCTGGTAGGTTCCACGAATTAGTTGTAGACATGACCAAAGAAATGGCTGATGGTATACGTTTGAGGTCGACCGACTTGTTGAGGGATTTTATGTCTTCACTGATAATGGAATACTGACTGATGCCAATTTAACATATAGCTTTAGCTTGTTTTCGAGAATTCGTTCTTCTATTGAGGGAAGCTCCGCTTTAGCCATCAAGTTGCAAATCGGAGTGCTTTGGAAAGCGTTTAGACTTTTACGAACCGCTAGGTGATAGGGAGCTTTGATAGTGTTGATTGTAGTCTTGGGAGAGTTTCCATAAATTAGTAAACCGTATTCTAGTTTACTTAAAATTAATGATCTAGTAATATTACATAAGGTATTTACATGTGCTGATGATTTTTTACTAGACACGAATTTAATTATATTAGACCTAGCAGCTAAGCTCTTTTTGAGTTCTATACAATGGTTTTTAAAGTTATACTTATTATTAAAAATAACGCCAAGGATGCAAAGGTTAGTAGTGCTTACAATTCTAATATTATTGAAGTTGAAAGATGTCCCAGAACACTAAGTTTTGCGACAAATGTGTATAGTTTTACATTTTTCAACGGACAATTTTGCATCCATTTCAAGATATCTTGAAGAACGTTAGGAAATAACGACAGATATACAGCCAGGCTGTTGTGTTTACACAGAATGTAAACGTAATCGGCGTAGATACAGTGATAAACTTGGCCATGTTTAGATATTATGGAGCTCATATCATCAAACGCAATTAAAAAAAGAACAACTGATAGTGGTGATCCTTGGGGAATACCATTAGATAGAGGATAAGAAGCGAGAAGTGGTTATTTGCTTTTACGCATATTTGCCTTTTTGACATAAAAGATTTGACATAATTCTAGATTTTGAGTCCAATTCCCCAAGCTGATTTTTGCAAGATTTGATGAACGCCGATTCTATCAAAAGCTTTTTCAAAATCTAGTGATAAAATGGTTACATGATTACGAGCTGATAAAATGTAATAATCAATTAACCTCTTGGCAACTATTTTTCCATAATTTTTGATATACAAGGAATGAGATAAATGGGACGTCACCCTTTTATATTATCATTTGGGTTTTGAGGTTTCTGAAGTGGAAGTATAGTGGCTAGTTTCCAATGTTGCGGAATTGTTCCAGAGTTCAGAATATTGTTATAAAGCTTAAGCAGTCTATGTTTAATAGCGGTGGGAAGGTTTTGTAATATTGGATATGATATACGATCTCGCCCGGGAGTTTTTCCTTTTAATTTGTCCAAACAACATTCCAGCTCTAATAGAGTAATCGGAACTTTAATATCTTTCGCTTGACGAGACAAATCAGAATTTACGAAAGTTTGATTTAGAATCGATAGTTTTAAATTCGTAAAGGAAATTTTCATCTTTAGATTGAATTGACCAAGTATTTGCGAAATGATTGCTAATTTCACTTGGATTTGTTATTACTACCTGATTATTCTTAATGCATTTTATAGTTGATGGAGTATATGTACCGGTTAGGCAGCGGGTGTCTGATGTTATGAGTGATCTCTAAGAATTTATTTGCTTTGTTTATTTTTACCTCTCTTTTAAATTTGGCATTTGATTTTTTGTATTTTATGAAGTTTTCCTGTGTAGGGTGTTTTTTAAAAGCCTTCCACGTTTTATTTTTGATTTTTCGTAGGGAATTTAGATCCGAAGTTAATGGCAGTACTTGGTCGGATTTTATGGTTGAAATAATGGAAAGTGGTCGCTATTGTAGAAGTCGTCTAGGACTTTCCAGGACATCTTGGGATATATTTCAGAAGAACAGGTGGTGATGTCTATATGCGTGAAAGATTGGTGTGTCGAAAAATGTGTAGGAGAGCCATCGTTGAGAATTATGAGATTACAATTATATAAAAACCTTTCCCAGATCGCTCGCCTACAATTATTCTTAGGAGAGCCCCATAAAACACTCCAGGAATTAACGTCACCTGTGAAAATAATCGGAGTATTTATTTAATTGATTATATTATCTAGGTCGTTTAAGGAGAAAGATTGATCAGGATGTATGTACATCGATAGCAGAGTGAGTTTAGATGGGTATTGCGGCTCAATGGCCATAGTTAGAATATGCGAGTTAATATTTATAAGCTTGTGTGGAATGCTTTTTTTTTTAATAGTATGGCGATACCTTGCTTAGCAGCGATATTATTGTCAAGGTTAAGAAAATAACCAGTGTGCTGTTTGGTAATGTAGGGCGTGAAGTGGTAAAGGCAATGTGTCTCTTGAAGAGAAATTATACTGAGGCTGAATTCCTTAATAAGAATACTTAATTCGCTGTAGTTGTTAATGTAAACTTTAATATTCCATTGAAGAACATTAAAGGATTCAGTTGGGTTTCTTATAATTGAGGTTTGATTTGAAAGGATAAGGCGGGATTTGTTTTGTTGTTCAGGATTCAGACTCCGCGCCACGGTTAGCGAGTCATCCGGGCCTTCTGACAGGCCACTCGAGGGGCGGAGTCGGGATTAGGGCGATAATTTACATTTTTATTGCATTTCGGCATCGTTAGATTTAGAAATGTTTTGCTCGTAATATTTATTTTTAGTTAGGAGTGTTTGTGTTAAATTTGATATGAGTGAAAGTGTTTGTTCCGTTATTGGAACTTTTCTTGTTGAAGATTTTGTTGAAATGATGGAGGGTGGAGGTTATAGAGAGTGATTTAGTGGTACTGTTAAGGTTGATTGTATTGTTTTATGATATAGATTAACTGGAGGTAGCGAAAGTTGTTTTTAGAGTAATTGCAGCTGTACCAGCTAGTGAATTATTGGTGCTAGTGTTGGGTTTAATTGTTTTATCATTGGTCATATCTGGGATGAGGTTTTGCACTTGTGAATCTTTTGCTTTTTTTGCTCTATCCGCAAAGGATTCGGCGGGGTGAGAGAGGTGTGAAGAAATTGGGTTTTATTCTTTGTGAATTTTTTTGGCATATGTCATTGAAAATTTTTTACGGGTTTTTATAGCTAGGAATTCCTTTGCTTGTTTGTAGGCTGGGCATGTTTTGGATGATGATGAATTGGACAGAGGGCAGTTAGAGCATGAACTGTTGTCGCATGTATTAGGACTATGTGGAGTGAGGGGACGGCTTGTTATTACAACGTTTGGTGCTGTGCCCCAGGCGTTTGCTATTTCGGCAATGTATGAAGTTGGGAATGTATTTTTGCGTTTTTTGCCTGCGGGTGTTTGTTTACCCTCGACTGTTTTTTTTTTTTAATTTATAGGCATCTGTAACGCCCAGCGATTTCATTTCTGCGACGATTTCTGCCTCAATGACGTTGATCAAGCAAGGGGGGCGTGCAATTCCCTTAGTTTCATTTAGTTTTTCATGAAGCTTTTTTTTGCCCAACTTGTATTGAACGGTCCGAAAGGTAATTTCTAATCCAACGAAGAAGAGATTCTTCGATACCAAATGCACGATTTTCGATAAAAGAGCTTGATGCCAAACTCTATCAAATGCTTTGGAAATATCAAGCGCAATAATCTTACTTTCACCAAAACGATGTAAAGATTTGTGCCACTGTTTGCTGAGATATACCATGAGATCACCAGTGGACCTATTGCTAGGAAAGCCATACTGCCGGTCATTAATGAGCTTTCGTTCTTCAAGATATTTCTTGAGCTCATAATTAATCAGCGTTTCCATGATCTTGGAAAGAAGGACGTAAGTGCAATTGGATGGTAATTAGCGGGCGAAGAAGATTCGCCTTTTTTAGGGACAGGCTGGACAAATGCTGTTTACCATCCGCTCGGAAAGAGACCAGTAGAGTAGGACAGATAGAAAAGCCTACGCAGTAGTTTTGTCAGCGTTGAAGAACACCTCTTCAGAACGATGGGAGGGATACTATCCGGGCCAGCGGATTTGTGCATATCAAGGTCTTTGAGGACTAGCAACTGCACAAGTGCGAAAGAAGATTCGTCCCATAAAATCATTTACGCTCTCAAGTACAGGAGGAGTCAATACACTTTCTGGCAGCGTCGAACTTACAGCGAACTGCGCTGCAAGCAAATTGCCTTTTTCACTAGAGCTAACAAAAGGGGTGTCATTAAAGACGAGCGTTGGAACCGAAGACGACGATGAATTCCGAATGTTTTTTAAAAATGACCAAAAAATGTTACTACCTTTGGGACCTTGTAGTATTTTTTGCCTTAATTTTTGGTCATGCAAAAATTTGGTTCTCTCAATGTGAACGTTGCAAGTCGTTCTAGCTTGTTGAAACTTTTGCCGGTTTTCATCAGTGGGGTTGGCTTTATATTTCCGGAAACTTACTTCTCTCTCCCTAATAACCTTTTTACAGCTCGAATAAAACCATGCATTTTCTTTCGGTTTGATAGATTTCACCCTATTCAGGATAAAATTTCTCATTCCACGAAGAATTAAATGTGTTATCATTTCTGCGCTGGAGTCTACGTCACTACCGAGGAAGCATAGCGACCAGTTAAAGTTCCTCAAGAAATTATTGAGATCGCCCCAGTTAACTTTCTCATATTGCAAAACGGTTTTCTTAGGTGGCCTTTCTTTAACTGAGAGGTGTTGGCATGAGAAAATTGCAGATATGACACAATGGTCTGATGTGCATAGAGGAGAAAATATATATCGTGTATTTATCAGGGTCAGAGGTAAGAAACAAGTCTAGAGTGTTGGCGGTTTGAACTGCAACGTCAGGGATTCGAGTTGGCTGGTCAACATGCTAAGTCAGTTTGTTTAACTCAGCAAAGACCTCAACAACCTTCCTTTCGGTGTTGTCGAAAAGCGGAGCCATCTAGAATTATGTACATTGAAAACGCCCGCAATGACGATTTCAGTTTTAGGGTAATGGGAAACAATTCTTTGAAGGGAGTCGGACAGAGCATCAAATTCATTAAAAGCTGAATTTCTGTCAAGATTTGGGCTCCGATAAATGAAACATGTGTGTATGATGCGCTTATTTACAGGGAATTTTAACCACATGAAATTAAGATTTTTGTTTGAGCACAAACCATATTGTGGTTGAAGTTGGTACGCAACATCATTTCTTATATATACGGCGAGACCATGGTGGAAAAAGAATAATGGTACTAAGTTATATCCAAACAGATGAAATTCTGACTAATTAGAATTGTCACCTATTTGGGTTTCGCTCATTGCCAAGACAGCTGGCCTATTTTTGACAGTGTGGACATACATGGGGCGCAAACAATTTTTTTCTAAGCCCGCGAATATTCTCTTTCAGTCGTTCTTATGTTGCAAAGAACACTGTCACTGAATTATAATTAATTTATATGTAGGGCGCGGTGTTTTTATTTATTGATTTGTTGGTAGGTATTAATTTTTTTTATTGAGGCAAAATTAGCAATAATGATTTTTTTTTTGTAGGGGACAGATTGTAGTTATTTTTTTTTTGTACTATTTTGGGATATTGGGGCTTTAAGTATAATAGGCACAAACAGCACAACACAAATATTTTTTGATTATTTATTTTTCGACTTTTGCGCGAGCACTTTCGCACACCGATGTGCAGCCGATGGGAAGCTAATCAGTACTGGGAAGCTTAACTAGAACGTGACACGTGTTATCAAGGCTAGTTACTTTCAAAAAAATGTCGCGGCTATTTTTTGTGATTTAACTAAAATCAGAATGTTTCCGTCGCGTAATTGCGAGATTTGTTCATATTCTTTGCTGATATTGTCGATGCATTTTTTAAGGAAGAATGGACTGATGGATGTGATGGGGTAATTGGTAAATCAATAAATTTAGGGTTTTTCGTATTGGCTATTGTAGAGAGATCGGGGTAGTTGCACAAAGTGGAAGAGGTTGATTTGTGTTTTTTATATGGTTGGGTGATATAGGCGGAATCCACGTCAAGCGGTAGTTGCCTAAAACGGGACCCCCTTGCCCTAGGGGCATTTTTATATCTAAGAATTCACTCACTAAACACAATAGAAGAGGTTAGCGAAGAACAGAAAGGTGTGTATGAATATATAAGAAAAAAATACGGTATAACGGAAAATACCGGTTGCGCTAGCGCTAGGCAGCAGACGAAAGAGAAAGTCACAATAGAAGATGAACGATGTGCACTGTCCGGAGGTTAGTCGGTGACTGTGTTTTTAAAAATAATATCGTCTATGACATGTAAATCGACTTCGAAGTTGAAATATGGCATTGCTGTTTTGTCAATAGACTTTTTGTTTGAGGGCCAACCTGACCGAATTTGTTGCAATTTTGAAGATGTCATTGAAACGTTTGTGATCAAAAGATCACAATGAAGACTTAATTCTTTATCGAATTCAGTCAGTATTTTTTCAGTTAAAGCTGCTCTAGGAAGAGTGTCCGCCGTGACCATCTCTTTACCAGGCTTAAAAACGACGGTAAGATGATATGCTTGCAGCCTCATTATACATTTTTGAAGTTTTGCAGGAACCTTGTGTAAAGGTTTATCTATAACAAAAAATTCGAACAAATAAATGTGTCCGAAGCTATTTTTTCAGATGAACCTAGCTGCTTTAGAGAAATCGAGACGAGACCGGATCGGGACAAATGGCGAGCTGCCATTAATGATGAATTGCTGTCTTTGAAGAGGAACAATGCATTCAAGATGGTTCCGAAGACATCCGATATGAAAATTCTAAGCTGCCGATGGGTTTTCAAATTGAAGACCGATAAAAATGGCAAAGTATGTGTATACAGAGCCCGACTCGTGGCAAGGGCCTGCCAACAAGAATATGGAGTTGATTATGAGCAAACTTATGCTCCTGTGGCTAGGTTAGCGGCAATAAGAACTCTCATTTCAGTGGCGATTCACAACGGCTGCATAATAAGACAAATGGACGTGAAGACAGCGTTTCTGAATGGGGAGCTGAAAGAGACTGTATATATGATACCTCCTGAAGGCATGAAGACAGAAAGTGGCATGGTCTGCAGGTTAAATAAGGCCCTATATGGACTGAAACAGTCGCCTCTCTGTTGGTATCAAAAATTCAACGACGCTGCTCATAAGATTGGTTTTTCGAGATCTCAACATGACCATTGTGTTTACATAAGACTCCACGAAAGGTATATCGTATATCTCGTCTTGTACGTTGACGACCTGCTGCTTATAAGCGAAAATAGAGAGCAACATAATGAAGTTAACATGTTGCTAACTAGTGAATTTGAAATGAAAATAACTTCACATTTCGAACAATTCCTTGGAATAGGAATAACCTACGACGAAAAGGAATCTTGGATATGTATGTCGCAAAATAAAGTAATCAATGAAAGCAATCAATGATCAATGATATGAACATGGCTGATTTCAATGGCGTGTCTACTCCGATGGACTGCTAGATGCAAACTCAAGGATTAAAGTACCGTACCGAGAGCTAATTGGCAAAGTGATGTATTTGATGCTATGTAGCAGACCTGATGTTTGCTTTGCTATTTCTCAAGTCAGTCGTCATCAAGATGCTCCAAGAGTGGAACACTGGCAAAGTGCTAAGCGACTGGTAAGATACCTAAAATCAACCATAAATTATGAATTGGTTTATAGACGAAATCCAGATGCGAAACCGCTATTGGGTGTTGCCGATGCGGACTATGCATCCGACGAAAATGACAGAAAGTCAACAAGCGGATTCTTATACAAAGTTTTTGGCAACACAGTAAGTTGGACATCAAAGAAACAGCAAGTTGTGGCTTGCTCCACTACCGAATCTGAATATGTGGCTTTGGCGCTAGCTGTGCAAGAAGGTGTATGGCTGCGTGGGCTACTCTCGGATTTACATCAACAATCAAAGCTGCATTAAAATGGCGATCAATATGAAAAATAAGCGAGTGAAACATATAAATGTAAAACACCACTTCATCAGACAAAAGATAGAAGAAGGCGAAGTTATTTTGCATTATGTAAGTACTACGAATCAAGAGGCAGATATTCTGACGAAGGCGCTACCACAACAACAGTTCCAAAAGTTTGCAGAAAAACTTGGTCTCATACATCGAAAAGGGATGTAGCAGTATATGTGACAAGTGCAGCGATGCATTGATAAGAAAGAGATAGATAGTTGTTGAATTACTTATTTGAATTGTGATTTATAGTTTAGTCTTAAACATAACCCGTGGAATAAAGTTATCCTTTAATTAAATTTATATAGTTTGTCGTGTCTTTTATTTCTTGGCGATCTACAAATTCTTTATGAAAGTATTTCATTCCCACTTTTCAAAATTTGATTTTTTTTTTATAATTTTGCACGCGCTCAAGGGATTATGAATACCCTTTATATGTTTTAACACAGCGCGAGCATCCGGTGAAAGAAGAGACGGAAGGATATGAAAGATGTGTGGCGCGATGTTCTGAGACTAGAGCTGGTTGTTGTCTCAGATTTATCTCCAGGGATGACGGCTGAACTAATGCGGAGAAAATGACCGTGTCTTATTTATTTATGTCCCTTACAATTCACACTATTTTATTTATTTCGTTGTCATATTCATGCGTGTACTAGTTTACTCAATCACATGTTGTTAGTGTTATGCCTGAACAGCATATAATAAGTAAACCAGCAACTCATTTTATGACAATTTTTTAGAATTGTTTTTAATGGAATATAAGAAGACATAGACAACGGCAGGAATCGAACCTACGACCACGAGGTCGACAGGCAAACATACAACTATCGCCCCACAGCCACCCCAAAGGCTGCAAATTTCTGCCCAAAAAAAGCCAACCAAAAGCCAAAAGTGCCCAAGAAAACGATAGCCATGGCATGGACCGATTATGGTTTACCGTAATAAATATTTGCCAGATAAAATCAAAAAATCTATTTTTTTTTAAACGCATCCAACTACATTCCTTCAATACAACAGTTGTACATAAAGTCATGTGTCAAAACAATAAAATACGAGAGCCAAACGCAGTTCAAAGAAAAAAAGAGTCTCGTTTTAAAAAAAACGACTATCGTAAAACATAATCGCAATTTATCGATATAGAGGGATCTTGAACGATTCGTAATACGGGCCCTGGGTCAGACCTAATGAGATAATACACAAAAATTAAATTCTCTATTGCAATATGGTCTTACAGCCATTAAGTTAAAATTATTTTAAAAATTTTATGAACATATGTACAAAATATCGAATTTTAAGAAATTTGTTGGAAACAGTATTTCAGTATTAAAAACATTATACGTTTCTTTATTCCATATCTGAAGTTAAAATATGAAGTAGATTTACATATATTTTTTTTTTCAAAATTGTATTTTCAGATTAAATTATAACTAAAACTGAGAACAAGATAAGAACAAACAAAGCTAAGTAAAAAATTAAAAAAAAAAGCGTTTAGTTTAAAATAAATGGACATAATTGATGCATCAAATGTGGGAAAATAGACTGTAGTAAACGTTTTACTGCCTCGGAATTGAAATATTGCTGAAAATAATAAGCAAACTTAGAAAGTACCAGAAGAGAAAAAAAATCTACCATCATGCCCAATACCTTGCTAAGGCAGCTTTTGCAAATGCATTTGATGGCTTGTTTGTTGCTAAGTACATCAACAGTTAGTACAATAAGCGTTCAGAAAAAGTCTAATAGCAATAGTAATATAAGTAATGGTCGCAGTAACATTATTGGATCTTTGTCCTGCATAAATGACACAACCCATGTTCAAACCGATATTGTTGCACAATTTTGTTTGCCATCATCGGCGCAATCATCGACAGGGGCAACGCTGACGTCTACTGCGGCAACACTTGCAAATACCAGCTCATCAAAAATATCAATGTTGTCATATACAAATTATTTCACTCACTTATCGTATGATAAGAAAAGAAATGTCTTCTATGCGGGAGCCACAAATAAAATTCTACAACTTAACGAAAATCTACGAGTACTTACTCAAGCTGTAACCGGTCCTAAGCACGACAGTCCACAGTGTCATGCGGGCGGCTGCCCTGAAGAAGTCGAGACACAACAAATGAACAATCACAATAAAATTCTAATAGTTAACTATGTGGATGATATTCTGATAGCCTGCGGCAGCATTCGACAAGGTGCATGTGAAATTTACCATCTGTCGAAATTTCCCCAATCATCCCAGTTCATAGCGATTCCATTGGCCCCAAATGATGAGACGTCATCAACGTATGCATTTATCGGACCATCGCAATATCAATCGTGGAAGAAAGAAGATATTTTATATGTCGGTACGACATTTACAAACGTTGGTGATTATAGGCATGATGTTCCTGCCATAAGTTCGCGCAAACTTGAAGACTTAAATTATGCCGAATTTTCAATTCAGCAATCGATTATAAATATCGATGTTAAGTATCGTGATCATTTTCTCGTCGATTATGTCTATGGATTTAATTCATCTGAATATGCATATTTTGCGCTGGTACAAAAGAAATCTCATTTGGCCGAAGAGGCTGGTTATGTAACTCGATTGGCACGAATTTGCATAACCGATTCAAATTATGATAGTTATACGGAAATAACTATACAATGTCAAGCAACCCACGACAATATCGATTATAATATTTTAAAAGATGCAAAAATTACTGAAGCTGGCCAGAAACTAGCTCAACAGCTAGGTATTAAAAAGGACGATCATGTATTAGTTACGGTCTTCTCACCATCTAAAGAAATTACCAAGGAACCTGAATCTAAGTCGGCTATGTGTATTTATAGTTTAAAGGAAATCGAAGAGGTTTTTATTGAAAATATCCATATGTGCTTCAATGGTACTATAAAGGATCGTAATTTGGGCTATATATCTGGGACGATTAACGATGGACGGTGTCCGATGGTTGGGGTAAGTGTTAACAAAGTTCACCACAATTATAATTTAAAAACTAATACATAATATAACCCGTGCAAGTTTATATAGAAAGACATGTATGTTCTATATGTATGCACCAGTTAATTATAGATTTAAGACTCCTTGGATCTTTGATTAACGCAAATATTTATTATATAATATTATTTTATTAATTTACAGTCTTTGGGGAACATATATAGTTTCTGTACGGTGGGTTTGAAAATAAGCGGCGTCTCTCCAATCACTGCACATGCATTATTTCATTTCGATAATGTTTCAATAACATCAGTGACAGCAACTACAACGGGTCCACATTCATTAGCTTTTCTGGGAACTGAAACAGGTTCAATTAAAAAAGTTTTAATATCGGGTCAACAGTTGGGTGAATATGAAGAAGTTGTTGTTGATCCAGGAAATCGAATATTACAGGATACAATGATGTCGCCAAAAAAAGATTTTCTCTATGTACTTTCAAAGAAAAAGGTTTCTATTACCCGCAAATTATGTTGGTTAGTTAATGTTTACCTTTAAATCTACTTTCATCCCTCCTAGATATCAAAACTCCGAGTGGAACATTGCTCCATTTATACTAATTGCTCATCTTGTTTGGAATCTCGAGATCCATTTTGTGGGTGGTGTTCGCTGGAAAAAAGATGTACAGTCCGCAGTACATGTCAAAAGGATACCAGTGCTGCTCGTTGGCTCTCACTTGGCAGTGGGCAACAATGCATTGATTTTGAATCTATAGTTCCCGATAAAATTCCAATTAAAGAACTTAGTCACGTTCAATTGATAATAAGAACGTTACCGGAACCATTAAATGCAAAGTATCGTTGTGTTTTTGGTAATTCAACCCCAATTGATGCGGAAGTTCTTGATAATGGCTTGGCATGCATGACTCCACCAATAGATCAGAGACCTATAATCGAACCAAACGAAGATCATGTGCTAGTGCCATTATCGGTAAGAAGCTCTGAAACAAATAAAGACTTCGTATCGAGATCGTTTGCTTTCTTCGATTGTACGAAACACAATACTTGTCAAAAGTGTGTGAAGAGCCAATGGGGATGCAATTGGTGTATTTTTGACAATAAATGTGTGCATCGCACAGAGCAATGCCGAAATATGGAAAATGTTATAAGCACAGCAGAAGTAAGCTATTTGTTTGTATTTTATTCTTAATCTTTTTTATTAAATTATTTGTGTGTGTATAGGTGTGCCCTCATCTTAAACGTCAACGTAATCCCACATTACTGCCAGTTCGTGTACCAAAAGAAATCCGACTAGAGATTGAAAATTTACCTAAACCGAAAAGTGCTCACTCTGGATTTCTATGTACAGTGCATATTGAGGAAGCTCACATGCTGCTTCCTGCTAGAATTGAGGCGAATAAAATAGTTGTTTGCGAAAAAACACCGGTAAGCATAAAAGTCATTTTTGTATTTAATTCAACATATAAAATCTAATTATTAATTTTGTTCTCCCGTTGCTGCAGTACTTTTATGAAACCAATGCTCATGAGTATGAAGCCAAAGTCGACATAACATGGAACCGACAACATTACATTGATACTGCTACTGTAATACTATACAAATGTGATGTTTTAGGATCGCATCGCGAGCATGCGGATTGCAGCTTGTGTGTGACAAGAAACGCAAAATATCAATGTGCATGGTGTGGCGATTCGTGTGTTTATAATGAAACTTGTAATATTCAGCGTACCAACGAGTGTCCAAGGCCACGAATCGATATGATTAGACCGATGAGTGGCCCCATTGAGGGAGGCACTTTGGTAACCATTGAAGGCAGCAATTTGGGAATACGAGAAGAAGATGTAAAAGGTAAAGTTAGTATTGGTAATATACCCTGTGAGTTGGTCAACTACGAGATATCGGTTAAGATTGAATGCCGAACTGGACCAGTTGGCCACGAGCTAATTGCTCCAGTTAAAGTGACGAACGAAGCAGGCATTGCCGAGTCGATTGTTCAGTTTCAGTACAAGGATATTCAGCTGGAAGGTCTACATCCAAAGATGGGTCCTCGGAGTGGCGGAACCCACGTTACACTGATAGGCAGATACTTAAATATTGGATCACACATTCGGGCGTTTCTCGATGAATACGAATGTCATATAAATATTACTCAGGCATCAAGCAATAGACTGATGTGTATCACATCTGAAGCTACTCAACCAGAACCCATTCGTCGTTTAAGGCTCATTGTAGACGGAGCAAATCGAACATATGAACGATGCAGCACTTATGACCAAAGAGGCAACTATGCATATCGTGCAAATGGTCACTGTTCCATCTACAATTACACTCACGACCCAGGAATCATGCAAATCAAGCCATTAAGAAGTTTTGCTAGTGGCGGGCGTATGTTGACTGTGCATGGCACAAATTTACATTCAATTCAACGACCGGAACTCGAGGTGTTCTTTGATGATGAGCGAGTAAATACGACTGCATGTATTGTCATTAATCCTAATCAAATGGAATGTCCTTCGCCATCGGTGAGTGCTAAGTTCAATGCATACAAACTCTCAATAGAGCGGATTCAAGGTCATTCTTCGTATCAAAACTCGCCATATCATAGTTTCCATAATCCTCGGCATCGTCGCAGCATTCAAGACAATGCGTATTTCACCACAACAAGCTATGGTGCAAGTGCGAGCGATATGGCAGCTTTGAAAATTCATGAGACTCAATTAAGCTTGCAAGTTGGTTTTATTATGGACAACGTTCAAATAGTCAGGGATCTCAGCAAGTATTTCCAAAATATACGCAGCACAATTGTGTATGTAGGTGACCCATATTATTTTTCATTTCCCGATGGAAAAAAGCTTTACAAGGGTGATACACTAGTCATCGAAGGTGAATTGCTAAATATTGCTTCTGATGAATATGATGTTAATGTGACCATCGGCACTGTCCAATGTAATATAACTAGCTTAGCTCTGACACAACTTGTATGCATACCTCCTGAACAACAACCTGCTTCCACCGATGAAAATGGGGTCGAAACATATACTGATCTGCCGTTAGTTGTGGTAAAAGTAGGCAGAAACTTACGCTTCCAAATTGGTTACTTGAAATATGATTTGCTTAAACCTTATTCCTTCTCGCATGCTATGTTTGGTATTGCGTTTGCTATTATCGTTGTTGTGATATTTTTCGTCGTGATTATTACTTATCGCAGAAAGAGTACACAGGCAGAACGAGAGTATAAACGTATTCAAATTCAAATGATTACATTAGAGAGTAATGTGCGACTTGAGTGCAAACAGGCTTTTGCTGAACTCCAGACCGATATGACAGATTTAACGGCGGACTTGGAGAGTTCCGGTATACCGACATTGGATCACGTAAATTATATAATGAAAGTTTTCTTCCCTGGTGTATCGGATCATCCTGTATTGAATTCTCCCAAGGTAAGTGAATTTGATTTCAATTACGAATAATCAGTTTTAATTAGATTATCACACTAATCTGACTTTTTTCATGTTGTTTTCATAATCCTCTCCAATGTTTAGCCGAAGTCTACACATTCGTTTGTGATTTTTTTTGAATTTACATAATTTATTTAAATCACTCCTAAAAATAACTGAGACTATGCGTTCACTTTCTAATTAAAAAAAATTTTACTACACATTTTTATTTCTATCCCAAATGTATTTATTTTCACAGTTGGAATCCATTTCAGTTTTAGTTCATATATGTATTTCTTCTAACGTGAGTTTACGTATAACTAAACGTTTTTTTTTTCATTTCTTTTTGGCAGTTTCGGATGAACACTCCTCATACGAACTACGATACGGCAATGTTGCAGTTTGAACAACTGATTAGTAATAAATATTTTGTTTTGGCGTTTATTGAGACCCTTGAAGCTCAAAAGTCTTTTAATATTCGAGACAAGTAAGTGTTTTTGCATGCCTAACTAAAATAAAAATAATAATAATAACAGCTTGTCATCTTCATAGAGTAAATGTTGCGTCTTTATTGATGATAGTTTTAATGAATAAAATGGAATACGCTACAGAAATACTGAAATGTCTTCTTTTGCGCCTTATTGATAAATCTGTGATGAGCAAACATCCCCAATTGATGCTCCGCCGAACGGAGAGTGTTGTTGAAAAGATGCTTACAAATTACATGGCCATATGCATGTATGATTACTTAAAAGAGTATGCCGGCTCAAGTTTATTTTTGCTTTTCAAAGCAATTAAACATCAAATTGAAAAGGGCTTAATTGATGCAGTAACACATGCTGCCCGCTACTCATTGGCCGAAGAGCATTTGTTGCACGAACAAATTGATCATTCGGTTGTTATGTTGCACATACTTCAAGATGATTTAGACGAGAAGGTACAGTGTAAGGTCCTAGACTGGGATACTATTTCACAAGTGAAATCAAAGATATTGGATGCACTGTTCAAAAATACACCATTTTCGATGCGTCCTTCGATTCATGAAGTCGATTTAGAGTGGCGACATGGTCGTGGTGGTCATTTAACCCTGCAAGATGAGGACCTAACTACAAAAACAAAAGTTGGTTGGAAACGTCTCAACACACTTGCTCATTATGGAGTGAAAGAGTCAGCAGTCATGTCGCTGATAGCACGACAAAATGACGGATATAATATTAACTATACTAAACAACAACAGCCTTTCCATAATTGTAAAAAAATGTTTTTTTTTATGTTTAATTTCAAACAAATTAATAATTCTTTTTTTTATAGTTTACTACATAAACAATTCTCAATCGCATATTATAATCAATAGTGATTTAGAATCGGGTCTGCAACAGCCGCGGTTTTATCATTTGGTCAAACCGGTTGTTCCAGATCACTATATGAACATGAAGAATTCCGTCATCTCAGGTGGAGTTGGGTGTAGTGGAGGTGGTAGTGCTGGCGCTGGCGCAAATGATCGTACTCATAAAACAATTCCCGAAGTCTATCTAACACGTCTCTTAGCCACCAAAGGAACAATACAAAAGTTTGTCGATGATTTCTTTGCAACCATTTTAACCGTGAATGAAGAACTGCCACCGGCAGTTAAATGGCTATTTGACTTGCTTGACGAAGCCGCCCGACGTCATGATATAAGTGATCAGGAAATTGTCCATGCTTGGAAGTCAAATAGTTTGCCATTGCGGTTTTGGGTGAATTTTATAAAGAATCCTGATTTTATATTCGATGTAAATAAAACGACAACAGTCGATTCCTGCCTTAGTGTTATTGCGCATACATTTATTGATGCCTGTTCTACAACAGAGCATCGTTTGGGTAAAGATTCTCCATCGAACAAGTTATTATTTGCAAAGGTATGTTTTTTTTCTTTTCTCTCTCATTATTTTTTAAGTGAACACATTTCAAATCAAACTCGTTTTTTTTTTACAGGACATTCCACTATATCGTAAAATGGTTAAGCAATTTTATCGCGAGGTTGCCAGATTGCCACAGATAAGTGATCAAGAGATGAATACAGCTATGCAACAATTATCCGTGCAACAAAGTGAAGAATTTGATACGATAGCAGCGTTAAAGGAACTTTATATATATGTCACTAAGTATAGGGACCAAGTACGTCAATCTACCTGGTTTATATTCGCCTGCAATTAAATATTAAAACAAATTTTTTTTTAATGAGTTTAAATGACTAACAACAACTTATGGCTATTTCACGACTTGCCAAGGTCGATCATCAGATTCCTTTGTTCAAGTGGTGCAGGTGCTGGTCTACTTTTTCATTTTAATCGAAAAACTTCTTGTGCCTTTATTGAGTATTGTACCATGACCAAGCTGCTTAAAAGCCAACGCACTACGCATCGCGCCACACATGATCAGATCCAACCCAATGCAGGTTTTTCTATTTATCAATTGTATTGAAACGACTAGCGCTTTTATTAGTCACACAAGTTTGTTGTTGTTCATTCGGGTTCTTTTTTATTTTCTCGTTAATCGTTTATAACGTTTATATTATAATATTATATTTAAACCAATTTTGTTTTTATTTTAAAGATAATGCATACTTTGGAAGTAGATGTGAACTGTAAGAAAATGCACTTAGCTCATAAATTGGAGAATGTCGCATGCACGTTAGATGGAGAAGAGACTTCAGCTTGCTGACATCAAACTTATAATTCGGGTGAGAATTTTTTTTTATTTCACTTTTTTCTCTTGAAATGAATATTCTCTTATACCGTCACAGAATACATCGTTATTAGAAATAAAACACAAAACCCCACAGTTACTAAGTTGCACAGATATCGCACGCAGAGAAAAGAAAATGGTCACTATTCAATGAAATGATACTTATGAGATCGTATTCGTATACTATAGGAACAACAGTACATCTAGGTGGAATTTTAAATTAATAGACACCAAATATTTTTTTTTTATTAATAGAAAGAAACAAAAAACTGGTTAGTGAATATAAATACATAATATGTCAATGCGATCGACAACCCAACATTAAAACTCCATTGCAATCATAACGCGTCCAATGGATTTGAATTCGCAAGAGAACAATTGTTTCACTAACTGTTTTTTTTATCACTTTGAATGCCCAACAACAACTTGAGTATCCTACCACCAAGTTTTTTCTCAATTATTTTTGGCTGTAATTATAGCTATTTCACGACTTGCCAAGGTCGATCATCAGATTCCTTTGCTCTAGTGGTGCTAGTATACTTTTTCATTTTAATTGAAAAACTTCGTTTGTCTTCATCGTGTATTGAACCATGACCAGTCGCTTAGTAGCCAACGCACTTCGCATCACGCCACCGAGCCCACAACCTAATGCAGGTTTTTTTCTGTTGATCAATTGCATTGAAACGACTAGCGCTTTTATTAGCCACACAAGTTTTTTTTATATTCAACTTAATATATCGCACTAAAGGGGTCTTGACTACGCTTAATATGAACAAGCACAGTGCGAGCATTAGGAAGATAGAGTAGGATTTAAATGGAGATACCGTTGTACACTAGTTTTGCATCTAAGAACATCAAAATGGGAGGGAAAAAAAGAGCCTGGTAAGGCATTTCACATTTTTGTTGTATGACTAAGGAAAGAATATCTGTATTTGACAGTACGTCCGAAGTTGGTTTCAATGTTAAACTGATGGGCATTCCTGGAAGCGCGAGTATTACGGTTTAATAGCTTAAGGGGAGGAATGCAACTGGCTATTTCGCTAGAACATTGTTTGTAAAAATATCGATAAAATAGTGAAAGACATGAAACATTTCAACGGTGTTCTAAAGATGTGCCACTGTTTCCATGACCTTGGAAAGAAGTCACGTAAGTACAATTGGATGGTAATTAACGCGTAAAGAAGATTCAAACTCGGAAAGAGATCTATAGAGTAGGACTGATGGAAAAGCTTACGCACTGGCTTTGCCAGCGTTGAAGAACACCTCTTTAGAACTATTATGGGAGCGACAGTATCAGAGTCAGCGGATTTGTTGTCAAGGTCTTTGAGGACTAGCAACTGCACGAGTGCGAAAACTGATTCGTCCCATGAAATCGTTACGTTCTCAAATACTGCAAGAGTCATAACACTTTCTGGCAGCGCCGAATTAACAACGAAGTTGTTATCTTCTTCACGAGAGCTGACAAAAAGGGTGTCATTAAAGACGAGCGTTCGAACCGAAGACGAAGTGGAATTTCGAATATTTTTACTACTGACCAAAAATTTTACTACCCTTGGGACATTTTAGTATTTTTTGCCTTAATTTTTGGTCATGCAAACATTTGGTTCTTTGAATGTGAACGTTGCAAGTCTTTCTAGCTTGTTGAAAATTTTCCCGGTTATCATCAGTGGGGTTGGCTCTATAATTCTGGAAACTTACTTCTCTAACCCTAATAACCAATTTACAACTCGAATCAAAGCATGCATTTTCTTTCGATTTGATAGATTTCACCCTATTCGGGATAAAATTACTTATTGCGTGAAGAATTAAATTTGATATCATATCTGCGCTGGAGTCTACGTCACTATCGAGGAAGCATAGTGACCAATTAAAGTTCCTGAAGAAATTATTGAGACCGTCCCAGTTGGTTTTCTCTTATTGCCAAACGGTTCTCTTAAGTTACTTTTCTTTAACTGAGAGGTGTTGGCATGAGAAACTTGCAGATATGACACTGCCTGATGTGTCTAGAGGAGATAATACATTTGGCGAGTATTTATCAGGGTCTGAGGTAAGGACCAAGTCTAATAGAGTGTTGGCGGTTTGACGTGTAACGTCAGGGATTCGAGCAACAGAGGGATACTGTGGAGCCGACATAACATCAATAGTCGTTTTTTATTGTTAAATGTGTATGCAACACTGAAAAATGTTTATGGAAAAGAATAGTGTGGATAAATAAGGCAGTAAAAATAGGCACTATTTATTTGTTTAAAGTTCAGATAAAGCTTTGGAATATTTGGAATGGTAGACAGTCAGCGATGTGTAAAATAAGTGTGTATATAAAAAGTGCATAAAATCACCAAAATGTCGCAAAATTTAAAACAACACATCTCGCTGTGTAACCATTTATAAAAAAAGTCGTTTCAAATGTAATTTGACCTTTAAACTCCAATCCGCTGTATTTTTTTGCGAGACATGATAATTCTAAAGTGTGATTTTCAATTATTTTGGAAAAAAGGTAATTTTTATTCTTGATGTGTGTCTGATTGGTCGTATTTAAATTCTTTTGTCCTTTGGTTGTTTTTATACTTAAGGTAAAGTGTCCGGGTTTGCTTCGAAAAAAATACTTTTAATGCATCAATTCAAAACTTACATTCGATTTGTCTGGGTCTATTTTCTATATTTCTATGACGATGGATTCCGTGGCTAAACTTGCGCCTTTTTTAATACCCATAGTTTTCTCTTTTTAACATTTCAATAGGTGATAAATTAGATTTAAATCTTAATTATAATAATAACAGCAGCTTGGTTGAGATCACGCCCTTAATGTCAGTTACCAATAACATATACAATACATCATCAAATGCTGCAGTTGCCGTTGCCATAAAGGATCAATTAAAAACCTCTGCCGATTTTAAATGTTTAGTTTTAAAATTCTAATCAAAGCGTTTTTCTGATTTCCTTTTTTAAATCATTCATTCATAATTTACTCCACTATATAATTTAAATTTTTACATTTAATCATATAAATTTAAAAAAAACATATACAAAAGGAAAGAAAAAGGCAATATTTTTTGTTTTCACACCGACACATTATGTTATCCTATTTTTACACGCTTTTTTTTAGTATTGTGTTTTATAGAATTGTGATATTTTTGTAAACAAAATATATTTTCCTCTACGAAATTTATTTCTTACCGTATATTTCTCTTCACAAAACAAAACATACCAACTTATAGAAAACAAAAAAAAAAAAAATATTTTCAATCTGAAATTTATACATAAATATAATAATTTTGCTCTCTAAGCTTTGATTTTTGCCAATATTATTTTTACAATCAAAAGGGAATTGTTGTTAGTGGAATATTTTTACCTTAGCATTTAAAATTATGTTCCTTGAACAATTTTTAAAATAAATTTAAATATTTTTAATTTAGACATATATAATTTTTTTTTGTTTAAATCTTGATTATCTTCTATAAATTTTATTTAAAAAATAAATATCGCCTACTGTATTCGTCCTTTTTGCTTAAACAAAATAAATCTGAAACACAAAGTAAGAATTAAATATTATTTTAATTTAAAAGATTGTACATAAAAGTTTGATATATTAAAAATATGTAGACGAAAAACAAAGAAGGCATGTTGAACGATAAAAAACAACTTTAGACTGGTTTTTAAAAATCTATAAAATAAATGTATGTGCGATATGCATACGATTCGTATTATATTTATGTGTTTTACAAAAAAAAAAAAAAATCTTCAAATCTTCAAATCTTAAAATAATCCATGGTAGACTTAACACAAGGATATGTATTTTAATAAAAACAAACAAACAAATATTAAATTAAAAAATGATTTTAAGTAAATTATAATAAAAGACATCTAAGCAACACAGAATATATATATACATATATATATATATATATATATATATATATAATATGGGTGTGTTTCTGTGTATCTATGTATTTCACTGATCCCTATAATACACTGGATAGTGTATTCTCTAAAAGTATATCAGCTTTTTTAATCAATTTGAAGATGGCATAATGTACTATACTTTACGTCTATCCGAGTAAATAAAAAAGTAAGTTGACGTTGTGTTGTGTACACACAAAGTAAGAAATATTTTTGTATAATAAATAATACCCGCATTTGAAATATCGCTCAATGTGACCTCTAAGTGATTCGAAATGTTATAAGGTTATACATGGTACTAGCGCACTTATACCAGTCTTCAAGTTGCCTCACCGTTTTTGTATGAATACGTTATCCAGTGTTTTATAGAAATCAGTGATGAATAGATATGAATAAATATATATGAATAAATATATCTATTTATACATTAATTAAATTAATTATAGTGCAGTAATATTAGCAATAAAACGATAAAATAACTGTAAAAAAATACTAAAGTCGAGATAATTTTGTTTTCTAAAAAAATCCCCACGAAGAATCTTAATCCATACACATTTGATGCAAGTGCACATTTTTCCTAGTTACTTTAATTTTTTTTTAAAGGGGTTAAGTCTTAATTATTTTCTAAAATGTCGAAAAAGTGAAGTCAAGAATTGTACAACAAATTGTACACCAACGGAAATGTCTGTTCAAACCCTTTCGAACAGTGGAAGGCGCAGCTTTTTGCGGGACTTGGTTGCGGGGATATTACCATCCAAAGCAAGTCAAATGCAGTTGCGTGGAAAATCATGCGAATAATTTTGGTTTGAAATATCTCACCAAACAGAACATATTGAACAGACCTTTCTTTTGAAATATATACCGATGGGGTGACGTTTGAACTGTCATTTTAAGTGCATAAGGAAAAGTTACTGTCCGATTTTAATAATTAAATTTAAATATATTGGGCCCTATCATCGTAACCGATCGAACAAAAATTTCTTCCGATTTATACGAAATCTATCAATTTTGTTTCCTTATAACCGTTCCGACTCATCAATCGGACTTTCTTCCGAAAAAATTGAAGTATGCGTTAAAAATTTAAAATCATAGCAACGCGTTGCGAATTCATCCGAAGCTTGATGATTAATTGTCAAAATCATGCGACGCATGGCGTCCTTACATTTGTTTTTCTTCGGATTGTCTCCGACAAAAAATCACATGCGGAGCAGCAGCCGCGTAACTGAAATAAATAAGAAATACAAATAAAATTATAAATGTTGGAGATGTCGTCTGAACTGTAATTACATTTTTGTATTCATTTCTATCATTTGCATAATGTATGAACATACATACGTGAGTATATTCTATGTTTTGTTTATTTTAGAAAGCAAATACAATAAGAACGGCTAGTTGAAATGATGAAGGTCAGCCAGATTTTTTTAATGTCAACTACATGCGTCGATATCTTTCATTGCATGAAGCAAATAACTACTCCGATCGGAAATTTTCTTCGAACCGAGATTTCTGCGATCTGTTACGATAATTAAAGTTTAAAATATTAGTTATTTGTTCATTAAACACTGCGTCTTTAAGTTCTGTTCAGCATACAATTGGAGTAATTACCGGCAACCTACACAGAAAAGTGGGAAATACATCACCTTCTCCAGAGTACACTTCAAATTATAAAATATGCTCACCTGAAGAATTTAAAGATATGGCAGTAGGAAGTTTGTCCGTAATAGAGCTTAAAGAGCTGATCAAAGATTATAGAAAAAAACTATCGACAAGGGATGATCTGGCAGCCATTGCTATTGATGTACAAAGCCTTCGATCACAAAACGAACAACTGAGCTGTCTCAACTGTCAGAAATGAAAGAGCGCTGTGACTACCTTGAAAGGCAAGTAGAATGGCTTATTAAAAAATCTAATGAATGTTGTCTAGTAATGCATATGCCTAGAACCGCATCCTCCATTAATGCTACAACTGAAGCTCAACAAACGTGTACAAATATATTAAAAATAAATTCGATGGAGGGTTTACCGATAAAAAAAGTGCAAGTAATTCGAACAAAAAACGAAAACAAATCTTTGGTGTCACTTGAGTTTCAATCCAGCGACATTGTTGCGAAAATCTTAAGCGAGGAGCAAAGTTTGCAACAGCAAGGTGTCATAGTACACCGAGAACAAACAACTTTTTCCCGTAAACGTCGACGAACACTTATGAATTTAAGACACAAACTTAAAGAAATCAACTCAAAAGTTACAATCTACGTAAAAAACGAAAAAATTGGATTTGTGAGCACGAGTTTATTTATAAATCTGACGTTTCATACATAAGTAAACTCTTTGGGGAAAATGCATTATCGTTGTGTTGCGTGCCAGTGCAGGCGCAAACCATTTCTATACAAATGTCACCTGTCGGTAATGGAGTTTGCTCTAAAACTGCAATCATTCTTGAGTACAATGATGACTATTGCTGGATGGAAAAATAATGACATGCTTTTATAATAGAATATTCGAAAACGCTCAGCTTCCATAAGATTTTAAGAAAGCAATTATATTTCCGATTTTCAAAATGGGTGATAGCTCTTTGCCGGAAAACTACAGAGGAATCTGCTTTTTGTGCTCTAGTAGAAAAATATTTGCTCAAATAATGTACGCTAGGATTCTGAATTGGATTGAATTAAATGGTAAATTAAGCGTCTATCAAGCAGGGTTTCGTACAGGATATTCAACTTCGGATCAAATTTTTGCTCTTCAGAATATCGCTCGATTCTTTGTTGAAAAAAAAAAGAAAAAATTATACTGCCTGTTCGTAGATTTTAATGCAGCATTTGGCAAAATAAACAGGAATGGTCTTGTATAGGAACTATCATTGATGGGTCTGTCGCTTAAATTCACAGGATGTACATGGAACTTCTTACTCCAAATTCTGCAACAGTGTATGGAAATACAGAAGGCTTAAATTTTTTCAACGTATCAACCGGAGTCCCTCAGGGATTAATCTTAAGCCCGATTATGTTTGCTTTATACATTGATGACATAACAGAAAACCTACCGGGTGGAGAGAAATTCACAGGGTCACTTATAAAAGTGCTACTCTATGTCGATGACCTGGTTATGTTAGCAGATGGTCCAAAAACTCTCCAGTTAATGATTAATAAGCTAACTGATTGCTGCTCTTTATGGGATCTGCAAATAAATATCTCAATGTCAAAGATACGAGATTCGAGAAGAGTGAAACAAAAAGATGGTTTTTGAATAATGAACAATTGGAGGTAGTCGACTAATATAAGTACCTAGGTGTAATCTTCTCATCGAACTTAAAACTAGATAAACACATCAAAGCCAAATGCACGGTTGCACGAACAGCTATCAACTCGATATGGAAATCCTTTTACGGTAAACAAGTTATAAACACGTCTGCGAAATATAAGGTTTTTAATGCCACCATCAATGCGTGTCTATGTTATGGAAGTGAAGTATTCGGCTGTTCCTATGTGGAAGAGTTTGAAAAACTGCAACGCTATTTTTTCAAACGTTTGCTCAGGTTACCAGAAACAACACCAACATATGCTATTCATGTGGAAACTGGGCTGTCAAATATCTATTTAAAAAATCTTAAATCCAACATGGACGACATAATAAAAACAATGAAGAGTAGTAGCTCTTGCTTGCCAAAACAAATGTTGCTATTTTTATTGAGGACATCTTCGGGAATTTTCAAGGACTGGAACGAACTAGCTAGGGTCCACAATTTTGAATTCAGGGTATCACAAAATTATGAAGATTGGAGAAATACTTTTTCAGACCTAAGAGCAAAAGTTGATGAACACTTATACCAGCAGAATTAAAATTTGGCTGCATCTTCAAATCCACGGTTGATTTACAAAAACTTGAATCATCAGCTTGGCGTAAATAACTATTTCATGAACAAGATGAGTATAGATTAAATTCATACCATTTTTCGTTTGAGAACAGAAATTATTAATATAAATTTTATTCCGTTTAGGGAAGATCTACCAGAAGTTTGTGGATTATACAACTGTAACGAACGAGAAGATGTTAAACATGCCATTGCGAGATGCCCAATGCTACAAGGAATAAGAAGACTTCACTTTGAGAAAAGCTTTCTTGATCAAACCGAACTGTATGATCTTCTTAATGGAATCAAGGCCTGAAATCGCCTATACAATTTTACTAAACAAGCTCTTATGTATAGAGGCGAATTGGCGTAGTATTTAAACTTTGCTATGTAAATATGACACTTAAGCGACAAAAACGAACGATAAGGGGCGCTCGGTGCGAACAAAACCTCTACCGTACTGAGTGAATTAAAACTCACTTATGCTGAGGTGTCTTCTTTTTGCTCAAATCGCATACATATGTACCTACTCAAATGAAATTTTCTAAACTTTATTAGAATTGTCAAATGATATACTTTCCTTCTTTTAACTCATTGCAACAGTCACTCTGGCAGACGACATATTTAGCCATGTCATATTTATTGTTATATGTTTGAGATTTGTGCAGTGGCAACATTGGTTACCTTCTGAAAAGCTCTTACCAAACCAGAAAGAGGGAGAAGCAGTTCAATCGTCAGTCACAACATTCAACCCGAATGAATAACATCATTTTTTCTTGTAGTTCTTTGCTAATAAATTAATATTCAGGGGTGGAATCGGCTAAGGTGATTTGTGATAGTTGACAGTCACAAAAAAAAAATTTGGGCTGCGTAAGGTGACTGTCACATGTGATAATCACATTTTTGTGACTTTTTCTTGTGACAGCTATTTTGGTGTCATTTTCATATAAAATTCATTTGTTTTTTAATTTTGTAAATTTGTAAAATTGGTTTTATGATTTCACAAATTCCGAAAATAGAAACCATATATGTAGATGTGCACACCCATATACATTACAATCAACAAAGTATATCCGATAAAACAGAAGTATATACATGTAATTGGGTAAAGTCATTGTTTTTCTCACACATAATTATTTCAACTTTTAATTTATTTTGTTATTAATTGGCATTTAGAATAAATTAATAGTAGGTACAAATTAAAAAACTTTTGGCAAACTAGAGAAACATTTTTATTTTCTCAGTTTGTAGAACAAATTGGAAATATCCTAAATTAATCTCGCGAACTCAATGACTAGATTCTACTTTTTTGGATTGCGAGATAATTATACCATTTTTTTTTTATATCAAAAGGTTAATAACGTTTGGGCACTCAACATTGCATGAAAAAAAAAAAACAAATTAAACAATTTGCAGACAAACAAAACCAAACATAAACATATGGATTTATGTCAAATTTTAGTACTTCTCTTAAAGTGGTGCCAAGTTTTCTGTAATTTTTTGTGATCACCTTACACAGGCGAAAATTTTTATATGATCACATATGACTGTCGCAAATGTGACAATCACAAATCACCTTAGCCGATTCCACCCCAGTATTAAATATTTTGTCTAATGATCTCTTATTTCGGATCTCTGCGTGTATTTTATACATTTTTTATTGCCGAAACCCGGGAAATGTTACAAAATAAATTGTTTTGGCGTGCATTAACCAATTTATAAATTGCATTTTGTTTTTGATACAAAAAAAATATTCTTCCTGTGCTTACGTTTGGTTGAGGTAAAAAAAAACAACAACATACCCACATACATTGGACGCAACGGCAACGGCGATTTGGAATTGGCAATTGGCAAAATTGAGACAAAAAAAAAACTACAAACAGTGCGAATAGAAAAAAACATATAGTGGATTTTGTTGACAACGGGAGTGTCGTACGATCGAATGTTCTAACAGCATACATACTTATGTACATGGGTAGGTATACACTCTCTTGCTAAATATATAAAAAAGACACCGGTGCATTAAGAACGGTAGACTGTGGTCCGTTGGTTTTGGCAACCAAATTTCTTCATACAATTTACTAAGTTGAACAATTTGGGAGCGCATTCATTTCTTGTTGACAATCTTTTTTTTGGATTTTGTAATTTAAACTACAATATAATTGATGGCGGCACTAAATAAACGTACTGGTGCGGTCAATGGAATTAATCGCGTTACGAACCACATTTTGGAGGAGAGTTACGCCGGTGACCGTTTTGCTCTGAAACAGGATCAGACTTCACTGCAAACCCATTTCGATCGATTTATCGCGGCTCATGATGAACTTATTTCCGACGCCAAAACTGGTGAATTGGATACACATTTTGAACTATGGGATGAAATGGAACTGAATTACAACGACGCTATGGCTAAACTCAACCATTTGCTGGCAGCTGCATCGGTGCCGCTGTGCACAACTGCAGTTGACGATTCACATTTGGAAAACATTGGCGATAGTGGTTCAGTGATCGCGAGTTCAATGCATTTAAAGTTGGAGAGGCTATCAATTCCCAAATTCGACGGCACTTTACGCAATTGGCTGGCATTTAAAGACACATTCGAGACATTGGTGCATTTACAAGATTTTCCCGAGGCATACAAACTTGGTAAACTACGTGAATCGGTACAAGGTGATGCTGTATCGTTAGTTGGTGGCATGTACAGTGGAGGCTATGAGGAAGTATGGAAGGCCCTCAAAGATCGATACGATAATCCGAGGCAGTTGGCAGAAATACATGTGGCACGATTTATAGGGCTAGCACCGATTACAAACGAATCCACTTCTACATTGTTATCTGTAGTCGACACAGTTCGTGAGTCACTACGTGCATTACTTGTTATGAAATTGCCAGTTGACCAATGGGATGCATTGGCAGTTCCTATTGTGGTGTCAAAATTAACGAATCGTACTCAACAGGCTTGGGGCATGAGTCAAAGTAGCAACGACATCCGGACTCTGGAAGAATTATTAAAGTTTTTGGAAAAGCGAGCACATAGCCTGACCGCAGACCTACTAAAATGGCCATCTGCCCCCACCACTGGCGCCAGGGTCGTTGCGAATCGGAACCCTGCATTGGCTGGCAACTCATTACGTCTTGTAAAAACGAATTTGGGTACAATTGCACCTGGCAATTGTGAATTTTGAAACACACTGGGTCATCGAATTAGTCAGTGCCCAGATCTTACGTCATTGCCTGTAGTTGAACGATTCGCAAAGCTAAAGGGATCAAATCTATGCTTCAACTGTCTGAAACCTGGACATTCAACTAAGGCTTGCTCTTCTACAAATTGTAGAATATGTAACGGTCGACACCACACTTTGTTGTGTCGAAATCCAAAGGTGGCTACGGAGGTTCCAATTGTAGGAACATCATCGAAGGCGGGTACAAGGGAGGTGACATCAACACTACCTCCAAAGGTGCATCAATGACTAGATGGAGTCGTCAAAACCTACACAGTTTTACGCAACCGCTTAACACTTTTGGCTACAGCCCAAGTGCACATTATCGATGGCTTTGGCAACACACACACATGCAGATTACTTTGCGATCCTGGATAACAGGTCAGTTTTATTGCTAAACGTTTTTTTAACCACTTGTCTATTCACAGACAAAAATGTACATTGCAAGTAGAAGGCATTGGGGATAGAACATATTCATACACATGGGGATGGGCACAAGTAAGTGTTGTCTCAAGAATAAATCCATCATTTAAATTGCTGGTTGAATTCCACATCATCGATTCAATCACATCATCGACGCCCGTGGCTCCAATTGCAGATTATTGCTGGCAGCATTTGACTGGCTTACCTCTGGCTGACCCGAAATTTGGCGAACCTGGAAGCATTGAGGCTTTGCTTGGCTCGGACGTATGGGGCCAAGTTATTTTGGATGGCATTCTCCGTGGCGATAGCAATGATCCAGTTGCACAATGTACTCAGTTTGGATGGGTTGTTTTTGGGCCAGCTGAGTCATCTTCCTCTGGAAAAATGTCAATTCAATCTCTATCTATAAAGATGGCTAATGAGGATACATCAGTCGACGAATTACTTCGCACTCTGTTTGAAACTGAATTCACAGACATTCCACATGGTGAGAAATCAACTGCAACCGACCCCTGCGAAGAAATATTTAAGGCAACTATCAGACGCAATCGTGATGGCCGTTATTCTGTACAGATTCCCTTCCGCTGTGATGCCCCTGCACTTGGCAATTCGCATCAGTTGGCATTCCGACAGTTTCTTCAATTGGAGCGAAAATTGGCTTCCGACTCTGATCTCAAGCAGAAATATGTTAATTTTATGCGTGAATATGAGCAGTTGGGTCACATGTATCCCATTCCATATCAAGAAGACGATCCATCTCAAGTCTACTACATTCCGCATCACGCTGTCACAACGAAATTTCGCGTCGTATTTAATGCTTCAGCAAAAACTTCAAATGGATATTCCTTGAATGATACACAATATGTTGGCCGACCAACTCAAGGTTTATTAATTCAGTTACTACATCGATTCCGACTCTATTCCATTGCACTGACAGCTGACGTAGAAAAAATGTTCAGGCAGGTGCGAATCGATAAGCGACATCGAAAATGGCAACAAATACTTTGGCGAGAGACACCTGCTGAACCACTTCGTACCTACCAATTGGCTACTATTACATATGGAACCGCAAGCGGTCCGTACTTGGCTGTGCGATCAATGCAGCAGTGTGGTTTGGACAATTGCCATCAACTAAGAGTCCCGGAAAGAGTTTTGGCTGCTCGAACCAGTATTTTGCGCGATTTCTATGTGGACGACTATCTAACTAGTGTGCGAACAGTAGAAGACGCAATTCAATTGGCTACAGATGTCGCATCGGTATTGGCCAGTGGTCAGTTTCACTTGCGAAAATGGAGATCAAATAGCACTGAAGTCCTGGCTCGCATCATTGGTACATCTAAGACCATTCCACTCGATCTTAATTTGGCAGAAACTACCGTGCTTGGATTACATTGGGATCCATCGACAGATGAGCTCTTTTATCGTGTTGGCTTGAGCGAAACTACATATATCACAAAGAGACAGGTGCTGAGCGATGCAGCAAAATTGTATGACCCTACAGGTATGTTGGCTCCTGTTTTACTATTAGCAAAGATTTTTATACAACGATTATGGCTAGCAAAATTGGAATGGGACAAACCATTGCCACCTGATTTATTGCATGAGTGGCTCAATTTTCGAAATCAATTGCCGCAGTTAGAAATGATTCGCATAAAACGGTGGTTAGGTGTCCAAAATCCATTTGACGCAGAATTATTTGGATTCTGCGATGCCAGCACAAAAAATATGCAGCCGTTATCTATTTGTGCACCAAAACGAGCGATGGAAAATGCAATAATCAGTTAATTACAGCAAAAACACGAGTGGCACCCATGCATCCATTAACCATACCTAGATTGGAACTTTGCGCGGCTCAATTGTTAACAACATTGATGAAGGGAACTCAAAACGCATTGCAATTGGAAGGAGCAAAATGTACATTGATGTCCGATTCAAAAATTGTGCTTTACTGGCTTCACAAGAACGCAACTCTGTTGAAGGAGTATGTTGCAAATCGCGTTCGCTTCATTCAAGAAAACTCCATAATTGGCAACTGGCATCATATTCGCACAAAACTAAACCCAGCAGATTGTGCGAGTCGTGGAATACAAGCAACAGCATTAATCGATCATCCATTATGGTGACATGGCCCTAGTTCAGAAAACTATCCCATTATCGACCTCCAGACGTTGACAGAGGAGGAAATTGTTTTGATAGAGGCAGAATTCAAACCTTTGAAGGTGAAGGTAGCTCAGGCCAGACCTTACGCCTTGCAAACTCATTATATTCGAGATACTAAAGTCATCGTCATCGATCTATTGGATCGTTTTAGTAATCTTGGCAAATTATTAAGTACAACCGCATACATCTGGCGATTCAGGAAACATTATTGGGAATATCGATCAAATTCACATGTAGTGGCAGCTGAAATGAATACAGCTTTGAATTGGCACATTCGCTCAGAACAAATCAAATCGTTTTATCCGGAAATTAAACAATTGCAGAAATCACAATGCATTTACTCATCAAGCAAAATCATATCATTGGCACCATTCATCGACACAAAGGCAGGAGATATTCTTAGAGTCGCTGGTCGATTGGAACACGCATCAATGAGCGACGAGAAACGCTATCCGATCATTTTACCAAAGGACAGCACTTTGACTAAACTCATCGTACGACAGACCCACTACGACACACTGCATGGAGGCATCCAACTCATGTTGAACACTTCCGAAAAAATATTGGATACTACAAGCACGTACATTAGTGAAACAATGTATTTATAATTGTACATTGTGTCGTCGTCATAAGCACCTAATGATGAATCAACGCATGGCATCATTGCCCAAGGCTCGTTTAACTCCGACTCCACCATTTGCAGTCTCTGGCTTGGATTACTGTGTTCGAATTGTGATTCCACGTTCGAATTGGCTCGAAGAATGTGCGCACAGTGAAGAAAACTTACGTGGCGATTTTTGTGTGTATGGCAACTAAGGCCACATCGAATTGGCAAAAGACCTATCATCCGAAGCGTTCATAAATCTTTTCACTCGCTTTGTAAATCGACGTGGTCCATGCACGGATCTACATAGTGACAATGGCACCGCCTTTGTTGGCGGGAATCGTATGATGAAGGAAGACTTGGCAGCTTGGCACGATGCACATGCTCAACAACATTTGGCAAACCGAGGTACTACTTGGCATTTTATCCCACCTGGTGCACCACATCACGGTGGACTGTGGGAGGCGGCGGTGAAATCCGCTAAAAAACATTTGCTTCGAATTGTCGGTGCGCAATCAATTTACTACGATCAATTGCACACACTTCTGGTACATGTGGAGGCATGTTTAAACTCGCGACCACTTATTGCATTACACGACACATTAGATGAAAGTTTGGCGTTAACTCCAGCTGATTTTTTAATAGGAAGATCTATCGTGGCTGTGCCAGATAAACCAGTGAACAGCTTTCCTACCAATCGTTTGTCTTATTTTCGTCAGTTAAGGCAGATGCAACAACATTTTTGGCAAAAATGGCATGATGAGTATCTATCAACTCTACAACCTAGACCAAAATGGCATCAAACCAACTATAATTTACAACTTGGCGACATTTTTATTGTACGGCACGAAAACTTACCAGCAACACATTGGCGACTTGGCAAGATCGTCGCTTTACACCCCGGTGAAGATGGCTTAGTCCGGGTGGCTACAATAAAGCATTCAAAAGGTGAATGCACCCGACCCATACAAAAACTATGCAGACTTTTGGAAGATCCTGAACGTAACCGTCCAGCCGGGCAGGATGTTTGAGATTTGTGCAGTGGCAACATTGGTTACCTTCTGAAAAGCTCTTACCAAACCAGAAAGAGGGAGAAGCAGTTCAATCGTCAGTCACAACATTCAACCCGAATGAATAACATCATTTTTTCTTGTAGTTCTTTGCTAATAAATTAATATTCAGTATTAAATATTTTGTCTAGTGATCTCTTATTTCGGATCTCTGCGTGTATTTTATACACTTATATTCAATAAAAACTAATCTCATCTAATCTAATCTAGTATATACCGATGGGCTTGGGGAACATTGTTGTATCATCGGTCCTTATTTCTTTGGAAATGAGGAAGAAACTGCCGTTACGGTGAATGGTGAGTGCTATGAAAACATGCTGACGGATTCTTTTTCCAAAAAACATCCACGACCTTTGGTTCCAACAAGTAGGCGCAACTTGCCAAAAAGCGCCTAACCATAAATTTATTAGAAAATCAATTTGGTGACAGCTTTATTTCACGATCCTGTTAATTAGCTCCCTCGTCCGTGGGATATTTTTTTTATAACGATGCGGGCACTAAAGGGGTTTTGATTACCCTTAAACTGACCAAGCACAGTGCGAACGTTAGGAAAGTGGCGAAGGATGTAGCAGGAGATACCGATGCACATTGGTTTTGAATTTCTGAATATAAAAATGGGAGGGGAAATGGAGCCGGGTACGACGTGTTGGAGACAAAACTGAACCCTGGAGCACACCAGCATTTATCTTGTGAATTTCAGACTTGTAACCATCCAATACGACTGGTATTGAGCGCAGGGGTCCGAAAGGTCGTTTCTAATCCAACGAAAAATAGATTCATCGATACTAAATGCACGCATTTTCGATAAGAGGGCTTAATGCCAAACTCTATCTATCAACAGTGAACCTATTGCTACGAAAGCCATACTGCCGATCATTAAGGCGCTTGCGTTGTTCAAGATATTTCTTAAGCAGATAATTAGTCAACCTTTCCATGACCTTGGAAAGAAAGGACGTAAGTGCAATTGGACTGTAATAAGAGGGTGAAGAAGATGCGCATTTTTAAGGAATATGCTGGACAAATGCTGTTTTCCATCCACTCGGAAAGAGTCCTGTAGAGAATGACAAATGGAAAAGCTTACGCAGTGGTTTTGCCAGAGTTGAAGAACACCTCTTCAGAACGATGGGGGGGGGGGGGACTATCCGGGCCAGAGGATTTGTATATATAAAGGTCTTTGAGGACTCTGGCAGCTGCATGAGTGCGAAAGAAGATTCGTCCCATAAAATCGCTTACGCTCTCAAGTAATGGAGGAGTCATAACACTTTCTGGCAGCGTCGAATTAACAGTTAAGTGCGCTGCAAGCAAATTGGCTTTTTCGCGAGAACTGACAAAAGCGGTGTCATTAAAGACGAGCGTTGGAACCGAAGACGAAGTTGAATTACGAATATTTTTTACAAATGACTAAAAATTCTTACTACCGTTGGGACATTGTAGTATTTGTTGCCTTAATTTTCAAGTCCTTCTAGCTTGTTGAAACTTTTTCTGGTTTTCCTCAGTGGTGTTAGCTTTATAAATCCGGAAACTTACTTCTCTAACCCTAATAACCTCTTTACAGCTCGAATCAAACCATGCATTTTCTTTCGGTTTCATACATTTCACCCTATTCGGGATAAAATTTCTCATTCCACGAAGAATTAAATGTGTTATCATTTCTACGCTGGAGTCTACGTCACTACCAAAGAAGCATAGCGACCAGTTAAAGTTCCTCAAGAAATTATTGAGACCGCCCCAGTTAACTTTCTCATATTGCCAAACGGTTCTCTTAGGTGACTTCTTTAACTGCGAGGTGGTCGCATGAAAAATTTGCAGATATGACACAATGGTCTGATGTGCCTAGTCAGAGGCAAGAAACAAGTCTAGAGTGTTGGCGGCTTGACCGGCAACGTCGGGGATTCGAGTTGGCTCGTCAACAAGCCGAGTCAGTTGGGTTTACTCAGCAAAGACATCGACATACCTTACTTCGGGTGTTGTCGGGCTGGAAAAGCGGAGCCAGCTAGAATTGTGTACATTGAAACCGCCCGTATTAACGATTTCAGTTTGAGGATAATGGGAAACAATTCTTTGAATGGAGTCGGACAGAGCATCAAGTTCGTTAAAAGAATAATTTCCAGATTTGGACTCCGATAAACGAAGGATTTTTTTTTTTTTTTTGTTTTATATAACTGCACGCACTCAAGGGATTATGAATACCCTTTATATGTTTTTCTTAACACAGCTCGGCATCCGGTGGAAGAAAAGAAAGAAGGATATGAAAGATGTGTGGCGCGATGTTCTGAGACTAGAGCTGGTTGTTGTCTCAGATTAATCTCCAAGGATAGCGGCTGAACTACTGCGGAGAGAATTACCGTGTTTTATTTATTTATGTCCCTTATAATTCGCATTATTTTATTTATTTCGTTGTCATATTTTATGGGTATGCTAGCTTACTCAATCACATGTTGTTAGTGTTATGCCTAAAGAGCAAAGCAGCAACTTATTTTATGACAATTTTTTAGAATTGGTTTTAATGGGATATAAGGAGACATACACAACGGCAGGAATCGAACCCGCAACCACGAGGTTGACAGACGAGCACACAACTATCGCGCCACGGCCACCCCCATGTTTGTATGATGCCCTTGTTTACCAAGAATTTTAACCACATGAAATTAAAATTTGTATTTAAGCTCAAACCATATTGTGGTTGAAGTTTGTACGCGATATCATTTCGTATGAACACGGCGAGACCATGGTGGGCACTAAGTTATACCCGAACAGATGAAATTCCGAATGATCAGAATTTTCACCTATTTGGGTTTCACTCAGTGCCGAAAAAGCTGGCCTGTTTTTAACAGTATGGACATATACGGCACAAACATTTTTCTTAGCCCACGAATGTTACAACAATCAACTCTAAATACAGCTACCATTTTAAAATTCGAAAACAAATAAACCACAAGTCAGACAATTAACTATATTGAATATTTTGTCTAAATTCCAACTTGTACTTTTCAATAAGAAATTGTCACTTGTGTTATGCCTTAGTGATAATTTGATGGTCGAACCGCCAACCAAATCGACCACGTGCTAATTGTCGCAAGGCACGCATCAAACATCTTGGACGTGCTAACCTTCCGAGGTGTAAACTAGAGTTGCGCAAAATAGTTCTACGGGCGGAACGAACACGAAACGTTTAGTTTTGCTTCGGAACTAGTTCCGGAAACTAGTTCCGCGGAACGATTTAATTTTTTTTATACACTTAGCCCGTGTGTCAATTGCGGTAAAAGTGGGTTCAATTTTATCCCATGGCTAAATTTTGATGTCACTGAGGTGAATACAGACGTCAAAATTTAAGCTGCTCGGAGTGATTAAATTTTGACATTTGTATTGAAATTCTGATTCGTGCCCCATTAGAAAAACTAATAATAAAATAAGATTGACCCTAAAATGTGTGATGTGTATTATGAGTGTGATATAAAAATTGAAATAACATATTTGTGCGCGCCTCACTGCATAACCTCGGAATATTTTGTTTTTTAATTAATTTTGTTGGTCAACTTATCTACAATATTTGATAACAATTTTGTTGTATGAACATCGTAATATCCGATCCACAAATGGAGCAAGAGGACCTCTAAATAAATCCGCGTCCTCGTTCAACAATGAAGATATATTAACTTCGCTCTTAAAGATCACTAATTTCGGCAACAGCATCAAGGATTAATCGCTGGACATCAATCTGTCGGCATGTGTAAGAATAGCCACCGATACCACAATCATCTGTAACAATAGTCTATCGTTAGACTTCTGGAAGGTCTTCTACGCAAATGCCTAAGCCAACCAGAGCAGCAATGACATTGCAAATCGACCAACAATTGCCGAGGACATCAATTTCATTTGTCTACCTCCTCCACCGTCATCTGCGGAGGTTCACAAATTTGAGACTGGTTGGAGGAGTGATGTACCTTCTACGATATTTCCATCTCCGACAAAAAATAAACACAAAAGTTGAAAACAAACAAAGCAATCGAAAAAACCGAAGAGCAGAATGCTCCTCAGGCCGCTGATGACCAACTTCCGATCTTAAATAGTTTTAAGGCGAATTCCGATTGCTGCGAATAAGCAAAAGGATCCTGCCACGACGTCAATCGAATACAAATTCAAATGTGAACACTGTCAAGTTCTTTTGGAAAGGGTAGATAGTTTACCCAGCTCGAAGCTTCCCACAAGATTCTCATTAAATGCAACGAATGTGATCGCGAATTTGCCAATGAGAGTGGTTTGAAGAAACACCTTAAGTGTCACCGTGATGACGCGAGAAAGGACGGCTGTAAGAAGTGCCTCAATTGTGGCATATGTTTAAGCCTTGGAAGCATGTGGATGCGTAGGAAAATCCATAGTTGTAATACAAACTACGGCTGTGATATTTGTGGCCAAAAATTTGTTCAAAAAATTAATATTACCCACCATCAGAAAATACACACAGAAGAAAAACTTTACGAGTGTGCTGAGTGTCCATAAAGGTAATATAACACAAAATTACAACATTTAATATTTTTGCTTTAAATTGTTAATATTATTTAATAAAAATTTCAAGAACGATCTCATTTGTCCGTTTCGATGTGAACAATATGGTAAAATGCACAAAACCAAACGTTGACTCAAAGTCCACTATCTTGTTTATCTGGAACAGCTTCCTTTGGCATGTCAAGTATGCAACAAAACACTTTCTTAGCATAACCAGTGCAGAGGAATGATCATGGAACAATCTCTCTAAATGGAAGAATTTTGTTTCTACAAATCCCAGTTAGAACAGCTCTGTATGCAGAACGATTTTTCTGTAAAGCCTAGTACGCTGCTGATGCGAAACGAAAAATCCCATACAAAAATGACAGGACGAAATCATGAACGAAAAATTTCGCTCTACTTTTCGTTTTCCAGTACGCTGCTGAACGACGAAATCTGTAATTTTAGTGGATAGCTGTACTAGATTTCTTAGTACAATTCTCCACTCTTTTCGTTCCCAATTTAATTGACCTGCACATTAATTGCCTGCGAAATTCTGACATTTCATTTTATTTATAAAAAAAAAGTCAAACTTGTTTTGTTTATTTGATTTTTCTTTAGTATCTGGTTTTTCTGTGCATTTTCTGTATGAAATTATTAAAAATAAATTCAATTCTAATTTTTGTTTTTAAATCAATTTCAAAATCGACTAAACTAAATCTGCAAAATGAAAATGGGAAGTTGGAATAAAGCACACCCTTCACATATCTTATCGGCGAACAAGATATAAAGGATCTTTATTTGGAGTGCTTACTATAACCAACTATCGACTTTTCCCATTTCTAAGATTAAAAATAACCTATGTTCTTTTAAAATTAATTTATTTTAAGTGACTACTAAATAAAAATATTATAAACAAGATTCAGTAGTTTGTTCTGCAATTAATTGTCCATGTCACGATTTTTAAAATACATTTGTTACTCCGACTTTTGAATTCTATGCGACCTTTGACACCATATAAATATAAAAAAACACTTACCATTTCTAACGACATACTTTCAACGCATAAATTAAGTCAATTGCCACAAAGAAAAAATCAAATCGACCGCCCGCTACTGGCAGTACGAATATGAATTTCCGACCTGGTCGGGACAAGATGTATCCAGGCCGGAAGCTGAAGGTAAGCGGCCTTCCGCTGCACCAACGGCAATTAAGGAAATCATCTTTACCACAATAATGTTTGGTTGTAAAAAGGCCATCTTAAACGATATTGGGTGGCCGTGGCGCGATAGTTGTGTGTTCGCCTGTCAACCTCATGGTCACAGGTTTGATCCCTGCCGTAGTCTATGTCTTCTTATTTTTCCATTAAAAACCAATTCTTAAAATATATGTGTTGGAGTCGAAAATTGAGGCAATAAATTTAATAGCCGACACAATTTTTAAGAGCAAAAAGTATAATATATTTAATTCAGTTATTACACGTTGAGACGCTTTAAAATAATTTATGTTGCTACCGCATTTAAGTTTTATCGACTGACTTAGTTACAGCAATTTTCTGTCATTGAAAGCTATGTACATAAGCAAATTTAAAGAATATAGTTTTACCTAGATCAGTTATAAAGCGGAATAGCAAATAAAGTAAAGTTAAACAGGGTGGTTAAATTCAAGTAATTAATGATAATTTATGATTTATGAAATTTGAATATTTTATGATTTTGAATTTATAATATAAACGGCGGTAACATTCTCCCCCTCGTAAGCGAGCTACGAAGCTTACTCAATTTCAGCTTTACCGACGACGTCTAGGACAGCAATCTTACTCGCAGCTCGCTCTAGCATGCCAGTCTGTGTTCGCACCATGACTCTTCGCACTTGTCCGTCCTTCGCAGTTACTACGCTTTCAATGATCCCCTTTGGCCAGCTGTTTCGGGGTAGGTTTTTGTCCACGACAACTACAACGTTACCAGGAGCTATAGGAGGCTGTTTTACAAACCACTTACCTCGACGTGCAAGCATAGGCGTGTAGTCTTTTATCCATCTCTGCCAAAATTCATCAGCAAACACCTGTATTTTGTGCCAACGTTGTCGTAAGTCTGCGTTGTCTTTACAAATAGGCTTATATCCAGTTGATGAGCCTAATAGAAGGTGGTTTGGTGTGATGGCTTCGTCGTCACAGGATTCTAGCGACACAAATGTTAGCGGACGGCAGTTTATTAAGAATTCCACCTCCCATAGTGCACTTCTCAGGCTTTCGTCGTTGAAGTTGATTGGATCCATTCTATATAGGATGGTCTTGATGGATCGGACAAGCCTTTCCCAGGCCCCTCCCATATGTGGTGCCGCCGGCGGGTTGAACTTCCATTTAATTCCATCATACTTCGAAGCGATCGTTGAATAGTTGATGTTTTTGTGCTCGTGACATAAGATCTTCTCTGATGCTTTGAAATTTGTGCCATTGTCACTATAAATTTCTCTAGGCACTCCACGACGGGATATAAAATTTCTTATGCACATAATACAGGAACTGGTGTCTAGGCTATGTGCTACCTCTATATGGATGGCGCGTACAGTGAGGCAAGTAAATATTACGCCCCATCTCTTCTCACGTCTTCGTCCAATAATCGTAGAAATCGGGCCAAAATAATCAATGCCGACGAATGTGAAGGGACGCTCGAACACTGCCAACCTGGCGGCAGGCAAGATAGCCATTTGTGGAACAGCAGGTGTTGTATAGTAATTTTTACATTGTTGGCATCTTTTGCGTACTGATTTGTATAGCACTCGAAGTCTCGGAATGTAGAACTTACCACGTACTTTGTTAATTATAGTCTCATGTGATACGTGGTGGTGGTTTTCGTGGTAGAATCGTACGATAAGAAATGTCACGTGATGGTTTTTCGGTAAGACGATAGCATCTGGCCTATTGTTCAAATTCTGTGCCCTACTCGGTGTTCTCAAGATACCAGAATCATCTAAGTAAACATTTAACGATATTAGTTTTGAATTTAACCTAATACTCTTACCGCGTGCAAGGTTTGTTATTTCTTGCCTGTATTCCTGCATCTGTGCACATCTGTATAGCTGGACTTTGGCATTTTGAAGCATTTCAAAGGACAGATGTCTTGGAGTAGGCCTTTTCTTCACGACAGCCTTCAGTTTCTGGATATATAGCTGGAACTTAGCTAGTGCATGGTAAAGTCGCCTCCAATCAGAGAAGTATCGGACATTCATGTTCAATGTAGATCGTACACTTCTTACAGTTGTGTGTGTGTGAAGTAGATGATGTCTTACTTCTGTTGTATCGGCAGGTCCCAAGTCATCGCATTTTGGCCAATCCTCTGCTTCAGAAGTCAGAAAGTTCGGGCCAGTGAACCACGACTCGATATCTAACTGCGATGATACTTTTGTGGCAAGATCAGCTGTGTTCAGTTTTGATGGCACCCATTTCCACTCTGTGATGTTTGATTGCTCCAATATTTCACCCACTCGAAACATAACGAACTGTTGAAGCTTCCTGGGGTCCATTCGCAACCACTTCAGAACCGTTTTTGAATCGGACCACCAAAATCTCGAACTAATTGGTATACGTTGAACTTCGTGTATCATGGCAGACAATCTTATACCTAATACAGCTGCTTGGAGCTCAAGTCTCGGGATTGAGACTGGTTTGAGAGGAGCTACTTTTGATTTTGAGGCTACTAGTGTAATGGAAATTTTGTCTCCACATTTCACTCGCAGGTAGCATACAGTAGCGTAAGCGTGCTCTCCGGCATCGACGAAAGTATGTAACTGAACATTCTCAGCGTTGGCCAGTAGTCGACTGTAGCAGCGGGGAATTTCAATTGACTTCACTGTCGGTATCAATGATTTCCAATGCAGCCACTTAGAGTACAGGGCATCAGAAAGCTCATCATCCCATTTAATCTCGGAACGCCAGACTTCTTGTAAAAGAATTTTCAACCCGATGGTAAAGCAAGCGATAAAACCAAGAGGATCAAATATTGACATGAGCACCTTTAGAGTCTCTCGTTTGGTTGGTCTTACTTGATCATCTAATACATCGCGCTTCAGTCGAGCGAATCTAAAAGTATATTTAAAGACATCGTTATTAGGATCCCAATACATACCAAGAACTTTTTCGGGAGATCCTAACGTCTTATTGGCTTGTACAGTGGAACTTTTGCTATTGAGCTGCTCAACGACCACAGAAGAGTTCGAGGCCCAGTTGCGTATGTTAAACCCAGCTGACGAGTGAATGGTTTTTACTTCATTTGCCAGACGCAGGGCATCCTCCATCGTATCCACGCTATCGATAAAGTCATCCACGTAGTGGTGGTTTTTGATAGCTTCCACCGCTCGGGGGTATTGTTGCTCAAACTGTTCAGCGTTTTTCATTCGTATATAATGTGCAATACAGGGGGCACAATTCATCCCAAACGTCAAAGCACTCATTACGTAACAGCTAGGTTGATGAGATGGATCATCCTTGCCCCACCATAAGAATCGCTGCACATTCATATCCGCATCTCTTACCTTGATCTGGTGGAACATTTCGGCAATGTCACCACTAATTGCCACCTGGCCAATTCTGAAGGCTAGCAAAACCGCAACTAGAGGCGTCAAAAGGTCCGGTCCACTTAGCATGAAATCATTCAGGGAATGACCGTTGGATTTAGCGGCTGCGTCCCAAACAAGTCGGACTCTATTTGGCTTATTAGGATTTACGGTGACAAAAATGGGCAAATACCATACTGGGTTATTATCCACAGCTATTTCCCTCGCATTCAGCTTTCTTGCGTAGCCCTTCACCAACAGGTTGTCTATCTCAGCTTGCATCTTGTTCTTAAGCGTTATATCACGTTTGAATTTCCTGTCGAGGCACATGAGCCGGTTGAATGCGGTTTTATAGCTGTCGGGCATTTTCTGATTGTCCTGTCGCCAAAGCAATCCAACCTCGTACCTGTTCTTCAACGGCTTGCATGTAGTCTCCAATATCTGCAGCGCTCTTTCGTCTTCTTGTGAGCGTATAGTGGTTGATGATGATTCCAACGCAAAATAGGCTTTTACTGCTTCATGCAACTCATTAGAACGACGGTCACAGTCACATGAATGAATATTGAGGCGACAAACCCGTTGACGATTGGCTACACACCCTTGTAAAGCCCATCCTAATCAGGTTTTTGTGGCGATTGGCTGGTTCCAAGAACCTTCACGAACCTTGAGGGGTACTGCTAGCTTCCAGTTGTCTACGCCGATAAGAATTGTTGGACGTGCATCCTTGTATGACTGGATTGGTAAGCCGGCCAAATAAGGGTAGCCTTGAGCGATTCTATTCATATCCAATGATTGTGTTGGAAGTGAAAGGTTTTGCACTGTATGAACATCGATCAAAGTATATTTGGCGTTGTTTCCCTTGCTTGAAATTTGGATCGCAGCTCGCATTGAGGTTTCTTCTGAACGTGTTGTGTCACCAGTCCAGCGTAAACATAGAGGCTCACTAACTCCAGCCAGACCTAAAGCATCAAAAATTTGTCTTTCCATCAGAGTTACTGATGAACCTTCATCTAGAAAAGCAAAGGTGTCTATAAATGTATTCTTAGAATGAAGGCGAATCGGAATGATACGAAAGTAGGGTTTTTCCCCTTCGTCGGCGTCAGTGTGAGTGTTAACATTTAGAGCTTCACTCGGATTCTTCGAAATTTCAATTGCACTTACTTGGTTTTTTTCTTGACTTACAGGCGCGGCAGGCTTATGCAGCAATGGATGGTGTTTTGCCTTACAGCTGTCGACTCCACATTCGTTGTTAAGGTAACATCTCCGGCGGTGTGTGTTTAAACATTGACGACACAGTTTATTGGCTTTGAGCATCTCCCATTTTTGGTTGTAGGACATCTTCTTAAACGCCTCACATCTCGATATTTTATGATCGGATCCGTTGCAAGCAATACAAATCATTCTGTTAGTTGGATGTTTAACTTCAGTGTGGGTGTTAATAATGCCGCTCTTCTTCGATGAGAATGGTGACACCACTTGACTGGCAGCCTCGGCAATATGATGCAGCCAGTTGCTAAAAGATTTTACTACAGGTACCTGTTCATCTTTGAGCTGCATAGCCCAACTCAGTTTATATTGACCTGGCAACTTATCAACGAACTCCTTGACAAGCATGGGGTTATTGAGGTGTGCGGACATCTGACAGGCTTCCATAGCAGAACAAATATTGCTCACTGATAGAGCAAACTCAATAATGCTTTCCAACTTGTCCTTCGGGGGCGGTAGTTTCCTTGCCTTGTCGATCATGCTCTCGATAATGTATTCCGGTCGTCCGAAATACATTTTAAGTGTTTGTATTATCTCTGGAACTAAGCTGGGCAGAAGGAGCTTACTGCGAACAATTTCTCGTGCCTTACCTTTTAAGCTTGCTTGCAAACGCATCAAATTTTCTGCATCACTGTATCCAGCTAATGCAGTGCTGTTGTTGAAGCTGCTCAAAAAAAGTGGCCACTCTTCGGGGTCGCCGTTAAACAAAGGCAATTGTTTCGGGAGCACTTGTCTTGCTGCTATTTGAGAAGGAGATGGACCAGAGATAAAGGTTGTGCCCATCTGGGGTGAGCTAAATTGAAAATTATTTTGTGAAACCGATGGGCAGTCTTCCGAGTTGAATAATATTTGGTATTTTCGTTCCAAATAACGCTGGTGCAACCTTTTTTCCTCTTCTAGCATTTCCATTTGCAATTCTTTTTTCTGTTGCGAGGCGTCAATAACTTTTGGCAATGTTGCTGAAGTAGCTGTCCCTGTCACTCGCTGGGATGTATGCTGTGAAAATGTTGTAGATTCAGATGTCATTCGCGAAAGTTCATGTTGCGATAACGATGTTGCTGACAGATGTTGTTGACTTTGTGATGTTTTAGGAGGTACACAGGGAAATGATTGAGGAGTGTTGCGATAGGTTGCCCATGTAACCATAGAAGGTGTATACGAGTACATACTAGTATGTGGTAAATTGGTTGGTTCGTTAGTACATAACGCGGTGGTACCACTTGGTAAATATGATGCCGTTACGATTTGATGTGGAATAGAAGTTCCCGTTGTGACCATAGGAGTTGGCCGGGATGCCAAGGGTGGGGAATTGGCATTTAACAAGCCCGATGTCATCATTTGTACTCCTCTGGTCATATCAGGCTGATCGCTTTGTAGGGCACCAGATATGGCTTGCGATGATGTTAATGGAGATGAAGATGCTGGTGGATGGGTCGTGAATATTGTCGGTTCGGTCATGGCAGCATGAACACTAGTGGTGCTTGTGGTTGACCGTGGATTTAAGCAGAATTCGCAGTTCCAGCTGACGTCAGCCACATCACTATTTACCCCGACACAATCATAGTGATACCATTTATCACAAGCATCACATTGCACCATGTTACCTGCTTCTCCTTCACTGCACACAATGCAGATTACAGGAACACCTTCTTGAGTATGCCTTTTTGGAGGCATTTTCAATGCGAAAGCGCGTTTGTCGTTCTTCAATAAGATTGATTTAATACCGACGCAATAAAAGAAATTATTTTAAAGATTTTTTTTTTTTTCTCAATTTTATTGAATTGGCTTAATTCTATATTATAGATATCTTATATACGATAGAGGGAGAAGTTATGTTTGCGTTGTTTTTTGGTGAAACTTATTTTAATTCTCAAACACAATTTTGCAGTGTTTTTTTTTGTATGTTTTTCGTTTGTGTATGGATGTCAAAGCATACGATTTTGAAAGCATACAAAAAAAAACACTGCAAAATTGTGTTTGAGAATTAAAATAAGTTTCACCAAAAAACAACGCAAACATAACTTAAATGCGGTACAATGAGTTGCTGGTTTACTCATTACATGCTGTTTAGGCATAGAACTAACAACATGTGATTGAGTAAAACTAGTATACCGATAAAATATGACAAAGAATAAAAAAATTAATGCGAATTATAAGGGACATCGATAAATAAGTAACGGAAATTTCTCCGCATTAGTTCAGCCGCCATCGCTGGAGATAAAATCTGAGACAACAACCACCTACAGTCTCCGAATATCGCGCCACACATCTTTCCTATCATTCTTTCTCTTCCTTAACCTCACCCTCACGCCCGCGGTGTGTTGAAACATTTAAAGGGTATTCATAATCCCTTGAGCGCGTGTAGATTATAAAAAAAAAAAAAAAAAAAAACCCACCCCTATTTGGGAAGCCTGTTTCCGATCTCATTGGTTGACGATTTTATACCATACCCCAGAACTTATTTCTCAAGTTCAGACAATCTGTTTAATGTTTACTTCGTGAAAATGGGCACGGGATGGACATTGTTATTTAGTCTACAATTTCTGGTGATGACCTCGATAGTCCTTTGTTGTGGTGATAGAAAGAAGATGATGACAAATCACTTACCTCGCATTGCCATCGCTACCTTCTTTTTATTTTCTGGACGAAGTTTTTTAATGTAATTGAACCATCGTATGGCAGATGCACTGCTCCAAAAGCTATTCACTGTTCACGTTGAAATATATAATCTGAAAAATATAATCAGACTATATAATATAAATATAATGGACTATATTTTCGAACGGGTTGTCCAATAAAGGCGAGCGTTATCTTTTTAGAATCAGCACTTCATACTTTCAAAGGAAGCATCAACATTTTTTGCAAAGAAGTTGTATTAAAAAAAATAACTCCAGGAATACGAATACCTCATTCTAAATATGCGTATTTCAAGAGTGATTTTTTGCAATAATCCTTCTACCTAAAAACTTTTGATGGTGATTTTGAGAGTATCTAGAGTAGATTACAAAATGGTATCAACCAAGTTTTTGGTATAACCCGTTCCAAAGATACACTCCAAAGTATTTTCAGATTATGTATTTCAAAGTGAACAGAGAATAGCTTTTGAACTATATCTTTGGAACGGCTTGTCCAATAAAGGCGAGCGATAACTTTTTTGAATCAAAACTTCATACTTTCAAAGGAAGCATTAATAAAACCAAAAGTAGTTTTGTCACCAAATTACTTTTAGATGTATTTTTTTGTCACCAAATTTCCTTTATATATAATTTTTTTGAAATAATTCTTGGACTTGAAAATGGTATCCGGAATTAGTAAGAAACCATAAATTAGAACTCATAACCGTTTACACCATCCCAATGAAGGACGTAGTTTTCGAATTATAGAGTGGTTTACCTCCCTATTTCATTGATTTTCTTAAAATTGATAGAAATTTCATCAAATCGGCAGATAAACCAGTTAATAAGTCCCAAAGTATTTGCTTAATTTCCATCATTTAAACGGTTCTGAGTTTTATTTTAAATCCTCTATGTGTAACAAGAACAATTTTTAAATCCAAGAATTATTTCAAGAAAATTACATCTAAAAGTAATTTGGCGACAAAATTACTTTTTTTTACAACTTGTCATTTGTTTTTGACGGCTTACAGAACTCTCCGCAAATATTTTTCCGCTGTGGTTTTCGTTAGCATTTCGCTCTCCTAGTGGAGACCACCGAAAAATTTCGTTTCGCATCAGCAGTGTACTAGGCTTTAGAGTTGATGTCAATAGGTAGGTACTTCGCCAAAAGCGGCTCAGTCGCACGCTAATAAAATTGTAGGTTAAATGAACATTTAAATGTAAAACCCAAATGTAATTATATATGTACCTACCTAACTATTTTTACTTGCGATTATCGGTACTACAAAAGGCAAGTTATGCATTCGTAAAAAACAAAAAAAAATCTAACAATGAAACATGACATTACGATCATAGAGAAGCCTAAAAAAGTGATCGACAAAAAATATACAGGGTGATTTGCTGTTATGTTCAAATTATTTTATGTTTTTTTTTTAACATATTTATAGTTATGGCTAAGACATTAAAATAAGAAATACTAAAAAAAACATATTATTAAAAAACAGGAATGAATAAGGAATTTATACACCTAAATTAATAAAGGCTTAGGACTTATTACATGGTGTATGCAAAATGCTAAAAATAAAACACATTTTCTGATATTTGACATTTACAAACTTAGTCATTAGCTAAACCATCGAAGACGGTGGTTTAGTAGTTGACATTAAGAAAAAAATGTACATGGACAGATTAAAATCAAATGCACGACTGGATTGTACGAACTTGCTCTTGTAGCTAACAACTTTAATGTAGCTAAACATTGACGCTGTTAGTAGGTAGGTAGTCTAAATAGAATAATAAATTATTGTTGAATGGTACCTACATACAAATATATATTTAAATGGATTTATTTTTAACTATTAGCAAGGTAATATATTATATGTAATTTTGTACATACATAGATGGAACCTAGGTATTTAAATATGTACATATAATAATGAAAGTGAAAGATATAGGTAGGCATGTATCAGTGGCGAGGCGTGAATAATTTCAAAAGAAAAATTAGTCACCAAAAAATTAAATTTCGGAAGCTTACTTGAAATTATTTCGTTCAATGCATAACTTAGTATTAAGTCATTTAAGTTAAATGTAACAATGAGCTTAATACATATAAAAAACGATTTCGAAGGAAAACTTTTGGGCGGATGCAAATACAATATCTTAAATAAATGTGTTGTAAAGTTAAAAATTTTCTGGAATGTTTCACGTAATATTTCGTTTTTTAAATGGTTATGAAGTGCTAAAACGTCAAGTTGTCGAGAGGAAGTTGTATACAAAACTTTAAGTTAATTTTTTAAAGCTGTAAAACCAAAAAGTCCAGGGAAAATATTATAAAAGATGATATTTTTTCATCTGGATTGGAAACTTGGAAATTATCATATTTTGATTTATTAAGTAAATGGAAAATAATAAATACGTATAAGTTTTATATCTTGTATTTATTTGGGATATAGTATTGTCTTTTATTTCTACAAAACGACCTTTATAACGTGTTTTAGAATCAATTTCAAACAATCCTCGTTTTCATGGTGTTTTCGCGCAATCGCTTATACTTTCCAAAATGGATTTAAATTTATTATGAAGAGCTATGCCAAGACTCAAAACTTTCGATTTCTCTTTTTTGGCAAATTCCACATTCGTTTGATTATTTTGAGCCGATAGCCAATTGAAAAGAAAGTCAGCCCCAGCAAAAATGTCAGAAAGAGTGTTAAGGAAAAAAAACAAAAATATATTGCCTCTAATATAATTAACAAGCTCTCGGAAAAGAGAGCGAGTCAGTGCCCAATTCACTTTCACTTTGTCTAATATTCTAATAAAAGTTAGAATTATGTTCAATCTACAATTTAAAATGGGGTTTGTTATCAGCGAATGATGATACCAGCGAGTTTCTGATACCCCAGGCTTTCGTCGGTTGGCTATTTGTCTTAAAAGTCTTGAACGTTTAGTTGATTTTTTAAAAACAACGGACAGTATTATTAATACTGCCAAAAAAAAATTTTCATCGCGATAAGACTAAATTTAAATTTATCTCAAATGCTGCAGTTGAAAGAGTGTTTAGTTTTTTGACAGTAATCAGTAAAAAATTTATATAAATACCTTTTACTTAATTAAATTTAGGTTTGATTAGTTATATAAAATCCATAACATACTAAAGTTTAAAAAAAAAAACTACAAGAAAATATACACTTGGTATTTTAAACGTCACCCACAAGTTTAATTGGTTCAGGCATATACGTAATTACGTTTTTTTTGCGTTCTAATTACAGGATTTTCAGAGTTGGCAGGATTTTTGGCAGTTTTTTCTCCTAAAAAACATATGCAGTTTTTGCAGACAAAATTCCTGCAAAAACCACTATTTTAGCAGGATTTGAAATTTTTCATTTGTACTGATGATAATGTTAATTTGGTTTTAAACACAATTGAATTGAAATTGTGATCTGACGCATGTTATTATTTTTTTTATAAAATGTATTGAAAAGTTGAAAATTATGTGCGTTCAGAACAACACCATTTGCATGGATAACTCTAACGTTTTGATTAAAAAAAAATTGTTACATTATGTAATTTTGTCAATTAAAATAATGTCAATAAATAATGTCATTTTAAAATAAGAATTCAGTAAGGTAATAGGTACATACTTATTTACATTTTGTATTCTTCAAAGAAGAAGCCGTCATCCGAGTTCATTAGCATATTTTGCAAAATACTTACCAATGTTAAAACGTAATCTTTAACCAATTTTTATATATATATGTATTTATATTTCACAGTACTATCATGAAGCGGAACGTCCGAGGCGCCCTCTGATGAAATTAGCTGAAGAGTAGAACTTTGCAGATTGTACAGACTCTCAGAGAGCGAGAATTTGAAGGATTGAGAAATAAAAAATAAGGTAAGACAAATAGCTAATGAAGGAGAAGAATACATAAAGCTAAAGAAGGTTAAAAGAAAATATACTTTTTGCATTTTTCTTTCGTCACATTTATAATAATTTTTAAAATATAATTTACAGTGAGTAATCGATGTAAGTTTTATTTAAGTCGATAAACATCGATCAAAAAATAATGCGTCTTATAAAGGTATTACAGCATCTATCTGATGAGTCCCGCTGTAGTACCTGGGCGAAACGCATTTTGGACTAAAGGTCACAAAAACATTCAATTGGCTTTAAATCCACACCACTAAAACAAAAACAAAAATAATATAAATATATTGTTTGCGTTTTCTTCAATTAATTCACTGGCCAGACCACGGACAAAACATACTTCTAGGTGTATGAATCTAACCAAATTCACCTAGAAAAATGTAATTTACAGTGAGTAATCGCTGTAAGTTTTATTTAAGTCGGTAAACATCGATCAAAAAATAATGCGTCTTAGAAAGGTACTACAGCATCCAACTGATGAGCCCAGCTGTAGTACCTGGGCGAAACGCATTTTGGACTAAAGGTCACAAAAATATTCAATTGGCCTTAAATCCACACAGTCCACTAAAACAAAAATAATATAAACATATTGTTTGCGTTTTCTTCAATTATTATAATTATATGCATAAGCGATTGCGCGGAAACAATACGAAAGTGAAGATTGTTGAAAATTGATTCAAAAACACGTTATAAAGGTCGTTTTGTAGAAATAAAAGACAATACTATATCCCAAATAAATACAAGATATAAAACTTCTACGTATTTATTATTTTCCATTTACTTAATAAATCAAAATATGATAATTTCCAAGTTTCCAATCCAGATGAAAAAATATCATCTGTAATAAATTTTTTGCCTGGATTTTTAACTTAACAATACATTTATTTAAGATATTGTATTTGCATCCGCCAAAAAGTTTGCCCTCGAAACCGCTTTTATTATGTGTTAAGCTCATTGTTACATTTAACTTAAATGATTTAAGGTATAAAAGATTTGGTTTGAATTGCTCAACCTTATTGGTTCATACTAAGTTATGCATTGAATGAAATAATTTCAAGTAAGCTTCCGAAATTTAATTTTTTGGTGACTAATTTTTCTTCATTTACCTTTTGAAATTATTGACGCCTCGCCACTGATACATACCCACCTATATCTTTCACTTTCATTATTATATGTACATATTTATGTAGGTACCATTCAACAATAATTTATTATTCTATTTAGACTACCTACCTACTAACAGCGTCAATGTTTAGCTACATTAAAGTTGTTAGCTACAAGAGCAAGTTCGTACAATCCAGTCGTGCATTTGGTTTTAATCTGTCCATGTACATTTTTTTCTTAATGTCAACTCTTATTCTTTCACTAAACCAACGTCTTCGATGGTTTAGCGAATGACTAAGTTTGTAAATGTCAAATATCAGAAATTGTGTTTTATTTTTAGTATTTTGCATACACCATGGAATAAGTCATAAACCTTTATTAATTTAGGTGTTTAATTCCTTATTCATTCCTGTTTTTCAATGTTTTTTTTTTTAGTTTTTCTTATTTCAAAAACTTGAAACATATTGTACATAAAATCGCCTGATAGGGTGATAGGTATGTACCTACCTAACATGATGCATGACCTGGTTTCTAGGACATACATCACACACGTGCAACCTATTTAAATAAGACAGACATTTTTTGTCGATCACTTTTGTAGGCTTCTCTATGTCTATGATGTTTTTTACGAATGCATAACTTGCCTTTTGTAGTACCTATAATCGTAAGTAAAAGTAATTTGGTAGGTACGAGTACATATATAATTACATTTGGCTTTTACATTATAAATGTTCATTTACCTACAATTTTATTAGCGCCTGACTGAACCGCTTTTGGTGAAATACCTACCTATTGACATCAACTCTAAAAAGATAAACAAAATATTTTATACTTAGATACTTCAAATTTGTTAGAATAATTTAATTTTTTTTACCAAATCCAAATCATAAAATAACTAAAATCAATGGCGTGGATTGTGTGTGGATGTAGGTATGTATATACACATCCAAACTACCCAACAATTCAGTACCAAACTGATAGTAGTAGTAAGTATCATTGTAGGTAGGTATATGAATAACGATGGAAGTAACAAAATTACTAACTTTGCTACATTAAGGCAAAACAAAAAAAAATCCATTCATAAGTTCATTGTTTTTATATTCCTCTTTGCCTTATCCTCATATAAAATAGAAAACTGCAAATGTGATGTCGAAAAAATACACCACATTTGGTTTTCTCCCTTTTATTCAATAGCCGTGTTTTATTGGGAAATTTATCCACCGTAAGTTTATCCGTCGGTGTATTTTACATACAATTCGTTACGGTCGATAAAAAGTTAAAGTAGAAGCTACGGTGGATGGCTGGTTGACGTTCAGTCGAGTCTCGATTCTGATTTTTTTAGTTTTGTTGGTACGATTAATAATTGAATTGAATCTCGATGGATGTGTTCATGGAGTGTTATAATTATTAATTTAAGACAAATCGATCTTTTTTTTAATAGTTGGCCAGTTTATATTTCTCAAATCTTAGATAACTCCATTTTTTAATAAATTATAAGCTTCTGAAAAGTTTCTGACTTTTACTATTAAATACTGTTTTCTTCGTTCAATTATATTCTGAAGTACATCTAAAATTGCACCTATATCTGCAATTTTGCATACCCCTAATTTCAATTAATCAATTTTAACAAATTTTGATATCCATTTTGCAAAAGAAACCAATATTTATCGAATGAATTCCGTTTTACTTTTATTTTTGACTAACCAAGTCCAATTTTCGTTTGTGTTCAATTTTTATTGATAGTTGTAAATAAACGGAGTTTGGTGAAAAAAATCATCTTTTTATTTAGATCTACAAAAAGCAATTTGAGAAGACAAACCGCATTGGGTGGAACTGCACTATAGAGGAATTGCTTGACACTGCGCCGCAAAATATTTATTCGTATAAAATTTTATGAGCTTTAAGGCCAGAGGCGCGCACATATGCAACTTTCAGTTTTGCAACAGTTTGGTTGCTAAAGTGAATACCCTGGACTTATATGAGAGTGCGCGCACATGCAAAAACTATTGACTCCGCGATTCGAGCAACCTAAGAGTTTGTGTTTTGGCACAAATCGAACGATCGACCTAAACAAGTTCTTCAGTTTGTATCACATCGAACTATAATGTAAATGCGCGCACATTAAATCAAAATGATGTTTGCGTGTTCGTTTATCTCGGTGATTAATGTTTAAGCTGCTCATGTGCGAGATCATCGTTCAACTAGTTATTAAACTATTTCGTTTCGGAAAAATTGCATGTGTGCGCATAGCCTAAACGCACTAAGCGGAAACTGAACTCACAAAGTGTGCTTTTTCTTCACTGTTTAATGGACGTTGGCCATGGGCGGTATTCGATTCACTACATGGACATGGAGTGGGCATACATTTTTGTGATCCAAAATGGTGAAATGGCAAACCAAATGTTAACTTTTTGTTACTTACTCCGCGTATGTTAAGTGCAGTCCGATGAGCAAATATTGAATTGAAAGCAAAACATACTCAGAAAATAAATTTGTAAATTGACTTGAAAAATAAAACTCTAGCTATCGATAAGCTCAGAAAATAAATAAAAGCATGAAATATAATTGGATTGAACAATTTAAACTACGTTGTAGTGTGCGTTCCAAACCAAAAAACATTAAAAGGAAACAAGTAAATTACCGGCACTTTTGTTTCCTCGTGTGAAATTCATAGACCATTTTTAAAGCAATACAAAAATTGGACTGTTTAAAAAGGGACTTGAGCATAGTCTATGCACAAAGCCATTCACTTATCATTTCAGTTCCATTCGTGCAAAATGAATGTTCGAATTTAAAACTGCAATTGCAGAAAAAATGGAAACAAGAAATAGGCTTGTAACATAAATTAAATATTGGTACGTTTTTCTACTTTCTATTTTATTTGAATAAAAGCTAATTATTGTTCATAACTTTGATATTTTCTTAATTTTACTTTACAAAAGACTATTTTATTAATTGTGACTGCTGTGCAGGGGCACAAATTTTACAAAAATAAAAAAGCTACGGTCCATGCTATGGTCGATGCGTTTTTTTTGGAATTTCTTACGGTACAATGGATAGATTCCCAATAAAACACACCTATTATTGCTATAAGAACAGAAATAAAACTACCTCATCTCACAAATAAGCCATACTAAGATTGGAAACTTTCGTACGTTTCACCCCCAAAAACCCATTTGATTACATTGTTGCATTTGAACATTTAGCACCCAATCCATGAAAAGATGTGAAAGCGAAAAACAAAAACAAATTACTAGGGCCGTGTTATCTATGTGTCTATAGGAAAAGGAACAGAAAAGATTCTTGTGTGCGTTTTTATCAATGTGCTTATTGGAAGAGGAACGGAAAAGTTATATCTGTGCGTGTTTCAGCTTGTAACAAATGTCAAATTAAACCAGAGGTTTCGGTTCCTTATTTCGATTCTAGCATCCTGGTGGTTTCATGCAGAATAGTTGAAAGCGTGATTTGACCCAAAAAAGTAACACCGAAATCATTTCCAGTTAGACATTGGTATACACCTCCACCTAAAATCTCTGACGTAGCTGCTAGTCGTAATATTGGCGTAATATTAGTTGATCGACAGCCGATGGGCACGTTTACTGTTTCCAATACTAATAAAAATGTTTTTTTTTTTTTGACAGTACGAATCGTTGTATGAATCTAGAAGTTGTAGTCACAAAAACTAAGGAATACAAAAATATATTTTTTAGTTTATATTACATACATTTCGGCTGGAAGTGACAAAGTATCCGATGTCACTTCAAGTTCCCTTCTTCTTCTAATTAATTTTATTTTTTCTAATTCACCTCTGTTTTGAATTAGTAAAATATTGCCGTGGAACATTTTCAGGGTGTTTTTTTTTATCGATTTACAGCAAAACGATAGCCCAATAGCGGTCGTGCATTCGCTATCGACAAAATTATATTATTGTACAGCTTTTAGGGTTACGTGAAGTAAACATGAAATCGCAAAGTAGATAATTCTTGCAGTTATCGAAATTTTAAAGTTTACGTGAAGCTTGTCTATCGTTCGCGATATCTAAAACAATACTGCCAGCCTTACGTGATGAGAGCCCATGTAATTGGATCCAATAATGTGGCAGTGCCAACACACTTCTATAAATTAATTGTGGGCGAAACGACTGAAAGTCGTTTGGAAATGAAAGCCTATGTAATGTCAAATAATGAAATTATCAATGAAATTCCAATTGACGATACAATTAACCAAAAACAGTTGTCTTAGATCAATATGGAAACAAAATTTAATAAATATTACAATAACATAGCTTAAGTAGCTAGCTATTAGTAGATTAATGGAAAGTACAATTTTAATAATAAAAGAGGTGCATAGTATATATCTAATAGTTTTATCAATAAAAAAACGAACTGAATACTTTTAAGTTTTTTTTATTAAGATTTAAAAAAAATTATTTAATTTTTCAACTTTACGTCAACAAAAAATATCACTAGGTCCCAATGTGCGGCTGCGCAAAAGTGACCAGTTATAGTGACCGACCGACAAGGTACACGGAGCGACGTGACTTTTGCATGGTATTTTCTTTTCTAAGCTCAATAGTTTCTTTCCCCTCTTTTTAAATTTTCATATACCTGTTTGCATAGATGAGAAAACAGATGAGAGATGTATTGATCATCTGTGCCTGTGTGTCCGCTTTAAAGAACCCCTCACAATTCGGCCTGCAGAAGTGCAGAGGTCTTAACAATATTTGGATGAAATCAGTTGTTCGTAAATCACTTGAAATGAACATTCGTCTTTCACGTGAGACAGAGTGTGTTGTTTAAGGTGGAAGCCCACTTCGCCAAAGTACAAATTTTTGTTTTGTTTTTTTTTTTTGGTACGAATAATACCCTAATTAGCGAATAATAGTTCTGTTTTTTTTTTGTTTTATTTTATGTTGTTATTATATAAAAATATAATTGGATTAGGAAATTCCTTACTAAGCTTTTCAAAATATCTAAATAATCTTCCGTGTGAATTTCGTGTTTTCTTGATATGTGATAATGTGTATGGAAACTAAAATGTCATAACACGGTGGTACAAATATTTAACACCGCAAGAAAGTGTTTCGTGGTTTTTACGAAAAAAAAAAACGGATTTGCATTTGATCAATTTAATTGATTCGTAAAACGTAGTTCAATAAAAAATAATAATAAGGAAAATAAAAGAGCCAACATCACCACGATGGTACCAGGACGTGTTTCAGGCCTAAGGATTATGCAACTGCCTCAAATACTATTAGTTATTGGCCTTTTAGTTCTTCTATTTGGTCTAACACAACAAACAGGTAAACCATGTTTTTTTTTTCATTTTTGTATTGCAATTGATAGCACAACCGTTGTTTCGCTTGTATAAATTGTGCAAATTTTATAAACTGTGGTTATTTAAAAAAAAATCTCGACACACAATTATTTCAGAATGCAAAAAACAACATTCATTCATTTTCAATTTGCGAAAACTAGGAAAAATAAATTTTTAAAAATTTTCAAATAGGTATAAAAAATGTAATCAAACATAGAATTTGTTATTTAAATCGAGAAAAATTAATTAATAATATCTGGGAAAAAATGTAAATACCTACTACTGTTGGGTATTGTTACATTTTGTCAAATATAAAAGAAAAGTAATATAGAAATATAAGTATGAAACTAATTTTGAAAAAAAAAACACAAGCTGTTTTTGTATCAAAAATTTGTCAGGTAGGTAAATATTAAATAAACCATTCAAATCGCTTAAGCTATTATCCCATTAAAAACAAAGCACCTTAAAAATAAATATAAATGAAAAACCTTTAAAATCCTGTTTAATGAGTTATATTTATGACTAAAAATACAAATTTTTTAAAAATATTTTTTAAGTTTGGTAATTAGAGGGGTGTATTCAAACGAGTACACTGGCCAGATATGGGTACAATTATTACCTAGTTAGGAAATATTTTGCAACACACTTTCTGATGCAAAGAGTAGTTTGCGGCATATTTTACATATCTTTCGAACTCTTCTGCTACATATCCGGCATATTAGGTGATTTAAAATAATTTTTTTTTTTGGAAATATCCGTCTTCAATATGAAAGTATTATTTGGTGCTTTTGTTGACGGACCTGAATATATATAAGTCTTTGCTATGGCCCTGACAAATGGAAGTAGATTATGATTTTTTTTTTGGTTTGCTAAGAATGGATCGGCCAAGCATTTGCAACATTTCTTGTTTCTATTGTCACGAACCGTACCAGTTGTACGAAATCCTTTTTTTTGCGTAAAATAGCCATAAGATCATCTCTGGTGAAATAATTGCCAAAAAATACGCTGTGCTCACTTGCCTGTTTTACTATTTCCAGTTAGTCAATCATAAACTCGAGATCCAAGTGGTAAACAATTATTGCTTGGACTTACATTTTTGGCAACGCAGTATATGTCAAAGTAATAGCAATATCCATCGCAGATGCAAAGCATCCACTTCTTATAGACAAACTGAGCAGTCTTTCCACGGATATACTGTTTTGCAGAATGATAGCCAAAGTATTTGACCATAGCTACCATCTAGTCTCTAATACAATGACTCTTGAGGTAAAGTGTGATAAAAACTATTTCAAATTTTTCGTATTCACGAACGTGTGACAGTTTTAGTCCACTGGGTATATCCGGCTTTGACCAACAATCAATTTCATTACCTCGTCATCGAAAAACTGTTCAAATGTTCGAACTTCTATTTCCGATTCTATCTTTTCTTTTACTTTGGATAAATTTTCCAAATAGTGAACAGTTTCGTCGACTTCTAGAATAAACCGCATGCTTTGACCATTTTGGAACATTATCCTGAGACTCACCTCTGGCTGAGCTTTAATTCCTTAGATAAGCAAGTGGAATATCGTCTTCGCTTTCATATCGATCGTTGACTTTAATCTCCACTGCTCCTGCGATGCTCAAGCAAGTCATCGTCACATAAATCCGTCCGTTTGAATATCAGCATCTATATCCTTTATTTCTTTTATTTATGGAAATGATAATGGTATCCGCAATATCATTAACAGCCATGTAGAAATTTGCGTAGCACTTACCATAAAAGCTGTAGCAGGTATTTGTTGTAAAACCCATTTCTCTTCAAAATCAGTGAAAAAAAATTAGCACGATTTTGTCCAGTGTACTCAATGGAGTACAGAACTTTACTAGACCACTTACTATGACCAAAAATATTGATTTGAATGAAAATTGTTAACAATGTAGTTCTTTGGCAAAAAATCTATTGAACAGAATTAGTTATTCACAAATTAGCCGACAGTGTACATTTTAACTAACATTTTACTTTCGCAAGAACACAAAACTGCAAGAAAACAAAAAAATGCATGACACAAAAGTTGACCAAATTATTTGAAAATGGTATTAACCTCAACGAAATTCTTCCGATTAACAAAAAGTCATGTACATGCTTACTTTCGAATCGAAAGAAATTAAAATCAAAGCCTATTAAAAAAAAAATATAACTGAAATTTTCCAAAATATTGTACTTTTTTTTTTTAATTCATTTTTATTTAATCTATCTTAAAGCTAAACAAAAGTGTTTAAAACTAACTTACAACTAATTTACTGGCCCTGTACCGGCGCTCTAAACTAAACTTTATCTCTGAATACTAATGTCTTTCGACCTAAAAACTATTTTAATTAATTCTAATTATTTTATTTTATTTTTGTTTTACCAAGAAAACTTTTTTTTTTAAAACTCGGTCTCGTATCATTTTTCATTTTTTACTTATAAACTACCTAAATCTAGACTAAAAATAATTGAAACTAGATACAATTAACTTATATACTAACAATAACTAACTTAAACTACTTAAGATAGCTAAAAATACCCAAAACCACTTAAAACTACTTAAAAACTAGAACAGCCACAGCAGTATTTTTTTCGTTTTTTATTTTTTTTGTTTAGATTTTGCATACGCATGCAGACACACAGCTACATTCACCCCATACATACATGAACATACGTACATACATATCCATACGCACATACATGTACACTTACGCAGGTACATGCACATCTGCCTCCGCATACATACATATTATTAATTTTTTTTGGTGCCACCCCGACTATTCCCTATACCTAATTACCCTAAATGTATGTATGTCGGCCAAGACATACCATCTTAATCGACTTTAAATACTGGTTCTCCTGCTTCGCCCAATCCCTTCGGTCCCGATCGGACACAGTCCTACTAAACCGAAGGCGCTCCTCTCCACCTTGAGCGATGATGTCTCGACCATACAGGAGTCGCCTATCTACAGTTTTACGGCTGACGTGGTAGATAAGCGGAACCGTCACTCTATTCTGTATCAGCCCTCGACTGTCTAAATAGAGGAATGCCTCGGGGGGGATGTAACCACTTAACCGCGCACTCTCAAAATATTCGTTATTGGGGTAATAAGCCCCAAAAATTAAGCTGTTAATTGAGGATATCGCTCTTGCAACGTGACCCCGAATCAGCTTAAACAAAAAAATATCTATTATATTTATGTTGGCTCCGTTGTATAGAACCTGGTTGGAATAAAATCTTGTATACTCCGACTCTAGTGTTCTGTGTAATCTAAGGCAACGTCTAAGACATTGCCTCTCAAACACCCGAATCTTTTCCATTTAAGATGGGACAACGTGGAACCACACCGGGCATCCGTAGGCAATCATCGGCCTGATGAGGGCCATGTAACAAATCACCTTCACCCTGCTGTCAAGGCGGCTGCTATAAAACAGTCGTTTTGTTAAGGCAAATGCTCCCCTAGCCCTGGCCAAGGCAGCACCTATATGTCTGTCGAAATACAGGTACTGATCCAACCAGATGCCAAGGTACTTTACTACACTTTTACTCGCCAGTGGATGTCCATGTGGCCCTACGATCACCAGCTTGGGCCAGTTCTTTCTCATATTCCTTGAGGCGCTAGACAACGGAGTCCTAAACAAAATAGTTTCTGACTATTTTGTTGATGACTTCCAGTCATCACAATATCGCTGAATCTTGTCGAAGTCATTCTGCAATGGAATTTTGATGACCTAAACTGTATTAGCGTTCTGTACGCAATTAGATCGTCGGCGTACGCAATTGCCTGAGTTAGACTACCTATCAGATCGCTGGTGTAAATGCTGAATAGAATCGGCGAGTTAACCGCTCCCTGCTGAAGACCATTATTAATATTGAAAATTGTGGTAGAAGTTACATTGCCACTCTTGACAACAAACTTTCTACCATTTAGCATGTCATTAAGCATATACAATAGAGGTTTACTTATACCTAGTCTGGAAGGCTTTACATAAAGATCTTCTAGCCATACGGTGTCGAAGGCCTTTTCCAAATCAACCAGGCAGGCACCCGAAAACTGCTTTTTAGATTTGTTCCATTGGATATCAGAAACCAGTTTAGACGCGCCATGATTTGTGTCATGTCCCGCCTTAAAACCGAACTGATTATCCGCGATGATATTTTTGTCCTCCGCCCATTTGAACAGGGCTTAATAACCTTTTCAAATACTTTGCTGATACTTGGAAGAAGACTTATCGACCGGAGATTCGCCGGATTGGAGTTGTCCTTTCCCTTTTTTGGGAGAGGGTGCACCACAGCTGTCTTCCACCGCACTGGATAATGTGCATTATTCAGCGCGTTGTTAAACAGAGTGGTATAAATGTCAGCTGCTTCTTGAGGCAAAGGTCGTCGTACAACGTTGGATATACCATAGACTCCTGCTGACTTCTTTTTCTTTAATGAATCGAAGATGAGCTGGAGCTCATTCTTCGAAATTAACAGGGGACTGGGCCCATTTCGGTTGGCGATTATGGCATTTGCCAAATCTTCATCATTAAACCCGGTAAAACCAAGGTTCTCAGATCGCCATTCGGTTATATCGTTCCGGAGCCATAAGTGATGAAGCAGAGCTCTGTTCTCCAGGTCATGATTCGGGCGAATGCTAGCATTCACCTTGTACACTTGCTAGAAAGCAGCCCCCACAGCCTCCACTCTCTCCTGCCGATCTTCGATTATATAGAGGTCACGGTCCTATTCCCATCCTCTGGGTATATGCCTGCTGTCAGAAATACGTCTATGTTCTCTGTCGTCCTCTGGGCCTTATGACACGGATGATCGTTTTGATCCTTTCTTCTAAAAATCTTATTAATTTTTGGGAACATATTTGGGTCGCTAGAGTTAACGGCACGAATTTTATTGTCCCGAAACAAATTAATAGACGACCTATAATTTTCTTTGATCAATTGGTTGATGTTCTTGATGGACGACTTCAGCGTTTTAGTCTTGTCAGTAGACCACTTTTTTGTCTGTTTAATGTGTCAATGTTGGCGCTACGGTACATGTCCGTTGCATGACGTTCTTTGTATTTCGGTACACTCAATTGAGTACAATAGCAGGTAATATGTTAAGAAAGTCGGACGTTAGAAAATAAAATGGGCCATATTATATTGCTCTAAAGACAGTAAAGTTAATGAAGGTTAGAAGTCTTTTGTTAAAAAAGATTTTAAAAAAAAAAGTCAAAAGTAAAGAACTATTTAGTTATGTATTAAATTCTGAGAGATGATGACAATGTCAGTTTCAGTATGGCACCTATTAATTTTCTAATATTAAATTGAAATTTTAAATGACAACTATCTCAAAACCTTTAGTGTTTTCAGCACTATATTGAAAGCCTTGGAAATTGTAGGACCTTAAGAAACTAAGTATAAAAAAATACATCCCATTTCTGTGTAGTATAGCCCTTTTCTGAAAACTGATAATATACCGATTATAACTTTTAACTTTTATAATTTTCAACTTTTAATTTATGTTGTAAGATTATTCTAAAAAAAATATACTTATTTTAAAAAGATATAAACAAAATTCTGTATTTATAAGACTAACAAAGAAACCATGTCTGCAGTTGTTTAAAAAACAACAAATGCGATAATCCAAGGGTTGGTTCTGATGAATTTGAAAACAGTGGATTGGATAGCAATATACCTACTCCTCTCTCACTCTTTGCACAATGTCAAGCTCTTCATATTGAGGAAGCTGTTAAATTGTTTTTGATGGCAGATGAGTTATTTCAATATTGAAAATAGTGGGATTATTGCCATTTAAATGATCGCTTAAAAATAAAAATTAATGTTTAAAAAGTTTTTAATTTTTGTTTTGTAATTTCCCACTTATTTCATCTCCTACACCCAATGCCTGTTAATACCCGTACTCTTACTCCAATGTACATATTTCAGAAGTTATTATTTCCATAATAATGTATTGCTGCTAATTTAATCGGTCTGCCCCTGGCTCCCCTTAATTACAGTGTCCGTATTAAAAATTAGATCGCTGTTTTCCTTATTAGAATATCTTTACAGTGATTTACCTACCTGTTTTGATTCATTGATTAAAGTTCGTTAATAAAGCTATTTTACATTTTTATAACATTTAAACGAATAAATAAATATAAATATATGCATATTTCTTAAAAAGAGATAACTTTATAATTAGTTTTGACAAACTGTTATATCTCATTTTTTTATAATTTTATATTGTTTTCAATTTGTACATCATTTGGCAAACTATTTAAAATTTGTATTCATTTATAAAAAACATATTTTTGGTTGTTTTGTCCGAAAAAAATTGTACATTAAAGTTCTTGTTGTTCTTTAGGTTATGTGGCTGAACATCAACTCTTCTTGTTAATCTTCTTTGAAGATAATTTGGCAATAAATTACTTTTAATTTTGTATATAAACAGCAATGTGTAAAATATTATTCTTTGTTTAATACTTGACCATTTTAAAGTATTTTTGTTTTTTTTTTCCAGTATTTAGTTTCAATTTATTTATTCATACTCACTAACATTATTTATGTCTTCTCTTAACTTTTCTACCGCAACACTAACATCAACGCAATCTTGCAAAACATTCAATTTATTGTCCAAATATTGACCGTCACCGCTCAAAAAACCAAAAAGAAACTATACAATTTCATAAGGGGTATCAATTCAATTGTTCAAAATCGGAACATATCTATGTGAATTCAATTGGTCGTTGATTGGTTTTCAAAATATATAGAAATCGCCCAGTTAAATAAATGTAATTCAAGTAAAATTACAATAACTCGTATGTTATACTCTTGCATTACAGAACCACCAGAAAGGGAAATATAAGTCTCGTCAATTCAGAACAAAACTTCCAGTTTTAAGTAAAAATCTGAAGCCTGTCAACGTTGACCTAGAAATCATGATAAGAAAATTAAACTGCACCAAAATAAAACTCGTGATTATGCTAAGGACTTGCCAACTCTGACTAATGGTCAAAATATATCTTATAAGAAAACCCCAATTTCAAATTGGCAACCATGTCTTAGGGTCTTACGTAACAAGTTCAGAAGATGGTACTGAATATCGTCGTAATAGGGAACATCTTCTAGATGGATTGCGATTCGAAACCGACGAAAATAAAATAGATGACAGTAATCAGATTAAAAATGAAGTTCAGGATTCTGAAAAAAATTCAACAAGAATCTGCGGTAATTGAAGGAAAAGGTAGTAAGGAAGATGTACCGCGTTCAAGTGATTCGCCTAGCCTTACCCCAACACCTGAGCATGTAATTCGTTTCGGAAGAACATCAGCGCCACCTAATCGATTCGCTTTTGAATAATAGATCAATGCATGACACTTTTCCAAGTGTAGAATTATAATATTTGCGTTGTTAAATAACCTTATTTCTTTTATATACATATATGTGATATTTATAACATTACATTGAATATAATTAAATTATATTTAAATATAAAAATGTATAAAAGGGAGATGTTGTATAAAGTACAATTAAAACGTATATACTTTGTATACCAGTTAAACTATATGTATATAATACAAATATACATACACAGCCGATTACATAATTATAATCATTACACTCTACTAGTTTTTAAGATTATACTTTAAAGTCAGTCTTATGCTGAATTTCACTATTAAGTTTATTCTTTTTTTTCTTTAGCATATAACAATATAAGATACCGTCATCAGCAAAACAAACTATTTGGGAATTTTGTATTATTTTTTTTAAATCATAAATATATAATAACGGGTGATTTTTTTGCTACTTGGTTTTTGACGTTTATATTTTTGACAGATCACACATGACAAATTCCACGAACATTTGACATTTCGATTCAGTATTGTTTGCCATTTCATCATGAATAGACTTACGCCTGAACAACGTTTGCAAATTATTGAAATTTATTATCAAAATTCGTGCTCTGTGAAAAATGTGTTTCGCAAGCTACGTCCGTTTTATGGTCGTCATAATCGACCCACCATTTTTGGCTAAATGGATACGTGAATAAGCAGAATTGCCGTATTTGGAGTGAAGAGCAGCCAGAGGCAATTCAGCAGCTACCAATGCATCCCGAAAAATGCACTGTTTGTTGCGGTTTATGGGCAGGCGGCATCATTGGGCCGTACTTTTTCAAGGACGATGAAGGCCGCAGGGTTACGGTCAATGGAGAAAGGTACCGTTCGATGATAACAGATTTTTTTTGCCGAAAATGCAAGAATTGAACTCGGTCGACATGTGGTTCCAACAGGACCGTGCCACATGTCACACTGCATGCGAAACCATGCATCAATTGAGAGGCGAATTTGGTGAGCAGTTGATCTCACGTTTTGGCGCAGTCAATTGGCCACCAAGATCATGTGATTTGACCCCGTTAGACTATTTTTTGTGGGGCTATGTTAAGTCTTTTGTCTATGGGGACAAACCAAACACGATTGCTGCCTTGGAAGCCAACATTGAACGCGTCATTGGTGAGATTCCGGCCGAAATGTGTGAAAAAGTTTGCCAAAATTGGACCTTCAGAATGGACCACCTGAAGCGTAGCCGCGGGCAACATTTAAGTGAAATTATTTTTAAAAAGTAAATGGCAGAAATTGATTTATCGGTCCAAATAAAAATTTCATTCACTTTTTACAAGTTTCTGTGTTTTTTTTGAATTTTCAAAAACCAAGCTCTTAAAAAATCACCGTTTATATTAAATAATGTGTCCGACATTGCTCTTGCGGTACACCTAACTCAATCAAAATACTCTTTGACATTTCATTATTAAATTTTACCACTTGTTTTTTATTTTTAAATTATAATGGCCCAACATTGCCCCTTGCGGTACACCTAACTCAATCGAAATACTTTTTGGTCCATATGATTTAATCTGATTTAAACCATTGATATTACATTCCTCTTACCCAATAATTGTACAATTCTCTTAATAATATATTCCTGTCAACGGTTTCAAATGCACGTTTAAGATCAAGGAAGACCGCAGCCATTTTTTGTTCATGCATATTTTCTTTCCAATCAGCAACTACGAAGTTTAAAGCAGCTTCACACGAATGTTTTCTTCGAAAACCAGATTGTTCTTGTATTATAATATTATTGTCTTCTAAGTATTTTTCAAACTGGATTAGTACTACTTTTTCTAATATTTTTTCATGTAAAGGTAGCATATTCACTGGTCTAAAATGTTCACATTCTTTCCAGTTAGCAATTTTTTGAACCGGAACTATCACAGATGTTTTCCCGCTGTCTGTGAAAATTCCATTAATTAATGCATAATTTATTATATACATATTTGAAACTATCTTTTAACATTTCTTTATTCATGAAGTTATTTATAGTCATTCTTATTGGGCATCAATTGTATAATTTTGAAAAGTTCATCAATATTATCTAATGTTTTGAATTTTAAACACTTTACACTTTGCTCATTATAATTTATCCAGGGTATGTTTAGAATATCGGTTAATATTTTTGAACAACTTAATTTCATTACAGGTAATATTCATAATAATCAAGAAACTATAAAAAAAAAGATAAGCAATGGGTAAGAGAAAAGTATTTAAATAAAACATCGTATTTAGACAATTTCAAAAATATAATATTAATATTATATCTGACTTAATTAAAAAATATTTGAGGGTGTATCCTTTAAATATTTTTTTATTTTTCAAGATTATAAAAACTATAAAAAACTATACTACTATAAGATGATTTTGAAAACTTTACTTATTTGTAACTATGCATTGTAAGCTTTTGAACGTTGACTCGAGATTTAACATTTTTGTAATTCTTTAATATGATGAACCAGCACCTACAAAATTTCTCTATAAATCGTTCAGTCGCTGATGAATGAAATAGAAATAAATACACAAACTGCCCCATTTGAATCGATAATTTTTGTAGGATAATCCAATTTCTTATCGATCTGCTTACCAAATTTCATTAAAATTCATTCAATGGCCGAGGCGTGAATGCGGAACAAACACACAAGTGTATATTGTTTTTTTTCATATTTAAGCCTCTCCAATAGGAACAGTTATTTTTTTTTGGATAAAAGTGCATCCATCTACCTATCAAATTTCATACAAATCCGTCAAGTCGTTGATGTGTAATTGCCGATCAAACAGCCAAACATTTTTAAGTTTTATCAATTGATAATAATTGGCATTTAATTACAAAAGCATACAACTTACCTAAAAACAATGGCGCAAAATTTTTAACAAGTTATTACCATGATACCTTCTAGTTAACAATTTGCTTATATTAAAGCACTTTACTAAAATATTTCTAATTTTAAATATTTTTAATCAGTACTATACTAAATTTAATTTCCGGACAATCTGCAGAATGTATTTATTACAGCGCCAATATATTTACAGTATGTACATGCTGAACTTGTACAACAAAACAGTTTCCTTGTATTTACTCTGTACTATCATGAAACAAATAAAACAAGATTACGACACTTCTTTGTTTTTCTTGTTTTATTGACGTCATATGTGAAACTAAATCTGCAAATTGTTGTTGTTTGTGGATTAATAGATTTTGTTTCACATATGACATCAAGAAAATAAAAAAACAAATAAGTGTCGTAATCTTGTTTTCTTTGATTCATGGGGGTGGCCGTGGCGCGATAGTTGTGTGTTCGCCTGTCAACCTCATGGTCACAGGTTCGATCCCTGCCGTAGTCTATGTCTTCTTATTTGTCATTAAAACCAATTCTAAAAATAATTCTCATACAATGAATTGCTGGTTTACTCATTACATGCTGTTTAGGCATAACACTAACAACATGTGATTGAGTAAAACTAGTATACCGATAAAATATGACAAAAGGATAAAAAAATTAATGCGAATTATAAGGGACATCGATAAATAAGACACGGAAATTTCTCCGCATTAGTTCAGCCGCCATCCCTGGAGATAAAATCTGACACAACAACCACCTACAGTCACCGAATATCACGCCACACATCTTTCCTATCATTCTTTCTCTTCCTTAACCTCACCCTCACGCCCGCGCTGTGTTGAAACATTTAAAGGGTATTCATAATCCCTTGAGCGCGTGTAGATTATAAAAAAAAAAAAAAAAAAAAAAAAATGCTGTACTATTGATTTGGTGTAGAGCTTTCGGGTTGCTTTGGTTTACTGGAATAATAGATTTAATACTGAAACGGCAGCTGTGTGTTTGTGTGTGTAACTGTACTTTTTGGCTTCTTGTGAATAACAGCTGAGTTGGTTACTTGTAGAATGAGAAAAAATAGCCTAATGTCATCAAAATCTGTTCAGACGTCCTGGCGTAATTGAAACCAAACATCCGTCCAAACTTTCACATTTATAATATCAGTAGGCTGACTTTTTGGTATGTCGAATTTCAAACAACTACTTCAAATTGATTTCAGATCTATTTTCTTTGTGTTGCCAGGAACTTGCAAAAAATAGTGTGCGTGTAGTCTTTGAATTCTTACTAAAAACACAAGATATGTTTTCACAGCATATAATCGATTTTGTTTAGAAATATTTCGATTGTGTTCAGAAAAAATTGAATGTTTAGTTGTTTGAAATTCGACATTAATAACATTTGAAAAATCGATCGAATCCCAAAAAAATTAGTATTTAGCTATATCAAACTATTAAGAAATTAGATTACGAGTATCTCCGTACATATAGGCGGAATAATAGTATGAAGCTTAACCCAATTTTAAATTTGCCGACGGAAAACGAATTATTCAATAATTGTACTCGAATCGGATAACATAATAAGGTTTTGTGATAATTTAAATAGTAGAATAAGGTAGTCATTTTTTTTTTCAATTTACCAATAACATTTTTCTGTATGACTAAGACATTTCAGATGATCAAACTTTCTCTATTGACCAAATCGCAAATAGCAGAATGTAGAAAATTTGTGACTAATTGGGTGCTCTATTCCAAGAATTCCAGCTTTCCGTTCTAACTCTAAATTATTCAATCTTAAAAACAAAATTCAAGATGTAGGTACCTATCTAAGATATACAGTTAAGCTGGGGACAACACAAATTTATTCGTTAAACTGGAAAAGATTTCATTATATATGTACCTAAGGTAGATACTCAGGTACAACCTGTTTCTTTGACTTCTACATTCATGAAAGCAAGATTGGCCAGTTTCGCAGTCAGTCAGTTATTTAATTAAACACATAACATAAATAGTCAATTTTAATTTATGTGAAAAAAAAATAGAAAGAAATGTATGATTGGATAGCGTAAGCCCAAGAGTCGAGTTCACCACGTCGAAAGAAGTTACACACAAAATAGGTAATTATGGATTGAAGTAGGTAGGTATATGCACAGATGGAAATACACTTTGTATATTTTACTCTTCAAATATTTCCAATATATACCTAGCATTTATCTTATGTGCATATGTACAGTCTTGCATTTTTAAATAATATTAAAAATAAAATCGAGAAATCAACAAAATGAAATCGTTTTTTTTTTAGCATCCAAAACTCTGCTTAAAAAAAATAATTCAATATTAGCTGCGTTTTATTATCTACGGATCTGGGTTATTTTTTAACACGTATTACAACAACAACACAAGACCCATTTCTATCTGGGTTTGTAAATATAAGTATTAAATTCTGCGAACAGAGTGTACAAAACCCAGGTCGTTTTATTTTTACGGGGTGATCCATATGGGTTATTGGCGATAATAAAACACGGCTATTATTTTTGGCTTTAATCAAACAATAAATTAAAAACAGTGACTTGCTCTATTTGTGCATGTCCCAAAGCAGGAATTTCTGACAATTTTTCCTCATCACGAACAGTTTGTTATCAAATGTCGGCAAAATTCGCAAAAACTCGTAGTTTAAGTATACGTACCTGGTCAAACAAGAATATTAAATATTTAAAAAACACACAACACACATTTTGAAACACTCAACATTCGATTTCATGTAACATAAGCAAACTTTTAATTACGATTAAAAAAAAAAAACAATTTACATCGGTAAAAAACTGCAAATGGGTGGACCGATTTGTTTCACATCGAGACTTACTAAAGGTCAGCTGCAATTCAACGATTTTGGTTTGAAAAATTTAAGATGTTGGCAATTTTTAAATAATTTTTTCGTTTTTTTTTTTAAATATAATAAAATGCACGACTGGATCGCACGTACTGGCTCCTATGTTCGATTAAATTATATGCAAAACATTCTTATCAGAAACGACTAAATATATTTTTAAAGTCGTTTTTCATTTAATTTTTTATATACAAATATTGGTATGAACATTTTAAATATTTAATAATAATATAAATTCAAAAACAAAATTGCAGAAAAAATCGTCCAGCCGTTCTCGAAATATTATTTTTTTTTCAAAAATCGAAAATAACTATTTTGGAAAATTTTGAAATGCAGTATTATTTAGAATTCAAAGGAGATCCTGTATAAAAATTTTGATCGCAATCGGTTGAGCCGTTTATGAGAAAGTCAAAAATCAACAAAATGGTTGTATGGCAGGAACCGTTAATAACAAAATATTTTAAAATTGTTTTCCTCCAAAATGTAGACCATACTCAAGGCAGTACTCATACCAAATTGTATCAAAATCGTTAGATCCGTTTTCGAGATAATTACGATGGTAGAAAAATTTGTATGGCAAGTACCGTTATTTTTGAGGCTAAAACAACGATTCAAAAATCTATTTTGGACAATCACCTAAAACGCTTAAGCAACAAGTTTGAACAAAATCGGTTCAGCCATTTTGGCTGTAGATCGTTTTACAGACAGACAGGCGGAATTGCCGAACCCACTTTTTTTGGTGTTCTCTATCATCGTAATGTCAACTTTGATTAAAACCTCGAGTTCGATATTTTTCCTAAATGCAAAACTTGCCCTATAGTACCTAAGTATATCGCAAGTCAAAAGCGAGTCTTAGGAAGTATTCCATATTTATATTTTGTTGTTTGTTTGATTTCAATAACTTTCGCATGAGGCTCTTTTAGATGAATTTTAAAATTATAGGTAAGTTTTGATAGTTTCGGTTCCTTAAATTTCAGCTGGACATTCAATATTATATTGTAAATTTGGGAAGACGATTCAGTGCTTCCAAACAACTTGTGCCCAAGCAAAACGTCGTATCGCTTTATACCTTCGGTATAGGGCAAGTTTTGCATTTTCAAAAAAAAAAAAAACGCACTCCAGATTTTAATCAAACTTGACATTACAATGCTAGAGAACACCAAAAAAGTGGTCCGCAATCCGGCTGTTTTAAACTTGGTACTTCAGCGTTTTAGGTGATTGTCCCAAATAGATTTTTGTTGGTTTGTTCAGTCCCAAAAATAATGGTACCTGCCATACAATATTTTCTACCATGTCATAGTCTACATTTTGGTCACACATTTTTTTTTTTACATATTTTGTTATTATCGGAATATTTTCGTTTTTCGATTCCACATAAACGGCTAGACGGATTTCGATCAAAATCAAAACAGTTTTTTTTTTTTTTTTTGAAAATTCAATACCTATGTCGAAAATTGGTGAATTTTTTTTTAAATTCAGTTTTTTTTTTTTGTTAAATACTGAAATGTTGTGTGTCAAAAATTAAGTCAACAATGACTTTAAAGATATATTTAGGCGTTTCTACTAAGAATCCTGTGCTTATGTTCGATGTGATCATCGAACATAAGAGCAAGTGCGCGCGATCCAATCATGCATTTTATTTGTTTAAGTGAATGTAAATATGTGATATTTAGGTTACGTATAAACTGTCATACACTATAAGCCAGACTTACCAATGTACAATGTAAGAGATACAGGTTTAAATATTTTTGTAAACGTATAACGGATACCTATGTATGTTTCTTAAATGAATGAATTTAAATACAATTCTCACCGCAGTCAACATTATCGTCGCGTCGCATGGAGTCCGTTGTTTTGTTGTTGTTGTTGTTGTATTAAAGAAAAGGTATGAAGGTATTTTAGCTCCTATTGGTGATGATATGTGCTGTGTGGTTTAGCAGTGAAAGTATTTTGTCATTGTTTTCTCTTTGGTCTTTTTTATTACTTACATTTTCTTTTTTCATCAAATAAAAATAGTTTATTAAGGTAGGTAGGTAGTTGTAATGATTACTTCAATAAATAAAATATGTGGGTACCTACATGTAAATGTAAATATTAGAAGATTCGTCCGTTGAACTTCACCCAGGGTTAATCAAGGTAAACGACTCCAATGTCGACCGAAACCGACCAAGTATTGTCAAGCAAAATGACCTGTCTCCTGTGATAATTTAAATTTACAATTTTTTTTTCGAATTTCGCTTCTAGAAAGTGCATTTGATTTGGACGGAATCGACCGGTCATATAATATAATCGTTGTATTTCTCTTATCAAATCTTAGCGGAATTGTTGTTATAGTTTTCATAAAAAGCTATTTTTACACTGACATAAAGTTCACGAAAAAACACGCATTCGATGTAATTTTTCTTTATCACATCGTATGCACAAGATTCTTAGTAGAAAAAATATATATTTAAAATCATTTTTATTTAATTTTTTATTCACAAAAATTCTTTAACTTTTTTCAAAAAAAAAAAAAAAAAATATTGGTATTCCAATTTTAAGTATTTAACGATGTAAATTTAAAAGCATAATTTAAAAAAAAAATTATTTTTTTTCAATAATCCAAGAAAATGATTTTTCAAAATGTTGGTACCTATGTAGTATTGCTAATTATTCGAATGACCTCCTATGTACAAATTTTGATCGAAATCTGTCGAGTCGTTTATTTTAATCACACAAATGGTTGTATCCATAAAATATGTAAAAAAAACTTTTTGAAGCAAAATGTAAATAATACCTATAGCCGTTTTCGAAATAATTAAGATGCAAGAAAAAATTATATGGCAGGTACCGTTATCAATCACCACATATAACGCTTAAGTACAGAGTTTGAAGAAAATCGATTCAACTGCTTAGGCTGTAGATCAACCTAATAAAGACAGACATACAGGCTGAATTGCGGGACCCACTTTTTTGGTGTTCTCTATCATCGCAATGTCAAGTTTGATTAACATCTTGAGTTCCTAATTTTCCCATAGTACCTACATATGTATGTACATGCATGGGTGCAGAATAAAATCCCGTTTCACATAATCCCGTATCACAAAATCCCGCAAGAAAAAATCCCGCGAGAATTATTTTCGTTACTATTTTGGCAAATAGCAGCCAACTCGCAAGGATTTTTAAGTCATATGAGAAATTAATTTCTGATAATATTAGAATTTTTAATAGTTTTTGAGAATATTTATTTTAAATTATATTTCCTGGTTCATTTATTTTTCTTGTTACTTTTTCCAAGGGGAAACATTTTTTCACAAAAAAAACAAGTAATTTTTGTGATTTTAAAGAGAAAAATATGTCAATTTTAAAAAAATTGGTTTTTCGTAACGTCCCACGATTGAAAGGTGGGACTCAGTAGATTGCGAATATGGTTTTTTGACTTCCTAGAATGCTCAGTTTGACTGCAAATCGAGTTGAAAGTGAAAAATATGTCGATTTTGAAAAATTATTGGTGAGTCAATATGCAAAGTTCTTAAGTCCAAAAAAACTTTGCTTACTACCAAACCGGACCCCACCCCAAATCCTATAATTGGGTCAGGCAGGGGCGTTGTGCGTTGTACTTTTTGTACAAAAAGTTTTATTTCGAGCTTAAAGAGAAAAAAAGTGTCAATTTTCAAGCCTCAAAGATGCTTAGTTTGGCTGCAAATCGACTTCAAAGATTGGTCGATTGAAAGGTGACACTCCATAGATCACGAATATGCAATCTTTAAGTCGCTTGGAAAAGCATTTAAAGTTTTGAAAAGAACTTTTTAAAAAAAGTTGCCCTAGACCTCCATCTAGGGCAAACAAATCGGATAACTGAACTGCTTAAGTACAGAAACAATAAAATTCCCCGACCAATAAAAAATTTTTAAGCAAAAGTAACTTTGCAGCAGTGGACGTAATTCACCAACCCACCCCCATACCTATCTCCCAACCTCCAACCATCCATTTGAAATCTATTTTTACTTGCGATTATTGGTATTATAAATCAAGTTATGCATTCGTAAAAAAAAATTGTTTTTCCTAACAATCAGACATGACATTACGATCATAGAGAGTGGGTCCCCCAATTCCGTCTCTCTGTCTGTCTGTCGAGTCTGCAGCCTAAGCGGTTCGGTGAATTTGCTTCAAACTTGGCAAATATTGTTTTTTTCGGTAATATGCCCACACGTTTTTTTTTCATTTTTCTTAAGACGACAAATAACAGTAACTTTCATACATTTTTTTTTTTTTGCCAAAAACAAAAATCTTATTTTTCTCAAAAACGGCTCCAAGAATTTTTATGAAAAGTTTTTTTGTGCTCATTAGTACACTCTACTTTCAAGCATAAATATATTTTTTTCAGTACTTATTAACGGTACTTCCCATACAACCACTTTTCATATTCTCGTCTTTCTCAAAATTGGGCGAACAGAATAAAATATTACACAAATGCTCCTTTAAATTGTTAATAAAACTGAATACTAAAATTTCCAAGAAAAAAAAAGTTTTTCGATTAAAAAAAAATATATATATAAAATATATAAAATATCTTAAAAATGGCGTTTCAAATTTTTTTTCTAAAAATCTTTTCAAAATTTTATACATACAAAATTTATATAGTGATGGACAAAACAATAGGACCATTTTTATAGTTCTTAATTATATGTAACAAAAATATGTTTTTTATATTTTTTCATAATTTTTTTTTTATTGTACGACTTATTTTAACGAGTCTAAAACTAAATTAATTCATAAACTTTTTAAAAAATATATACTTACTTACTAAATTATAAAATAAGAAAATAAGGTTATTTTTAAATGGACAAAACAATAGGACCATTAATTTAATTTGTAAATTTGTTTATACTTTTAAAAGTTTTCACTACCGAAAGTCAATATTTTGTAGTATAACCCTTGTTTTGAGTCACAGCTTGGACTCTCCTTGGCATTGAATCGACAAGTTTGCTGCAGGTACTTTGCGGTATAGCGTAGCAGGCTTTTTTGAATTTCTTCCACAGTTCATCTTTATTTTTTGATTTTTCACCAGCCAGAGATTTTTTTACAATTGCCCATAAGTTTTCCAATGGATTTAAATCGGGCGATTGAGCCGGCCAGGTCACTAGATCAATCCTTTTCTCTTCTAACCAGCTTTTAACTTTGCGAGATGTATGCTTCGGGTCATTGTCATGCATGAACTTCCACTTTAAAGGCATTTCATACACGGCATACGGAAGCATGACCTCCTCTAATATTTTTGTGTATAAATGCTGATCCATATTTTTTCGATCCGAAAAATTGGACCTACCCCGTACCACGAAAAACTTCCCCAAACCATGATGTTCCCACCTCCGTGCTTCACTGTTTTGGTTGTGTACTGTGGTTTATGCGCAGCATTCTTTGGACGTCTTACCCACCTCTTACCGTCTGATCCTACCAAATTTACTTTGGTTTCGTCAGACCATAGAATGTTTCGCCATTTTTTTCCATTATCTGGGCCCACCCAATCTAAATGTTGTTTGGCAAAATAGATTCTATTTTTTCGATGTCTTTTGGTAAGCAGTGGTACTTCCCTAGGGCTTCTTCCGAAAAGATGCTGCTCCTCAAGCCATCTCCTAACAGTTCTTTCACTGATGGGCAAGTCCAGTTCCTTTTTTATATCCCTAGAAGATTTAAAGGGGCCTTCTTGGACAGGCGCTTAATCTGAGCATCAAGTCTTGGGGATGTTTTCCGTGGTCTGCCTGTTTTTTCTTTTGCTTTTTGGGGTTGTAGTGGGTTATACACAAATGTTTTGGATCTCCCAATTATTCTGGCCACTTCCCGCTGCGATTTTCCATCCTGCACCAGTTTGATGATAGTTTCCCTCATAGTTTCGGAACAATGTACGCCGCGACCCATGTTGCGTTTATTCTTGTGAATTCACATATAATAAACAATATGTATAATATTCCAAGAATGGAGTACTGTATAATGTTTTATCAAAATCTTATTAATTTCAACCTAAAAACAAACAAAACTACCTGGTCCTTTTGTTTTGTCCAGCTCTAATAGATATTTTTTTTTATTTGCTTACCTTTTCACAGTAATAAGCAGTTTATTCTTAATTTTAGTTGCTAGCACCAAGAATTAACCGTTATTAGCTGGACTTACATAACGAAAAAATTATGACTATTTTTTTTTTTAAGAAAGAGAGAGCTAATTGTTAAGGCATCCTTACTGGTCTTATTGTTTTGTCCGTCTAAAAAAATGCTCAAACGATTTTTGAATTTTTGTTTGATATATTCTTATTTATCAAGGAATTCAAATGGCATCTTTGGTTTTCCCTCACACTGCAACAACTAAGCATTATAAAAACATTTCATTATGTCTATTATCCATTTATTTCTACCTTATTATTATTCCCTTTTTACGTATTTTTGCGTACGTCACTAAGCACTAAATACAATATAGGCCCTCATACATTAATATATACATACATATGTGTTACTAAAAGTCACATGAATCTTATGTATGCATATTGCACCTAAATTATAAAGTTTTATGCATATATCTACCTACCCATCTACACCCTTCATTTTCATAATTATAAGTACATGTTTATATACTTAGGTTCCATCTAAATGTATATGTATGCAGATACATTTTACTCTCCTAACTTACATAATTAAAATCAATAACTTAGATTTAAATATACATTTGTAGGTTGTGACTATTCCTTGAATCATCCATTCGACAATTCATTATACCATTATACCAACCAACCTCAATGGTTAGATACATTAAAGGTGTACAAGAGCAAGTTCGTACGATCCAGTCGTGCATTTTGTTTTATTTCTTAATGAGGCTTTACCTCTACCGAGGGGTTGGCAACGAAATCCCACACCACATAATCATATCTGCGAGCACAGAAGTGGTTCTGCTTCGTTAAATTGTTGGTCTTATACATTTTTTTTAATAAAAGGTGTCTAACATAGGTTTCTTTTTATAAAAATTGAATTTTTCTCGCCAGCTTGAGCAGTGAAGACGGTCGTTGGTTGGTGTGGTTGTAATAGGATTAAAGGGCCTTAACTCCTGTTGCTTTTTAGCTGGCTTGGTCCTGTGGTGGCTTTCCAAATGCTGGATCCATCATGTATAGCACGTGGAGATACCGGTCTCCTGGGTCTGGGTCACCTGTAATTAAATTAATAAGAGGGCTGGGATGGGATGGGATTTTTTACAGCATCTTAACACTGCGGTATGTACTTGTCTATGGGGACAGCTCCCGAAGCTTCGTATAGCCTTGTGTTGCCATAAAACTTAACGGAGTTGGGTATGCGGAAAAGGGAAGTGCAATGGCGAAGAAGTTTTCGCTGGAAAATTTGCAGTTTTTCATGTATGATGGGCATAAGCCATACACCATAAGATGTACCATATAAGAAAGCTATAAGTTAAAATGGGACGAATGAGTTGTGTTAGATATTCAAAACACAAACCATAATATTTGTATCTAGTGTAATAATTATTTACTTTGAATTTTTTTTAAATGTCATCTAAATTTAACTATATTATCACGAGGTCGTTTCTTCCATTTGGGGTTATAATTTTATTTTCCGAAATTTAACTGCTTCATTGATCTACATTCATCATTGGCGACGAGGATTATTAAGATTAAGAAAAAACTTTACAATACCCGAAACTACGCAGGAAATCTTACAAGCATTAACCACCGCTCTACAGAGCTTACAAAATTCACCAAGTTCGCCTAACCTTCATTTTGAACAGTTCAATGAAAATGAGGAAGCATTCCCTAACTACTCGTACATCAAAAGATTACAGAATTACCTAGCATTAAAAAATATTACGGATGAAAAAAAAGCGGCAAGTATTAATCAATCGTATGGGAGCTAAATACTACCAATTACTCTCAAATTTGACAGCACCAGAAGATCCAGAGAGTAAGTCTTACGAGGATTTAATTAAGATACTCAAAGATCATCTAAGTCCCAACCCGAACGAGATAACCGAACAACATAAATTTTTGATTAGGCTGCAACATAAAGGGGAATCTATTGCCAATTATTTGGCTGATTTCAAAACAGATTTGCAGTGTATACTGTATTTTTGAATGTGAGTCATGCAAGAAATCTACACTGAATACACACCTGAGGTCTCAATTTATTCGCGGACTCAGAGATTCGGACATCAAGGAGAGACTACTTCAAGAAACAAATATATCTCTAGAGAAAACCATTCAAAATGCCTTAGCAATGGAAGCATAAAAACTGGAAAGCCAGGCCATGCACAGCGTTCACCAGCTCCAATTTAAAGCAAATTCACATAAAAAGACAGGAAATACATCAAATACAAACTCACATAAATTTAATAATTTTAAAAATACAAAAGATAATAAAATAACCTGCACTGCACGATATGTCGCAAAAGAAGCAACCTGCCTTCTGTTTGTATGAAATCAAGATCATCATCGACGAGAGAGACGAACAATTTAGACATTACCCAGGGTATTACTGATAATATTGAGAACATGCATGAAATCCATGTTCTCGATTTGATGGAAGATGGGAAAAGTAGTATACACACAATTAATTTACACCAAAAACGGATTTCTCCATGTGGCCGGGGTAAGTACTATGTGACATTAAAAATTAATGGAAAGCCTTTTGAAATGGAATTTGATACGGGAGCGGCGATTTCTGTCGTAAATTATGAAATATTTAAGATGCACTGGCCAAAGGCCAAAATATTACCGACACATGTCATGATAAAAACCTACAACCATAAAATACTTCCTGCATATGCAAAATCGGAAGTCCAAGTCCAATATAACAACCAAGATATAATTTCCGATCTGTGTATAGTCAAGGGAGCATTCGACACAATTATGGGACAGAATGGAACGAAATAAACTAAAAATATTAAATGTGAATTCCATGGATGTATACACCGAAGATATAGTTTATTTAAAACAGCAAATATTTGAAAAATATGCTAATGTTTTCAGCCAGGAAATTGGAAGCATACCTAATATAGAAGGTGTGTTAAAACTACGTGATAATGCTATTCCAACCTTTTTAAAAGCAAGGTCAGTACCATATGCAATCCGTCCTTTAATTGAAAACGAGTTAGACAGATTAGAAAAATGTATTATTGAGAAAATTGCGAACTCGGATTGGGGGACTCCTGTAGTTCCCGTCATCAAAGACGACAAATCAATTAATTTATGTGCTGACTATAAAGCTACCCTCAATAAATATTTAGTGAACGACGGTTATCCAATTCACAAGATAGAAGATCTTTTCCAAAAATTAAAGGATGGTGAATATTATTGTACCTTTGATATACACAAAGCTTATTTACACCTCAATATGACAAACTATAGTTCACTCCTGCAGACAATTAGTACAATTAAGGGCCTATAAAGGGTAAATAAATTGATGTTTGGATTGAAAACTGCGCCGAACATATGGCAAAGGTTTATGGATGAGAATATCACAAATGATCTGGAAGGTACTGCATGTTTTATTCATGATATTGTTGTGGCGAGATCGAAATCTGAACTTTTACAAAGATGCATCAAATTGCTGGATAAGTCGCAGATGCTCAATTTGCATTTACACAAATCAAAGTGCAAATTGTTTGAAAAAAGCGTCACTTACCTCGGTCACAAAATCGACAAGGAAGGTTTACACAAAACTTCGAAAAAAGTAGAAGTGATTTCAAAAATTCAACCCCCCTCTCGGATCTAAACAAGTTACGTCATTTCCTGGGAATGGTAAATTATTACCACAAATTCATTCCAGACGTCTCAACTAAATTACACCTTCTCTACCATCTTCTGAGGAAGGACCAAAAGTTTATTTAGAATAACTTGCTTGCTTTTGAAATTAATAAAAAAGAGGTGATGAGCGACAACGTATAAGTACCTTTTAATGGAGATCTTCCACTTATTTTAGCGACTGACGCATCTCCTGTCGGGGTTGTCAGCCATCTTATCACATAAAACGAAGGATGGGGAGCGTCCAATTGCTTTTGCATCCAGAAGTTTGACGAAGTCGGAAAGTAACTATAGTCCGTTAGACAAAGAGGCAACGGCAATCTGCTGGAGGTTACACAGGTTTCTTAACTACTGCTATGGGCGTGAATTTACGCTCATTACCGATAATCGACCGTTAACTGCAATATTTCACCTAAATAAACATTTACCTTTACTTGCAGCACAAAGATTGTTACACACAACTTTACATTCAACTATAATATTACATACAAGAGTTCCAAAGAGAATATTAATGCTGATTTTCTTTCTAGAAATCCATTATCATCACCAGATTATAACAGTGGTGGTGAAACATATGAGATATTTCAACTATGGCACGAATACTTACCCCTAACAAATTCGGATATAGCTAAAGAGACAAAACGTGATAAAGGGTTGTCTTCACTTTGGATGCTTTTACAGTCAGGAGAGAATTCAAAGAACACAGCCTACAAACAGATGGGGAGCGAATTAATGATTAACGATGGATGTATTTACCGCGGATTACAAATAATAACTCCATATACGATGCGCACAAGAGTCCTAAATGAGCCACATGCAGCAGACATCGGTATCGTTAAAATGAAGGCCTTGGCCAGAAGCTACTGCTATTGGACTGGAATATATCGCGATATCGAAGAAATAGTGAAAAGCTGTCGAGATTGCGCTAAAGTTATGAAGGAACCACCAAAGAAGTCATCACACCCCTGGGAAATTTCTGCACAACCGTGGTAACGGTTACATATAGATTTTGCACGACCATTCATGGAACGATACTTTTTTATTGTAGTGGACGCAAAGACGAACTGGTTAGAAGTTTTTCCAAAGAATCGGATCACTAGTTTTTACACTATACGAGCCTTGAAGGAACTTTTTGCCAGATTCGGAATACCTCAAACTATTGTGCCCGAAAATGGAACCAATTTCACATCGAAGGAGTTTCAAGACTCTATGAAGTCTAATAACATTTGCCACAAGCCCATCCATCAACAAACGGACAAGCGGAGCAGTTTGTTCAAGTTTTGAAAAATGGATTACGTTCTTCCATGAATAACCCGGGGGACCTATATACAAAACTACAACGACTACTGATGCAATATCGTAAGACGGAAAGCTCAACTACAGGCAAGAGTCCAGCAGAGATGACGCTGAGGTTTAACCTTCGTACCAGGATGTACTTGTTGCGTTACACCAACCCAGACCAGACAAAAGAAATTGATGATTGTGAACGGAATTTTAGAATTGGGGAGCTAGTTCAAGTTCGTTATTATCAGAACAAGGAGTGCAAGTGGAGGTTCGGGAAAGTTACTGAAAGGGTCGGCCATTTACATTATATCGTAGATGTGGATAGAATTCCATTACGAAGACATATTGACCAAATGAGATCCACAAACGTTGAGGGTAATTTCCCTGAATATGTTCCAAAATCTCTTCCTATAGATCATCAAACAAATGCGAACTCGGATCAAAATGAAATTCCCAAAGCCGCTGCTATGGATAGCGAGTTAACATCATAGCAAGAAAATACTACGGGAGCCATTACGCAGCAACAGCCTCAGGAAACAACATCAACTTCTCCGACATTAGAACGTCTTTCACCCAAACCTGTGACGACAAACAAAGCAGGATATGGAGAGCCAACACACCAATTTGAATCGAGGAGATCTAGCAGGATACGTCGTCAAGAAATCCTCTACCAACACAAGCCTTAAAGAGGGGAAGACTGTTAGATCTTCAAGACATAAACCATAGTATTTGTATATAGTGTAATAATTATCTACTTTGAATACTTTTAAATGTCATCTAAATTTGACTCTTTGAAATAAAGTCATTGCATATTGAACTATGTTATCACGAGTTCGTTTCTTTCATTTGGGGTTATAATTTTATTTTCATACAGTTAACTGCTTCATTGATCTACATTCAACAAGTTGCTTATAAAGCAGGAGTTTCGTCTTTGTTTGGAGACCGCCTCTTACTTTCATAAGAGGTCGTATTAGAGAGAAGGCATGGTTGGCCTTACGTAGGGCGAATTTGAAGTGTTGATTAAATTTAAACCTTTCGAAGAAGTGAACTCCAAGGTATTTAACCGTTTTTTGGGCTTGATAACAGTGTTATCGGGAAGGGTTAGCGAGAGGTTTTTGCATCTTTCTCTAAAATAGATCAACTCCGTTTTGGTAGTGTTGATTTTTATTCCCCATTTGTGGTAATACTCATAGAGTTTAAGGATATGCTGGTTAACTCTTCGGAAGGCTAATTCTGGGCTGGAGGATGCGCTATAGATGATGGAGTCATCAGCAAATAGGAGGGTATTTGTTCTAGATATGTTAAGTGGCTCGTCGGAGGTGTATAAATTGAAAAGGTCGGGTCCAATATCCCTGGGCTAAGGGCCTACATTGTACTAAGCATTCAGTGACGTACACAAAAATACGTAAAAAGGGAATAACAATAAGATAGAAATAAATGGATAATACACATAATTTAATGTTTTTATATTGCTCAGTCATTATAGTTTGAGGGAAGACAAATATGCCATTTGAGTTCATGGATAAATAAGAATATATCAAAAGAAATTCGAAAATCGTTGGAGCGATTTTCTAATAAATTAATTTTTTGTGTATAAAATTGGGGGGCCTGCATCGTGCCTGATCGGGAAACTATTGATTGCCCAGAACATGGTCTGTGCCAGTAGCGCAACACTCAGTCACGGTGAAGTGCTTCTTTTACCTCCTTGTGGTGGTCGCTGGGTAACTATTTGCGTATCCCTATATACGTAAATAGGCTAAAATTACAAGTGCGAAAGGCTTAGCTCTCTAGCATAGGTTTCTTCGTAGCTGAAATTAATTCCGCTAACGAAACCGACACTACGCCGCGGATAAGGAATGATAATACGTTGACGACTTTTGGCTATTGTACCCGGACAAAGATTGGTTTCTGGAATGTGAAGACGCTTCCTTCTTTCAACGGAAGTCACGGTCGTCAAAATGTCAGATTCCTACATTTAGAGAAAGAATTCATGCGGTATAAGATGGACATCTTAGGGATCAATGAAGTTAGATGGTGGGGTTCCTGTAATTTGGCGTTGGATTGCTGCTCTCCAAGACAGCTCCCAAGAGCTAAATTTCCTGGGAGCCTTTAAATGAGAGGATCCTGAAAGCTGGGTTCCGGATTAGAGTACGTCGCGTCACCATCATACAGTGTTATCGCATGAAGATGAGAGAAGTTCACTGTAGCGTGCGACGTGATAAGCGTAACTACATTAACGCATTGGCAACAGAAGCAGAAGAGGCCGCAATCAGGTGTGAAAGTAAGACCGTCTACAGAATTACTAAAAAGCTTACAGGTGTCCAAAGCTCTACACAATACCTCGTAAGAGTTATAGACGGGTCGCTGTTAGTTTGGGATGAGGACCAGCTCAAAAGGTGGAAGGAGCACTTTTCTGTGGTTTTAAACCGCGTTTTCAACAGTGAAGGTATCCCAACACGCAATGACCTGTCCTAACCGCAAATCAGAGCACTGAAAAACAACAAAGCGGTTGGACTTGACAGTATTCCCGCAGAGCTCTTACAACCAGCGCCAACAACATCGAGTGAGCTCCTGCACCCACTCATTGAGAGAGCTTGGAAAACATAGAGTTTTCCTGCGGAATGGAAAAAGGGAATGATTGTGAAGCTCCCAAAGAAAGGTGACCTTACTGGAGAGGAACTTGCGTGTTGCCTGCAGTAGCCAAAGTAATAGTAAAATTTGTCCTCGAGCGAATAAAAGACCATGTCGAAGAAACACTTCACGCCCACCAAGCAGGATTCCGCGCTGAATCTTCATGTGTGGAGCACATTAACACCTTGCGAATCATCATCGAACAGTCTGTTGAATATCGATCACCACTTTACCTGCTGTTTGTCGACTTCGAAAAGGCGTTCAACAGTGATAATAGAGAATCTATCTGGCTTGCTTTGCACAGGAGGGGAATCCCGGATAAATTGATTGCTATTATTAGGGCTACGTATGATGGATCCAAATGTCACGTGCAGAATAATGGAAGGTTGCCAGAGGAGTTTGAAAAAGGGAATGATTGTTAAGCTCCCAAAGAAAGGTGACCTTACTGGAGAGGAATTTGCGTGCTGCCTGCAGTAGCCAAAGTAATAGTAAAAATCGTCCTGGAGCGAATAAAAGACCATCTCGAAGAAACACTTGATGCCCACCAAGCAGGATTCCGCTCTGAATCTTCATGTGTGGACCACATCAACACATTGCGAATCATCATCGAACAGTCTGTTGAATATCGATCAATACTTCACCTGCTGTTTGTCGACTTCGAAAAGGCGTTCGACAGTGTTAATAGAGAATCTGCCTGGGTTGCTTTGCGCAGGAAGGGAATCCCGGATAAATTGATTGCTATTATTAGGGCTACGTATGATGGATCCAAATGTCACGTGCTGAATAATGGAAGGTTGTCAGAGGAGTTTGAAATCCAAAGTGGGGTTAGGCAGCGTTGTATACTGTCACCGATACTTTTCTTGTTGGTGATAAGTGATGTGCTGCATGCAGCTCTGTCGACTGCAAATGGAGGAATTCAGTGGAATCTGCAATCATTCCTCAAACATCTGGACTACGCAAACGACGTATGCTTACTCTCTCATAGTATGATGGATCTCCATCAAATGAAAAAAACGTTGGAGAGAGTAGCTGAAACCATCGGGCTTAAGATCAATACGGCAAAACAAAAAGGATCAGCCTTGGAACTTCATCATCTACACAAATAGATATTTCTGGACAAACATTAGAGATGGTAGAGAGTTTTCAATATCTTGGGAGTATTGTCTATACTGATGGCGGGACCGCACAAGATGTAACAATTCGAATCGGGAAATCAAAGGCTGCATTCGAAATGCTGTCCAAAATATAAAGAAACAACTCTATAAGCCTTAAGACCAAGCTACGACTGTTCCACTCCAATGTTGAGTCCGTGCTTCTGTATGGGTGCGGCACTTGGAAAGTAACACCCGCTGTCACAAGAAAGCTGCAATCGATCGTGAATAGATTTCTGCGAAATATCTTGAGGATTTTCTGGCCAAACCATATCTCAAATGATGAACTTCATGCCAGGACAGGTCAGGAACCCATCGACTCTATAATACGAAAACGAAAATGGCAGTGGATTAGACATACGCTTCGAAAACTCAAGAGTGCATTGCGAGTCAGGCGATGCAATGGAACCCCCTCACGCAGCGAGGTAGACGTGTGGTTCGACCTAGAAGTACTTGGAGAAGGACGTACGAAGAGGAATCAGCACAACTGGGGAAGAGTTGGAGGGAGCTGAAGTACATCTCCAGAAACCGTACACGATGGTGCGTAGGAGTAGTGGAGGCCCTATGCCCCGCAAGGGGAACCTCATGGACATAACAGCTCCGAGGACCTAAGTAAGCACGTAAGTAAGTATGTATAAAATCTTGAAAACATTTTTAGAGATAAAATTTGAAACGGAAATTTGAAGATAATATTAACATACATATAAAATTCAAAGTTAAAAAAAAGTCTGTGACTGGTTTTTGAAAAATCGATTTTTCAAAAAAAAAATTTTAATTATTTTTTAAAAATCGAAAAACTTTTTTGAAAATTTGAGTAGGTATGCAATTTTATTAACAATTTTAGGGAGCATTTTTATAAAAAAAAAATATTTAAATCGGAAAAAGTCGAAAATATGAAAAGTGGTTATATGGGAAGTACCGTTAATAAGTACGCAAGAAAATATTTGTACTTAAAATTGAACTGTACTAATTTAGGAATACACAAATTTTGTATAAACGTTCTTAGAGCCGTTTTCGAGAAATACATTTTTTTTCTTAACGGTTTTTTAACATTTTTATGGGAGGTACCGTTTATTATTTTAGAAAAATTGTTTTTTTTTAACTATTCAAGATAATGTCAAAAATCCACCAAACAAGAATTTTCGAAAAAATTAATTGAGTCTTTTTCGAAATTTTGAGTTTTTAAATACAATAGTATTTATATTTTCTAAGAGTTTCTGCGTAAAAAAATCAAAAAAATCAAAAAAATCAAATCAACCGTTTCCGAGAAAATCGAAAACCAAAAAATGGTTCTACTAGAGATACCAAAAATAACAATTTAAAGTCAATGGCCTTGGTACGATGAAAGAATCGCTTCCCATAGATCAGCGAAATCAAGCATCGTTGCGCGTGGTTAGTACTTCGAAGGAGGACCGTCGGAAACCAACCAAGTGCTGTTGATATGTGTTTCTTCTGTTGTGTGTTCTTCCTATCTCTGTCTCTCTATGTTGTATTAATAATGTATGCAAAAGTTTAAACCAATGGTCTAGTCGTTAGTGCTTTATTGTCTCTACTTCGTAGATTTATCTGCGGAGTAGTATAAAATGTAATGTAATGTAACAATAAAAAAAAATTATTAGAAGGTACCCTTTCCCTTCATTAATGAACTTATTTTTTTTATAAACATCGTTGGAGCCGTTTTTGAGAAAAATAAGATTTTTGTTATTGGCCAAAATACATGTATGGGAGCTACTGTTATTTGTCGTCTTAAAAAAAATTAAGAAACGTGTGGGCATAATGCCGAAGAAACAATATGTACCAAGTTTGAAGCAAATCCACCGAACCGATTAGCCTGTAGACTCGAGGACAGACCGACGGAATTGGGGGACCCACTTTTTGTTGTTCACTATGATCGTAATGTCATGTTTGATGGTTAGAAATTGTTCTTTTTTTTACGAATACCAAACTTGCATTATAGTTCCTATAATCGCAAGTAAAAATATAACAAAAATTAAAAGAAAACTTTGAACTTAATTTAAACAAAAAAAAAGAGACAAAGATTTGCGCAGCATACTTAGGTTATATAGGTAGTTCAGTTAAGATTTCGTTAGTAATTCTCATGCAAACTAAAAAACTTCACAATAATTGCATTATATTAGCAATATGAAAATGCTTTTTTGTGATGTAAGTGGTTTATGTGGTGAGAAATCAAGACAATACAAAAGAAGTGGTTGTTGGAAAACAAAAATGTATGTATCTAGATACAGGTAATGTCACAAAAACAAACAAGAAAAAAACAGCTCAGCGTACGAGAGTTGGTAAAATCCAGTAGACTGGTGGTAGGTTAACTTTGAAGATACATTTACTTCGTAATCAACATTTCATAATGGTATTAGTCTTAATTGAATGGACCAAAACTATGCCAATTTGTGACAATTACAACAGTTATCGCCGTTGAGAGTATGAAAAGGGATCCACGCGACTTGAACTTTGAGGTATCTTTAGCTGTTCCTGCAATGTTATAAATTGGCATGCCTTTATAGCCACTTCATTTTTTTATTTCCAAAATACAACAATTTCTTACTTGCTACGAGTATATACCTACATAGCTACTAAAAGGCAAGTTTTGCACTTGAAAAAAAAATCCAACTCGATATTTTAATCAATTTTGGTATTACGATGATAGACAACACCAAAAAAGTTGGTCCCGCAATTCAGCAAGATTCAGTCGGTCTGTCCTCAAGTCCACAGCTTTAACGGTTGGATGGTTTTGTTTCAAACTGGGTAGGCACATATTGTTTTTTGGCTTATATCCCCAATCTTATTTTTCTCAAAAACGGCTCCAACGGTTTTTAACAAAAAGTCAGTTCATTAAGGGAAGGAAAAGTTGCTAATATGTATTTTTTTTGGAAACAAACGTAAAACGGTTCATTTGATTTTTTAAAAATTTTTTTATGCAGGACTCCTAGAAAGTTTAAACACAAACCAACATTTTCAAAAAAAAAATGTTTCTGAAAAAAAACATAGCGTAAGTAACATAATTATTGAGAGTCGAAAATTTCAGCCCAGATATTTATACCCTCTTCTTACAGAATGTTTCATTGGTACAAATCTGAACGGTTCCCATAATTATTTCTTTTAAGTTCTTCATTGTTTCTTATTCACTCACTCTTTATTTTTATGTAGTTAGGACCTAGTCAGTTTTGTTGTTTTGTTTTTACATACATTAATACAACCGGGAGAGAGACAAAGAAAGCAAGAACACACAACAAAAGAAATACATGTTAACAGCACGTGGTTGGTTTCCGACGGTCCGCCATCGAAGTACGAGTACTAATCACGCGCAACGAAGCTTGATTTCGCTGATCTATGGGAAGCAATGCGTTGATCGGAGCCACGGCCGTTGACGCCCCGCCCGAATTTACCGCCTTCAAATGAACTGCAGAGCTACAATAAAACACAGATAGTTCAAATTTCAATGTGAATAGAATACAAATAAGGAGATAGACAATATTTTTCGATTTGTTTTCCGGCGCAAAAACAAACAACAAAGACCGTTTACCGAGCTATCATCGACGTTATTTTTCTTCGCTAGTATTGCCCGTTCACAAATCCGATCGAGATTCTTATAATTTTTTGCATTGCCGGGGAAAACTTTACTTTATTGATGAGTTTCTCCTTCGATGGCACAAATACGACGATTTCTGGCATGCATTAAAATCATCGGTAGCAGTAGATTTTGGGATGCATGGGAAGCGTTTGACGAAAATCTCCGCTGAGTAAATATCATATCCCCACCAAATCATCTCGAATCACCTTGTAAATCCTTCTAAACTAAATTAAATGACGAATGTTGATGCATGTCCCACCGGGATCATCGAGAAAGTAAATGCGATTGCTTAATCGTTTTCCAAAGTAGCACAATTGAAGCCTACATTTACCACTTTTCTTCTTTTAATAACTTTTTGTCGAATTTGTGATGGTGATTGTGCAGTTTGAAGCTGTGCAATATGGGCACGTCTCCATTATTTTCTTCTGCATTTTCCTCTTGCGTTTGATTATCACGAACATTCTGATTAGTTATTGCAAGACGTGTAAGTCGTCCAAGGTAAGATCGGAATCAGTGTAATAATACGCAAAACTCGAATCAATTGCAGCAAAAAAAAAAAATAGCATATTTGCTGAGTAAAAAATTATAATGTGGAAAGGACACCTGTTAAATCACGCACATCCTAAGTCAATGTATAACGCAATCTATCTTGTTGTGTCATTGATCGCAGCACAGGGTCATCCAATATATATCTCATAAACTTCTCCACCCAAAATGCACGCAAAACGTCTTTTATCACAATTAACCGAAATTTTAAAAGCTTCACAACGAATTTTCCACCTTTAAGCTGTCCAAAAAATCCATGGAACGTTCTAGACAACGAACAAAATAAAATTTCAAAATCCATTTAATGGGAATCAAATGCTGTACTTGTGTGCATACACGCGGCAAAAAAGGCTATGCTACCAGAATTTTTAATAGGGAATAAACCAATTTTTTAATTGTGCACAAAAACCAAAACCTTGTTGGCAAGTCTACACAAATGAATAAAAGTTATTTTTTTATTTTTTTTTTTAAGTTTTATGTTTTATGTCTTTTGATTTGTTTTTAAAATTTTAAAAATAAAGCTACGTACACGTTTAAAAAAATGATTTAAGCCAACCTCAGTGTTACGTATATTCATATCAAATATATTTGACAGTTGTATTAACTGAAAAATTTCTTATTAGTGTCAATAACTCTATGGCTTACGCTAATTTGTTTGAAAACGCAATATTTCGAAAACGAATCGATTTTTCGAAACTTCGTTTTTATTAGTTCCTTGACAGTATCTTAGCCACTTAAGAAAAACTATTTTCCTAAACAAAAAACAACGGTTACTCCCATACTTTGAAAAAACCGTTAAGAAAAAATGTATTTCTCAAAAACGTCTACAAATATTTGATAGAAAAATGTGTGTATTCTTAAATAAGTGCAGTTCACTTTTATGTACAAAAAATTTTATTTTGTGTACTTATTAACGGTACTTACCATAGAACCAATTTCTCACTATTGCATTAACGGATTAAAATGTTTTATGCAAATGCTCCCTAGAAGTGTTAATAAGACGGGAGCAGAACGAAATTCCGTTTCACATAATCCCGTATCACAAAACCCCGCAAGAAAAAATTACGCGAGAATTACGCTACTGTTTTGGAAAATAGGAGCCAACTCGCGGGATTTTTAATATGAGAAATTAATTTCTGATAATATTACAATACCTTTTTAATACTTTTTGAGAATATTTTCTTAAAATTATTTTTCCGAGTTTCATTTATTTTTTGTTTTTCCTTTTTTCCAAAGGCAAACAATTTTTTTCACAAAAAGAAGCCATTATTGTGATTTTACGTATAGAAAAAATATGTCTATTTTTAAAAATTGGGTTTTCGTACCGTATCGTTCGATTGAAAGGTGGGACTCAGTAGATTGCGAATATGCTATTTTTGTCTTCCTATAATGCTTGGGTTAGCCGCAAATCGAGTTGAAATTGGAAAATATGTCGATTTTGAAAAATTATTGGTGAATCCCATATGCACATCACCCCAAATCATATAATAGGGCCAAGTAGGGGGTTGGTATGGCAGCATGCCCCCCTTACGCGTTGTGATTTTTGCACAAAAAGTTTTATTTCGAGCTTAAAGAGAAATAAAATGCACGACTTTATCGCACAAACTTGCTCTTGTAGCTAACAGCTTTAGTGTTGTACTGACGCTGTTGGTAGGTAGCTAGTCTATTATAGTTATCCTATGCAGATTCAAAGCCCATGTAGGTAATATTACCTTGACTGACAGACTGACAGACTGAGAGACTGACAGACTGACAGACTGACAGACTGACAGACTGACAGACTGACAGACTGACAGACTGACAGACTGACAGACTGACAGACTGACAGACTGACAGACTGACAGACTGACAGACTGACAGACTGACAGACTGACAGACTGACAGACTGACAGACTGACAGACTGACAGACTGACAAACTGACAGACTGACAGACTGACAGACTGACAGACTGACAGACTGACAGACTGACAGACTGACAGACTGACAGACTGACAGACTGACAGACTGACAGACTTACAGACTGACAGACTAACAGACTGACAGACTGATAGACTGAAAGACTGACAGACTGACAGACTGACAGACTGACAGACTGACAGACTGACAGACTGACAGACTGACAGACTGACAGACTGACAGACTGACAGACTGACAGACTGACAAACTGACAGACTGACAGACTGACAGACTGACAGACTGACAGACTGACAGACTGACAGACTGACAGACTGACAGACTGACAGACTGACAGACTGACAGACTGACAGACTGACAGACTGACAGACTGACAGACTGACAGACTGACAGACTGACAGACTGACAGACTGACAGACTGACAGACTGACAGACTGACAGACTGACAGACTGACAGACTGACAGACTGACAGACTGACAGACTGACAGACTGACAGACTGACAGACTGACAGACTGACTTTTAGGCTTCTCTATGATCTTAATGTCATGTTTGATTGTTAGAATTTTTTTTTTACGAATCCATAACTTGTCTTATAGTACCTATAATCGCCAGTAAAAAGTGTCAATTTTCAAGCCTCAAGGACGCTTAGTTTGGCTGCAAATCGAGTTTAAAGATTGGTCGAAGGTGACTCTTCATAGACCACGAATATGCTATTTTTAAGTTGTCAGGACACGTCGTTTAGCCGCAAAAGGTGTAAAAACAAAGTGTGTAAACTTTCATGCCTCTACGATGCTTAGTTTGCCCGCAAATTGAGTTTAAAGATATACACATTTTTTTGTAATAAATTTAAAGTTTTGAAAAGAACTTCTCAAAAAGAGAAAAAAGAAAAAAAAATCGGATAATTGACCTGGTTAAATACTTTTATTAGACGACAAATTTTTTTTACAGAAACAATAAAAATCCCCGTCCAATACAAAAATTTTAAGCAAAAGTAACTTTTCAGCAGTGTTTTTCGGTTAAAAAAAAAATAAATTTTTCAAAAACCAGTCACCGATTTTTTTTTAAAATAAAATTTGTATATGTATACAAATAGTATTTCAAAATGGTGTTTTTTGCTAAAAATATTTTTAAAATTTTATAATTTTGTTTATATTTATTCACATATGTCCAATAATTTAAATGGCATTTTTTTTCCCTCAACTTTAACAACTAAGCAATCTAAAAAAAATGTATTATGTATATCATGCATTTATTTCTAATTAATTATATTTCATGTGTACGTATTTTTGCGTATACATTACTGAATACATGTACTATGTAGGCACGTAGTTACCTACCTACCTACATCCTTCACAACTTAGTTACAAGAGCAAGTTCTTACCATCCAGATCCAGTCGTGTATCTTATTTAATATGCGTATTAAATTTGAATTAAAAAAATCAGTAACCCGACCCAAAAAAAAATTATTTTTTCTAAAATATTTTTTTGAAAATTTAAATATGCAATATTATTTAACTATTTAAGGACCATCTGCATAAAAGAATTATTTTAATCAGTGCATCCAATAGCAAGAGAACCGAAAATATGAAAATTAGTTCTAAGGTAAATACCGTTAACAAGAACGCAAAATAAAATATTTTATTTTTGAAAAGTCGCCTGCACAAACATCAAAATTCTTATGGTCATTTGTTATAAAGGAAAAAAATATTCCTTTTGAGCTTATTTAAGCGTTTAAATTCACTGCGTAGTGAATTTTTGGGTTTCAACGTTTAATTATGTGAAAACTTTATTACCGGCATGAATTACCCCTTTGTTAGCGCTAGTTTGTATGCAAATAATGTCGATTTGTTTTCTGTAATCCTTACTTTACTGGGCTTGGAGATAATTTTAAAACGTATGATATGCACCAATTACGAAGTAGGGAAATAGGGGTCAGTGGGCATACTTACTCATCATAAACCTTAAAGCAATGTCCCTTAAATGGGATACAAAAATTTAGTGTACGTGTTCGGACCCGACAGAAGTCTAATTGATTTGTTTGTTCATTCATACTATATATATTTTATATAGGTTTAAAGTTTCATCCTGTTGGTCTTATTTTGTCAATCTTTTTCTCTCTCTCAATTTCACTAGGTACTATATTGCACCTAGTCCCTGTTCAAATTGTGAATTTTCAACATGCCATGACGCGACGTTGATGTTCTTAGTGGGGAGGGCCCCTCTCCGAATTCACCCAAAATACCATCGTCATGATGCAGTTAGTTGTCACAATCTAAATAAAGACTAAGTCTTCATCATCCTTCTATAGTAAGTTTTACTTTACAATTACCGATTATGTACGAGTTTCAGTGCAGGTGAATGAATTACCCTTAAAATGTGTCGAAAGAGAGAGCTAACACCATAGCCAAAAAGAAAAACCTATTCTTAGGTGGAAAAGCGACTACGGGCTGCTGCGGCATAGCGGATGACCTTAAAATGAAAACAACAATCAACATCTTAAGTAATTCCAACCACGTCTTAGCTGCAAAAGATATCGGACAGTAGAATAACGTTGTCTGTTTTTTTTTTTTCTCTATAAAATGTGTTGCTTTTAAGTTAAGGAATTCTTGTTATTATGCCGTAGCACCGGTTGAGAATTTCTTTTATTTTACTTCGTGATCCAGTTCATTGGGTCGCTTTAATGCTTGTTTCGGCTTAAAACTATGGCTTATTATTTCGGTTACCAAAACTAAAAAAAAAAATATTTATTGTATACGTAGCTCAGACAAAAGCTTGTGCGAACAAATTTGGGATACAATACATCAATTCAGAATTTGCACACTTTTCGTCACTCATAAGCAACACTGTCAGTCCTAATTAAGAATATTGTGTATTTATGACTAAATTGTCTTCAAATTTAATAGTTGATAAATATAAATATACCTACTACCTACAGATACATCTTGATCTTCATTGCACATTGTTCGTTGTCAGCTCGATAAAAAAAAAAAATAAATAAATATGATCTCCATTTAATAGTGCCATGTCGTGCTTGGTTAACATATTTCTTTTTCATTTTTTCAAACAAGAAGTTAAACCAAAAGCAAATACATATGTAATAACAGAGGGAAATTGAATGAAAAAAAAAAAGAATATAGTGAAAAAATGATAGCTACCAGGGAATAATGTATAGTCGAATTATGTATGTGTATAAGTATGTGTGTACGTATGGATGTGTGTAAATATACAAAGGGGCGCTTTTACAAATCTTGAATAGGGCGCAATTTTGGCTGAGGCTGTCACTGCCCTTAATAAACTGAAATTTGTACACTAAAATTAAGCACATTTATAAAACGAAAAGGTAAACAAATATATTATATACAATTATGTTAAGATTTCCTGTGGATATTACTAACGCTGATGTGAAATAAGGTCCAACGAAATGAAGCCAAAAATGAACATTTTGGCCTTATTTCGTTTCTTGTCGCGTGGATTTGTGCCTTATTTCGCTTTGGAAATAGAAACTGGATAATTTGATCGTTTAATGCTTCTTCATTTAAAGGAAAAACTAAAGTGTGTTGGAGTGGAGAAGGGTACTTCAATAATTCTTACAGGTCACTTTCTTGTAAATGGGACACCTCGATGGTTGCCCAGGGGTGGAATTGTCTAAGGTGATTTGTGATTGTCACATTTACGACAATCAGATGTGATCAAATTATATTTTCGTCTATGTAAGGTGATCACCAAAAATTACCCTAAGCTTGGCACCACTTTGAGAGACAAGTGCTATGAGTTGACATAAATCCATATTCATACATATATGTAAGATTTTGTTTTTCTGCAAACTGTTTTAATTGTGTTTTCATGCAATGTTGAGTGCCCAAACGTTATCAACATTTTAATATTTAAAAAAAATAATTAACAGGTCCAAAAAAGTTAAAATAAAAAGTAAAATCTGTAGATTGGACTATATCCCTATGACTATAGTCATTGAGCTTGCGAGATTAAATTAGAATATTTCCAATTTTTTTCTGCAAACTGTGAAAATAAAACATTTTTCGTTTATTTCACAATTTTTTAAAAATTTGTATTATTAATTTATTCTAAATGTCAATTAGTAACAAACTAAATTAAAAATTGAAATAGGTAAATATGTATGTGACAAAACAATGCCATGTATTTATTATATAATTACATGTACTTCCGTTTTGGTAGATCGTTGAATATATTTTATTAAATGTGTACACATGTACCTACATATATGATTTCCTTACAGACGGTTAGTAATGAACATAGAGTCACAAATTTCCTAACTTCCAAGGGGTTCTTGGACAATTTTCAATAGTAAAAGAAAAGTCAATAGGTGTGTTTTATTGGGAATCTATCCATTGTACCGTAAGTAATTCCGAAAAAAAAACGCATCGACCGTAGCATGGACCGTAGCTTTTTTATTTTTGTAAAAATGGTACCCCTGTACAGCAGTCACAAGTAATGAAAGAGTCTTTTGCAAAGTAAAATTAAGAAAATATCAAAATAACGACCAATAATTAGCTTTTATTCATATAAAATAGAAAGTAGAAAAACTACCAATATTTAATTTATGTTACAGACCTATTTCTTGTTTTCATTTTTTCTGCATTTGCAATTTTAAATTCGAACATTCATTTTGCACCAATAGAAAGGAAATAATAAGTGAATGGGTTTGTTCATAGACTATGGTCAAGTCCCTTTTTACACAGCGCAATTTTTGTATTGCTTTAAAAATCTTCTATGCCATTCACACGAGAATACAAAATTGACGGAGATTTGCTTGTTTCCTTTAAATGTTTCTTGGTTTTGAACGCACACTACAGCGTAGTTTAAATTGTTCAATCCATTACATGTCACCTTTATATTTCATGCTTTTATTTATTTTCTGAGTAGATCGATAGCTAGAATTTTATTTTTCAAGTCAATTTATAAATTTATTTTCTGATTATGTTTTGCTTTCAATTCAATATTCACTCATCAGACTGCACTTAACAAACGCGGGGTAAGGAACAAGTAGTTAACATTTGGTTTGCCATTTCCATGCACATGTCCAGAAAAAAAAAAACAATGGATCACAAAAATGTACGCCCAGTCCATGTCCATGTAGTGAAGCGAATACCGTCCATGGCCAACGTCCATTAAACAGTGAAGAAAAAGCACCTTTTGTGAAGTTCAGTTGCCGCTTAGTGCGTTTAAACTAGGCGCGCACATTTTTTTCGGAAACGAAATAGTTTAATCACTAGTAATCGCGCACATTAGCAACTTAAAATTAATCAACAAGATAAACCATTACGCAAATAATATTTTTGATTTAATGTGCGCGCAGTTACATTATAGTTCGGTGTGATACAAACTGAAGAACTTATTTGGGCGATCGTTCGATTTGTGCCAAAACGCAAACTTTTCAAGTTGCTCGAATCGTGGTCTGAATTGTTACTGCATTTGCGCGCACTCTCATGTTATTCACCTTAGCAACCAAACTGTTGCAAAACTGAAAGTTGCATATTTGCTCGCCTAGCCTTATAGCTCATAGAATTTCATACGAATAAATATTTTGCGGCGCACTGTGGAACATTCCTCTATAGTGCAGTTCCACCCAATGCGGTTTGTCTTCTCAAATTGCTTTTTTGTAGATCTAAATAACAAGATGAATTTTTTCACCAATCTTGGTTTATTTACAACTATCAATAAAAATTGAACGCAAAACGAAAGTTGGGCTTGGTTAGTCAATAAAAGTAAAACGGAATTCATTCGATAAATATTGGTTTCTTTTTCAAAATGGATATCAAAATTAGTTAAAATTGATTAATTGACATTAGGGATATGAAAAATTGCAGATATAGGTGCAATTTTAGACGTATTTCAGAAAATAATTGAGCAAAGAATACAGTTTTTAATAGTAAAAGTCAGATACTTTTCAGAAGAACAGCTTATAATTTTTTTAAAAATGGAGTTATCTAAGATTTGAGAAATATAAACTGGCCAACTATTAAAAAAAATCATCAAAAAGATCGATTTGTCTTACGAATGAAATTAATAATTATAACACTCCATGAACACATCCATCGAGATTCAATTCAATTGTCAATCGTACCAACAAAACTAACAAAATCAGAATCGAGACCCGACTGAACGTCAACCAGCCATCCACCGTAGCTTCTACTTTAGCTTTTTATCGACCGTAGCGAATTGTATGTAAATTGCTACGAAGGATAAACTTACGGCGGATAAATTTCCCAATAAAACACGGCTAATGTCACTCTGTTAAAAATGGAATTTGAAGGTGAAACTTCGAATAGCATTGAATCAAGATGTGAACTTTTGCAAAGTTTTTCCAACCGGTTTATGTTGATCACTCAAATTTTTGTTTGCCTAATGTAAATACCATTTATGGTTGTAATTCATGTGTAGGGTCATTACAACTTTCAACAGATATTTTAATGAGTATTCAATCAATTAACTCTTGCAAAAATATTGGTCCTAATCGGATTGCCTTTGATGTACTTATTAATTGTAAATCGTCATTACATACTCCTTTGAAATACCTATTTAATTTGTCTCTATATTCAGGTATATTTTATAATGAATAGAAATAGTCATGTATAGCGCCCATATTGGGCGAGTCAATTGTGACAATTAAACTGAATTTTCCAATCAAAGAACAAATCACACAACACCAACATGGCTTTGTATAAGGTAGATGTACCGCAACTAATTTAATGCTTTTCAGTAAATATCTTTTTGATTCGGTTGAATTAGGTAATCAGATTGATGTTGTGTTTACTGATTTTGTGAAATCGTTCGACACTGTTTGTTACAAAATTCTTATAGAAAAACTTAGATTATTTGGCGTTCATTCAACCCTACTGAATTGGATTGTAGTAACTTAGTAAATAGGAAGCAAATAGTTGAAATTGGTTATGCCCAATCACGTCCAATTCATGTCTTATCGGGTGTTCCTTAAGGCAGTCATTTAGGACCTTTGCTCTTCAATATTTTTATTAATGATATTCCAACCCTGTTTCCACATGCTCATTATCTTATGTATGCTGACGATTTGAAAATATTTCTGCGTGTTAAGAACATTAATGATTGCGAAAAGCTTCAATGTGATTTAAACACAATAGTTAATTGGTGCAAGTTATATGGGATTTTTCTGAATGTTACTAAATGTCATTCCTTTTCTGTTCATGGTGCTTTAGTTCCTGAAATATATACGTATATGGTTTCTGAAATTTCACTTTCTTCAAAGACTGCAGTTAAAGATCTAGGTGTGATTTTTGACACTAGACTATTAGTTTCACTTCATATTGATTATGTTGTTGTTAAGCTAATTAAATGATTGGATTCCTCAAACAATCGTGAGCTTTATTTTCAAACCCGTATGCTCTTAAGTCTATTTGAATTTGAACCAGGGGGTTCGTCCTTTTCTTGAATATTGTTCTATTATTTGATGTCCTTCCTTTAAAATGTCCATAAATCGAGTGGTTAGAGTGCAAAAGCCATTTATTAGATTTGTTTGATTTATGCACCTAAAAGAATATTTAGATCCAGAAATTTTTTATTTAATCCCATGCATATTCACAATTAAGGTCTTAATGAACCTACAACTAAATGTATCAAATTATTTAATTCTGTTTGTAACTGTTGTAGATTTATGTGATGGCAGAAAGAAAATTAAGCAATTACTTCTCAATATTCTTATATAATGAATAAATATTTTTTTATTTATTATTATCATATTTTAAGCTTATATAATTTTATTTTATTTATTTATTTATTTATTTACATCATTAATTAGAGCTTACTGTTAAAAAACTCTTCTTTGGGTTCTCGACCAATTTAGCCCTAGCAAAGTAAATTTTGTTCTTTGTTTTTGAGCACTTTAATTCCTATAAATTTTCTTTATTAGTTAAATTTTGCAATATATATTTAATAATAATATTTCCTTTTAGTTTTTTTTACAATAACTTTGATTTTCAATTTTCTATATAACTCTTTAATAGTTATAATCTTACTGCACTGAAAGTTCTTTTGCTAAAGAAAGCTAAGGGGTTTTTTTTAAATGGCTATTTCATTTCCGATTTCTGTCTACTGGCATGTGCTGCCACTAGCATGAGCTGCCAACAACGCATAAGAACTAGTACTTTTAGTACTGCGAGCTTTGGCAACACTACCCCTGGCAAGGCGGTCTCATGGATCGGCTTTCCACTTTCGCCAAGCTGGCCTACATCTAGCACGGCAAGTTTCGCGGTGGGTCTGGTATAAGTTCCTGTTGCTATCTTGACCGCTGCACTTCTAACGTAGCCGTCGTTGCCCGCAAAGGTTTCGATAATGATTCCTTCCGGCCAGCAGTTTCGTGGGATTTGCAGATCTGCTATGACTACTACGTCTCCTTCTTGGATCTGTTCGGTCAATGAATAACATTTCGTTCTTTTGGTTAAATCAGGAAGGTATTCGCTAACCCATCGTTTATAGAAACGATTCGAAAATTCTTCGCCGATCAACCAGTTTTTTCGCAGAATTACGCTATCATCACGAATTTCTCCTGACATCTTGTAACCATTAGAAGATCCTAACAAAAAATGATTAGGGGTCAACGCTTCTTCATTTTCGATACCTAGAGGAATATATGTAAGGCTCCTAGCATTAACAAATCTGTCTACCTCAGCCAACATAGTCAAAAGTAGTTCCTTCGTTAGGTTTTCTCGTCGGTTTAATGCAACTCAAGGTTTTTTCACAGACCTGACCAGCCTCCCCCAACTTCCCGCTATATGAGGTGATGACGGCGGAATGAAATTCCATTTTAAGTTCGTGCCAAGAAATCTTTCTGCCATTTGCTCGACGTTAATATTTTATATAGCGTCCTTCAGCTCGGTACTTGCTCCACGAAAATTTGTTCCATTATCGCTAAAAATTTCCAATGGCCATCCCATTCGTGATATAAAGCGATTTAAGGCGATAAAGCAAGAGTCAGTAGATAGTGAACACGCGGTCTCGACATATATCGCCCGTACAGTTAGTCACGTTATGAGTCTCCGAGTGCCTTCCTACCTTTACGTAGAGTGGCCCAAAGTAATCGATACCTAAGTATGAGAACGGCCTCGTAAACGGTTTTAGTCTCGCTCAGGGAGATCTCCCATGATCGGTGGCTTAGGAACGGATCTATTATTTTTGCAAAGTTGGCATCTTCTTTTTATATTTTTTGAAGCAAAGCTCTGAGTCTGGGTATGAAAAATCGCTGTCGAAGTTCGTTAATGACAGTTTCATCATTTTCATGCAAGAATCTCTCGCGATATGCATTGATGATCAGTTGGGTGATGTGGTGTCCATTTGGTAGAATGATTGGTAGTTTTGTGTCAAGCGATACGCAATAAGCCGCATCAATCCGTCCCTAAACTCGCAATATTGAATGTTCATCCAAGTACGGTCAAACTTGTATAGCTCACTCGACCTATCAACTTGCAAAAAGTCAAAGCCGCAATTTCTTCCTTAAAAGCCTCGTTCTGACACATCCTGAAGCAATAGTTCTCAGCGTTGACACAATCTATGCTAAGAAGATGTCTTACTGGGAGCATTTTGGTTCTCTTATGTAAGACCTTCGAATGTAACGAAAAGCTTGTGGCAGTGCTCCAAAAAGTCGTTACCATTTACTGAATTGATAGATTTCGATTATATTTTCAAATTTTACAATCATAATCCCTTGAGCGCGTGCAAAGTTATAAAAAAAAAAAAAAGCTAGCAATTTTTGCCAACCACTCACTGAAGTGCTAAAGATTTGCAGTAACAACCCCTTTCCGGAAGCTTCCCCACTCTAGTCGAATATGTGGAGGTAGTTTTTCCACGAACTCTCGAACTAATCTGGGGTTTGTTAGGTGGTCTTGCATACCGGTCGCTGTCATAATCGCACATGCATTTTCAACTGCCAGGGAAAATTGAATGATGGATTGAAGTTTTTCCATTTTCGGCGATGGTTCTTTTAGAATTTTCACAATCATGTCATCGATGATGTCTTCAGGGTGACCGTACAGCTTATGAAGGCTTTTTAATACTCCCGGCACTTGCTCGGGAAAGAAAAGTCGAATCCCTACTGTCTTAAATGCATTGCCTTTTAAACAGCTTTGTAGTCATCGCAGATTGTCGCTGTTAGAATAACCGCATGAGATCATCGTGCTGTTAAACCAACTCATGAAACATGGCCATTCTTCAATCCTTCCGCTGAACGTTACATGCTCCTTTGACATGATTTGTCTGGCTGCCATTTGCTGTTTGTTCGGGAGAGTAGGTGATATTACTGCGGTCGTATTGAACATGTTTGTTGTTGAACCATCGCCTTGAGGCGCATTGTATATCAACGACGTATTGACTAATGTAGGATCGGTTCGTACGCCATTGCTTTGTTGTGCTCCTAGTTATTTATTGTTGTCAAGAGTGCCTTTCCATTGTGGTTGCGATGATGCAGTTGGATCTAGCGTAGTTTTGGTTTTCTGTTGAACTTGGGCGTCATCAACTTTACTGTCCAAACTTCAGTGAATCTCAAGCAAAAGTGCATATTTTTTTTCTTGTCTCGCTTCTCTTGCAGCCGTCGCTCCTCCCCGAGTCGCTAAAGAATTATTGCATGCTTTTTTGGTGAAATTAATTGGTTACAGATATTGTAAGGGGTGTGCAACATCGTTTCGCTCGTACCACTGAAAATATCGCTGCTGTAAGTGAAAGTGTTGCCGAAGACCCGAAAGTGTCGATTCATTGTCGTTCTCAGGAATTAGGACTTACCGCACATTATGGCGTATTTTACATTTAGATCTACACCTACATCCATATAAAGTCCAGCTCACACAACAACTGAAGCCAGCTGACCATTCAAAACGTCGTAGATACGTCGAATGGGTGCTTGAACAACAAAATTTTCTTCAGCGACGAAGCACATTTCTCACTCGGTGGGTATATTAATAAACAAAATTGTCGTATTTGGGGTTCTGAGAATCCTCAAGTAATTGAAGAAGGGCAATTAGATCCACAAAAATCACTGTTTAGGGCGGTCTTTGGTCCGCAGGTGTGATTGGACCTTACTTCTTCGAAAACGACGATGGAACGACTGTCACCGTCAATTCGGAGCATATGATAACCGACTTTTTGTTGCCTGCTATTGAAGAATACGACTTGCAGAATATGTGGTTTCAACAAGACGGTGAATATGGCTTTATTGCAAGAGACATTTCCTGGGCCCCTGTTCTGCAACTCAGGCGATAACTTTTCGCATCGTTAAAAAATTAAACCATCCATTCCTCCACACCTCATAAGAAAAATGTGTTTCTGCAAGCTGAGGCGATAACTTAAATATTTCATTTTGTTTGGCTATAATTTTCCAATGGAAGGCGATAAACTGAAATACCATTTTGGCACCTCAAAAACAAAACAAACAATTTTTTTATCATTTGTTTTGTTATTTATTGTTTAATGTTCTTAAAATTGTGTGGTTTTTTAGTTAATCTGCTTTTTAATATTTTAATTTGTTTGGAAATAAAAACAAAATATTTTTTCAAGGAAAATCCAGCCACTCTAGTTTACCTCTTGTTGATTGTTTTTGCTCCTAGCTATTCAAAAAATGGATAAAGATTGCAAAGAACAAAAACTATTCAGCGTAAGTAAACTACGAAATAATTTGAAAGTTTCAAAAACAAAGAAATCAAGAAGAAAATCAGTCATACGTCCACGAAATTCAACAAGAAAATGGAAAGTTGGCGAAGATCTGTGATTTTAGAATCTTTTCAAAATGTTATTCGGCAAAATCAGGAAATCGAAGGGGGAAGTTGTTGCAATATGCAATGTCTTTTCACAACATTGATGTGCGATCCAGAATCTGTAACAGAAAACATTATTTAGATACCAAATTTCTTGATTTGTAAAATAAACAATGCAAACAAAAATACAGACAATGGCAATTAAATAATTATAATATAAATATAATATTAAACAAAATTAAAAAATTATGAAATGTATCTTGAGATACAACAAGTCTTACTTTGAGCAGATCCAATTTTGCTTCTTTTTATTTTTTTATCTCACTGGCTATTTTGCTAGTGATAAAATTTGACGTTTAAATCGAAAAAGTTAACGATTTTCAAAGATACAGAAATAGATTTTATCACATTTGTCCAGTATTTCAGTTCCGTTTGTTTCAGTCGATAAAGTTAACGATTGTCAAACGATACAGAAACACGATGATGCGATAAATTGACTTTTGTTCCATTTTCACCGTTTCTCGACCATTTTTATCGATTAAAAAGTTGCAGAACAGGGGAACTGGACGCGTAATTTCTCGTCGTGGCGATATCAACTGGCCACCAAGATCATGCGATTTGGCTGAGATAACGCCCAATATGTGTCAAAAAGTGGTCGAAAATAACCTCAAAAGAATCGATGCTTGCAACAATTCGCGTGGTCGTCATTTAAATGATGTAGTGTTTCACACATAATGTCAACGTTTAAACTTTATAATAAAAAAGAAATATCATGAAAAAAAAATATTTTATATGTGTATAACCCATTATAATAGGCTTACCTTACGTTCCCTTAGATATAAGTAAAGGTCTTTTTTGAGTGGGTTATTATTTCGTTGTGATTTAACCATCAAGGTTGTCGCCTTAACTGTAAGTGCAGATGATATGTTGATCTCCGATGAGGCACACGTATTCATTGATTCCACGTTGCAGCTCTGATGTAGATTTTGTTGAGATGGCTTAATCACTTTAGTTTGTACTGCGATGAATTACTCTTCGCAACACTTGACTATGGCCAAGGATGATCGTGGCAACGTAATAAGACGATGGTTATAAGTTGTAACCAACAATGCTACGATGAGTTGCTCCTTGCAGCACTTATTTTCGTTTTTCATGTTGCAGGTTTTATGACAATAAAACGAATTAAAGAATGTTAAGAACTCTTTTGAGTTCTCGGCGAATTTAGCCCGCGCAAAGTAAAATTGGTTCTTTGTTTTTGAGGACTTTAATTCCTATAAGTTTTATTTATAAGTTAAATTTGGCAATACATATTTAATAATAATCTTACGTTCTAGTTTTTTTTTGCAATAACTTTCATTTTCAATTTTCTATATAACTCGTTATTAGTAATAATCTTGCTGCACGGAAAGTTCTTTTACAAAAGAAAGCTACGGTTTTTTTTTAAATGGCTACTTTATTTCCTAATTCTGTCTACTGGCCTGTGCTGCCACTAACATGTGCTGCCACTAGAATGTGCTCCCACCAACGCATGAGAACTAGTACTTTTAGTACTGCCAGCTTTGGCTACACTTACATTGAACTGAAATAGACTATGAATTTTTACTACATATATTAAACTATAATTACAAAATGTGTTCATAACTAAGCCGTTAAAAAGTATAAGGCTAACATATTTTTAAATGATTCTCTATTAAAGTGAAAGTTAATAGACCATATTACAACTAATTTATTATTTATTATTTATTATCCCTACATACATATATTATATCCGAACTCTCTAAGAGTAAAGCTCAGTGGATGAACAAAGCAAACTATATAGATTTCTATTTTCGAAAAAAATCACAACAAAATAGCTGTCACAAGAAAAAGTCACAAAAATGTGACTATCACATGTGACAATCACCTACGACAGGCCAAATTTATTTTTTGTGACTGTCAACTATCACAAATCACCTTAACCGATTCCACCCCAGGTCGCAGTCAAAAAAAAGTTTTAAAAAGTTGTGTTTTAAGAAACCAAAGACAGTAGATACGATACTCGTATATTGGTGAAATAAGGACACGTAACTGCAAATTACTTGCCTTCGCGCAATATTTTTTTTTATTATTCCATGCACCAAAATTGCCAAAATTTCAGTCTGTGGGAATGAATATTAGCATTTTCATATTGTCAATCAATATTATAAATAGTATACCTAACTAAGGTATATAAAATAAGCGCAATGGTAAATGTTTATATTAATTAGGTAACTAAAAAAAATTAGTGGACAAATTAAAAATTGAGAATTATTTTATGTGTCCAGTAGTGTAATTTTATACGAGTATAGTATGTGCAAGTTTTTTAATAAGCCAAATCCACAATTTATAAAGAATTTCTATTTATCTTTTTAAGATTTTATTTTCAAACGTCCATCATAAAACTTAAAGAAGTTTTATGAAATATAACCTTATGAGACTTATTTCTTATTTTCCTATATCAAATTCGTGAGATAAATGTATCTGTTTTGCAGAATATTTTCCCCATATAAGTTTTGACAGTTTATTCTGCGGAGATAAAATTATATGGTAGTTGAAGTTTATTCGTGGTTTCCACGGTTGCATGAATAATTGAATACACTTAATGAAAATAGAGAATATATAAACTTATGTTGTTTTTATTTGGCAATCCAAAAGCCTTCCGGACTCTTCTGGAAGTGTTCACTTGGGAACTTAAAAAAAACGACAGTTCTGATTCTGAAAACAACATACATTTGCATCTGGATTTAATATAAGCATCGAAACCAGAAGGAGTCACACATTAATATACTTAAACGTTAAACTCGACAGTGTAGTCATTTTTGAGGAGAGTACGATAGCGCAGGCGACAAAGTTTAATGACGGATTTGTATGTAACATTCCATTATTAATTTTTAGGATTATTTGGGTTATAACGGGTGATTTTTTTGCTACTTGGTTTTTGACGTTTATATTTTTGACAGATCACACATGACAAATTCCACGAACATTTGACATTTCGATTCAGTATTGTTTGCCATTTCATCATGAATAGACTTACGCCTGAACAACGTTTGCAAATTATTGAAATTTATTATCAAAATTCGTGCTCTGTGAAAAATGTGTTTCGCAAGCTACGTCCGTTTTTTTTCCGCTCATTTTTGGCTAAATGGATACGTGAATAAGCAGAATTGCCGTATTTGGAGTGAAGAGCAGCCAGAGGCAATTCAGCAGCTACCAATGCATCCCGAAAAATGCACTGTTTGGTGCGGTTTATGGGCAGGCGGCATCATTGGGCCGTACTTCTTCAAGGACGATGAAGGCCGCAGGGTTACGGTCAATGGAGAAAGGTACCGTTCGATGATAACAGATTTTTTTTGCCGAAAATGCAAGAATTGAACCAGATGCCACACTGCACGCGAAACCATGCATCAATTGAGAGGCGAATTTGGTGAGCAGTTGATCTCACGTTTTGGCACAGTCAATTGGCCACCAAGATCATGTGATTTGACCCCTTTAGACTATTTTTTGTGGGGCTATGTTAAGTCTATTGTCTATGGGTACAAGCCAAACACGATTGCTGCCTTGGAAGCCAACATTGAACGCGTCATTGGTGAGATTCCGGCCGAAATGTGTGAAAAAGTTTGCCAAAATTGGACCTTCAGAATGGACCACCTGAAGCATAGCCGCGGGCAACAGTTAAGTGAAATTATTTTTAAAAAGTAAATGGCAGAAATTGATTTATCGATCTAAATAAAAATTTCATTCACTTTTTACAAGTTTCTGTGTTTTTTTGAATTTTCAAAAACCAAGCTCTTAAAAAATCACCGTTTATAACCTTATGAGACTTATTTCTTATTTTCCTATATCAAATTCGTGAGATAAATGTATCTGTTTTGCAGAATATTTTCCCCATATAAGTTTTGAAAGTTTATTCTGCGGAGATAAAATTATATGGTAGTTGAAGTTTATTCGGGGTTTCCACGGTTGCATGAATAATTGAATACACTTATTGAAAATAGAGAATATATAAATTTATGTTGTTTTTATTTGGCAATCCAAAAGCCTTCCGGACTCTTCTGGAAGTGTTCACTTGGGAACTTAAAAAAAACGACAGTTCTGATTCTGAAAACAACATACATTTGCATCTGGATTTAATATAAGCATCGAAACCAGAAGGAGTCACACATTAATATACTTAAACGTTAAACTCGACAGTGTAGTCATTTTTGAGGAGAGTACGATAGCGCAGGCGACAAAGTTTAATGACGGATTTGTATGTAACATTCCATTATTAATTTTTAGGATTATTTGGGTTATAACGGGTGATTTTTTTGCTACTTGGTTTTTGACGTTTATATTTTTGACAGATCACACATGACAAATTCCACGAACATTTGACATTTCGATTCAGTATTGTTTGCCATTTCATCATGAATAGACTTACGCCTGAACAACGTTTGCAAATTATTGAAATTTATTATCAAAATTCGTGCTCTGTGAAAAATGTGTTTCGCAAGCTACGTCCGTTTTTTTTCCGCTCATTTTTGGCTAAATGGATACGTGAATAAGCAGAATTGCCGTATTTGGAGTGAAGAGCAGCCAGAGGCAATTCAGCAGCTACCAATGCATCCCGAAAAATGCACTGTTTGGTGCGGTTTATGGGCAGGCGGCATCATTGGGCCGTACTTCTTCAAGGACGATGAAGGCCGCAGGGTTACGGTCAATGGAGAAAGGTACCGTTCGATGATAACAGATTTTTTTTGCCGAAAATGCAAGAATTGAACCAGATGCCACACTGCACGCGAAACCATGCATCAATTGAGAGGCGAATTTGGTGAGCAGTTGATCTCACGTTTTGGCACAGTCAATTGGCCACCAAGATCATGTGATTTGACCCCTTTAGACTATTTTTTGTGGGGCTATGTTAAGTCTATTGTCTATGGGTACAAGCCAAACACGATTGCTGCCTTGGAAGCCAACATTGAACGCGTCATTGGTGAGATTCCGGCCGAAATGTGTGAAAAAGTTTGCCAAAATTGGACCTTCAGAATGGACCACCTGAAGCATAGCCGCGGGCAACAGTTAAGTGAAATTATTTTTAAAAAGTAAATGGCAGAAATTGATTTATCGATCTAAATAAAAATTTCATTCACTTTTTACAAGTTTCTGTGTTTTTTTGAATTTTCAAAAACCAAGCTCTTAAAAAATCACCGTTTATAACCTTATGAGACTTATTTCTTATTTTCCTATATCAAATTCGTGAGATAAATGTATCTGTTTTGCAGAATATTTTCCCCATATAAGTTTTGAAAGTTTATTCTGCGGAGATAAAATTATATGGTAGTTGAAGTTTATTCGGGGTTTCCACGGTTGCATGAATAATTGAATACACTTATTGAAAATAGAGAATATATAAATTTATGTTGTTTTTATTTGGCAATCCAAAAGCCTTCCGGACTCTTCTGGAAGTGTTCACTTGGGAACTTAAAAAAAACGACAGTTCTGATTCTGAAAACAACATACATTTGCATCTGGATTTAATATAAGCATCGAAACCAGAAGGAGTCACACATTAATATACTTAAACGTTAAACTCGACAGTGTAGTCATTTTTGAGGAGAGTACGATAGCGCAGGCGACAAAGTTTAATGACGGATTTGTATGTAACATTCCATTATTAATTTTTAGGATTATTTGGGTTATAACGGGTGATTTTTTTGCTACTTGGTTTTTGACGTTTATATTTTTGACAGATCACACATGACAAATTCCACGAACATTTGACATTTCGATTCAGTATTGTTTGCCATTTCATCATGAATAGACTTACGCCTGAACAACGTTTGCAAATTATTGAAATTTATTATCAAAATTCGTGCTCTGTGAAAAATGTGTTTCGCAAGTTACGTCCGTTCCAGAGACGAGGCTCATTTTTGGCTAAATGGATACGTGAATAAGCAGAATTGCCGTATTTGGAGTGAAGAGCAGCCAGAGGCAATTCAGCAGCTACCAATGCATCCCGAAAAATGCACTGTTTGGTGCGGTTTATGGGCAGGCGGCATCATTGGGCCGTACTTCTTCAAGGACGATGAAGGCCGCAGGGTTACGGTCAATGGAGAAAGGTACCGTTCGATGATAACAGATTTTTTTTTGCCGAAAATGCAAGAATTGAACCAGATGCCACACTGCACGCGAAACCATGCATCAATTGAGAGGCGAATTTGGTGAGCAGTTGATCTCATGTTTTGGCACAGTCAATTGGCCACCAAGATCATGTGATTTGACCCCGTCAGACTATTTTTTATGGGGCTATGTTAAGTCTATTGTCTATGGGGACAAGCCAAACACGATTGCTGCCTTGGAAGCCAACATTGAACGCGTCATTGGTGAGATTCCGGCCGAAATGTGTGAAAAAGTTTGCCAAAATTGGACCTTCAGAATGGACCACCTGAAGCATAGCCGCGGGCAACATTTAAGTAAAATTATTTTTAAAAAGTAAATGGCAGAAATCGATTTATCGATCCAAATAAAAATTTCATTCACTTTTTACAAGTTTCTTTGTTTTTTTGAATTTTCAAAAACCAAGCTCTTAAAAAATCACCGTTTAAATGATAAATATTTAGTGAAACTTTGAATACAACCAAACTCTACCCTAGCCAAATTTAATAGTGGGTCAACCGGGGGGAAAGAATATGTGTTGGACAATTATGATACAATAAGTACCTATATGAAGTGTGTGAGGGCTTCTGGTTTCCATTCTATTTTCAAATACAGAACAAAATTCTCTTCTTTTCAGAATCAGAACAGTCATTTTTTCCCAAGTCAACACTTTCAGAACAGTCCAGAGGGCTTTCGGATTGCCAAATGAAAACGACATAAATAAGTTATACAATTTACGACTTTATTTGTAGGTATTTAAATTTTTATAACTTGATTTCAATGATTGCGCGACATGCAAAAAAGCATCTAAACCCGAACTAAAACTATTTTTGCCTTGGATTTTGCAGGTAGGTAGTTATATACATAATTTTTATTCAAAAATTTTATTGTTATTAACTAATCACATAAGTAAATAAAACAAGCCTTATACAATAATTAGGTTTCATGATGGATTTCTGATTTCTTTTAAATAAATAAAACCTGTTCATAAATAAATACAAATAAAAACGTAGCCACAAGCCATAATTGTCGTGATGGTATTAGCGATCGTGGAAGAAGTGAAAGCGTCCCTTAAATTCGAATGGAATTCATCTTTCGAAAGCAGCAGCAAGGTTGTATGTTAATGACGTTGAGTGTTGTTAGTATTTTTAACTAACTTATGCATATTGTATTAATTTTGAATTAATTAACGCGCGTTGAGGACAAACAATTTTTAGAGCAAAATGATTAGTGTCATTGTGATCTACACGACATAATAACTGGTTGAACATAATAATAGTTTTGCGACTGCATCTCAATTTACGAGGTTATACATAAATGCTTTTTAACTTTGACAAAATCTTTTCAAAGTGTCGATATTCTACGACGCAGATTTTTTTTGGTAATCCAGACAAACTTACCGTAACTCTCCGATCAGGGTCCTGAAGTTTGTGTTTCGTTTTATCTATTTGCGAAATTCCAATTTTTTCTTTTTATATATATGGCGCGCACTAATTTGGAAGATTTTGATTCTTTTTGCCCTGACAATGCTGACAACATTGCAGTTGTTGTGAATAATACAGTTATGCTCCGAAACAGTGCCTAAGTATAAAAATAAATTATTCATATAAAATTCAATTTCAAAGTGTACATACCTATATCTTTGTAATATTTTGCTCTAAATATTGTAACAGCGGATTACGAAGAAGTCGCAGTACATTTTTTCCCCGTTGCGTTGGTAGGTGTAAAACATTCAAAGGACTCTATGTGGACGAAAAACGCGTGCGCTAGGAGTGTGAGATTCTTACTGCACTAAAACCACCTCATCCTCCCGATTGCAACTAAGTTGAAACTTATCTAGCAATTAATTTTTAACCAATTTAATTAACGTGTTGTAGATAACTATCCGGTGCACCAGATTGCAAGGCTTAGTAATTCGCAGGCGGCGTACATTGTCTCATCGATAATTTCGATTATAGTACTGTTAGTGTTTTAATAGCCTTTTTCGCGCAAAATTTTTTATTTCATCGCGAACCGTGGGAATTCCGAGATCTCTGTGGAGATCTTCGTTTCTAATGTACCAAGGTGCATTTACAAACGATCTTAGCAGTTTATTTTCAAATGTTTGTAAGATATTTAAAAAGAGCGTACAACCCCAGAGTTTATACCGTAAGTCCAGACAGGCCTAAGCATTTGCCTGCACAAAATTTGCTTGTTTTCGATACTGAGCTTAGTGTGTTTCCCGAGCAACCAGTACATATCTCTGAGTTTATTATTTAAATTTTCGCATTTCTTTTTGATATGCGGTTTCCATTTTAATTTCGCGTATAAAGTCATTCCGCGATATTTGGCTTCATTAACAAAACGGAACTTGAACAGTATTAACAAATATCGGTAATCTATTAATGTTTTTATACGTAAAATCTACATGAACGGATTTTACTTCGTTGAGCGATATCCGCCATGTTCTTTTACAATCATTGACATTATTCAGAGCTTTTTTGTAATTTTGTCGTAGAATCATTTATCGTTTGGCCCACAGCTAGTATGGCAGTGTCGTCAGCAAACGTGGCTACGATAGTGTCTTCTGTTTGAGGTATATCACGTGTAAATAATAGGTACAATATTGGACCTAGGACACTCCTCGTGGTACTACAGCCACTATTTCTTTAAGATCCGTGTAATAGTTTCCATGTCTTACTCTAAGAAGTCTATTATCTAGATATGCTTTTTTAGAAGCGTATAAAATGCTTCAGGCAGAATTTGTTTTAATTTAAAAATTAGGCCTTCGTGCCACACCTTATCAAAAGCTTGCGACACTTCTAGGAAGACCGCCGAACAAATTTTCTTTTCTTCAAGACTTGTTTAAATGACGTGAGTGATCCTATGCCCTTGGTCAATTGTCGAATGCTTGCTTCTAAATCCGAACTGATGTTCAGGTACTAGGCGCTGTACCTATTCATTAGACTAAGTACCTAAAAATATTAATGACACTCCGTCTTAAAAAGCTTGTAGAATTATAGTCCAGAAAATTAAACAAACAAATAATGAAACTTCGAAAAAATTCCGACAAAGCTGAATTTTGGTGGAGAGCTTCATTTTAACGTCCTAAGCATTTCCTTAAAAGCACCCTAAATTTGGTATGGAATTTTTAGGGGGGAGGGGCAAAAATTAATTTTTTTTCCAAATTACGCGAAAACTATAGGTTCGTTTAAAAAAAGTTGTAGGTACGCATTGTAGCTAATATTATTTTACACAAAAAAGATACACACACTTTTTATAGTACAATTGACAGATTTGGACAAAAATGGTCGAAAACCTTGGGGTGTAGTACATTTATTCGAAAAAATGTAATAAATTTATGTTTTTGAGTATGGATTTTTTTTTGTTTTTATTTATGTTTGCAAAAAGCATATTCCATGAAAAAAACTAAATTTTAAGTGTGGAACCGTAATGCTGCTGAAGGGTAATGCTGCCATCTTAATTTGTTTAACCAAAGTGTAATTGTTTTTGCCCCTTCCCCCTAAACATTTTTGCTCCGCACCAAATTTAGAGTACTTTTTAGGAAATGCTTAGGACGTTGAAATGAAGCTCTCCACCAAAATTCAGATTTGTTGGATTTTTTTCGAAGTGAATGCCATATTTTACTGGACTATTATGCCATAGGTTAATATTTATTTGAGTAAATCAGAAATTTACAAAGATTCCGCTAATAATCTAATGCACATCTTGCTTATCCGTTAAAAAAATGTAGAAATAAAAAAAAAAATGTGGGTTACTTAGCCCAGAACGACAATACAATATACGTGATACAAAAAAACCAAACCAAAAAAACCGTAGTTATACTCTGTCCCAGAAAAATAGGCAGTGTAGGCAAGGTAGGACGTTTGCCTTTCATTCTCGCTACAGTACATTGCATAAATCTGTCACTCAATTAAGCTCTCATGGGGTTTCGTAGTGTCTGTTTTAAATTGACCCAAATATGAAAGAATAGTATGTAGAGTTACCGCCCTTTTTTCGATAGGATTTTTTATTTAATCCTTTTGTTTATAAAAATTAAAACATATTTTCCACACCACCATTAGATAAGCCAAAAGGTGCATTTTAAAGGGTATCACCAGTAGGCCTAATCTCATTTAAATAAAAAAACAAGCAAAAATAAAAAAATCTTCATTATCAGACTTGTTTATCTTTGGTGGCGAGTTTTGGCCTTTGGAACTGTTTTTGTTAAGAAGTCTGTAAACTGTTCGTTCACCTATAAGAAAAATATCAGCTACTTGCTTTATTTTCTGGTTGGGTGTGTATGAATAGCGCAGGCACTGATCGGCGTCAACCAGGCGATGACCAGTGTTGTAACTATTTTACCTCCTTGCGGTAACCACCGAGTACTGGCTTGTCCATTCGGACATTCCTGTTAACTTATAAGCGCGAGTGTTGAACACAGAAAAGAAAGCAACACTATAATGCTCTGTTTTAGGCTGTTCTGATCGACTCGCAGAAATCTTGCATGAGCTCCTAAGAAAGAGGAAGTACGGCGGATGAGCCCAAATAATTGGACCAACGGCGGCTTCAACAGTCAACAAAGCAGATGAGCTACTTCGACGTATTTGGAGATAAGGTCATCGGGACAATTCAATGCAAGTCAGGGCATTGGAATAGAGATTGGTGGCGGATGAGCCCTTAATGGGCCAACGGCAGCGCTCATATCCCTGAAGCGGGTAACTGACTCCGGACTTTCCGGCTCCTCTCGTCGAAGGCGTCCAACAAAGGACCTGGCCCTCCAGGTTGGGGGTTGTGCGTGGGGTTAACAACCCCGCCATGTAAAAAAATATAAGTTGCGAAGCGACCAATAGCCTTGGAAAAGAACGAATTAACTGTTGACGACCCGGAAAAATGTATTAAGGACAACGACCTTCGGATCTGCACGTGGAATGTTGGAACTCTTAACAGACCACGTACAGCCGAACAACTAGCGGAGGCCTTAGACTGCTACATAGCAGGAATTACTGCCATCCAGGAAGTGTGATGTGATGGGTCGGGCAAAAGGAAGATGAAAAACTGTGACGTATACTACGGTGATTGTGAAAGAAGACCACAGCGTCTATTTGGATACGGATTCGTCATAAGCGGCAGAATTAGGCAAGAAGACTTGGGCTTCCGACACGTGAGTGAGCAACTTGTGACAATCCGTATCATGGCTAAATTCGCTAATATTAGTCTAATATGCGCTCACGCCCCCTCAGAAGACAAGAATGACGCCACCAAGGATGACTTCTACGAGCTCCTCGACAAAACATATGAGCAGTTCCCTAAAGATGTACTAAGCGATTTTAACGCCAAAATAGGTAAAGAGGAAATCTTTGGTAGGACTGTCGGAAAACATAGCCTACACGAACAACCTCTGAAAACGGACTTAGGCGGCGGCACGTAACGTCACCATTGCAAGCACACGAATTCCTCATCTCGACATACATAAAGGGACTTGGCGGCATCCAGATCGAATAACCGTCAATCAGATTGATCACGTTGCGATCGATGCAAGGCACGCCTACAGTATTCTGGATGTTCGCACCTTCCGAGCAGCTAACATCGACTCGGATCACTACCTTGCTGCAGCCAAGGTAAGAATGCGAATAACCCGAACGTCCCAACAACGGAGTAATACTGTGAGGAACTATGACGTCGGAAAACTGCAATTGCAAGAGACCGCCAGAACTTATGCCGATCGAATATCCCGTAACCTCTCAACAAATCCATTGCCGCCAGCATCAATTGCCGGAGACCAGGGGCAACGCTGGAAACAAGCCATCAGACGTGCCGCAACTGAAGTGCTAGGTTTCACCAGACCTCCACCACGAAACCTCTGGTTCGAGGAGAATGCAGGCAGGCACATGCAGCTAAACAAATGGCATATAAAGCGGCGCTGCAAAGAAGGACGAGAGCTTCTCGCGAACTCTACGAGCAGAAAAGACGGGAAGAACACCGGCTTCTCCAGAAGAAAAAGAGAGAGCATGAGAAGCGCGCGATCGAAGATATTGAGAGACGCTACTCCAGGAACAACGTGCGGAAGTTTTGTAAACAGGTAAAAAGAACGTGTCAAGACAAAAAAACCCGCACAGAAGCCTGTAGAGATAGGAATGGAAACCTCGTAGTAAAGTCACAGTCGGTGCTGAGTATATGGAAGGACCATTTCTGCAGACCGTTAAACGGCGATGAAGACCAAAATCTCGCTGTCAGGCAGAATGTATCATTCAACGTGGACGATGACACACAAAACTTCCGTCCACCTGAATAAAATTAAGTGAGGATAGCAATATCCAAGCTAAAGAACAACATAGCTGCTGGCCCCGATGGACTACCCGCCGAACTCTCTAAAGCAGACCTGGTAAAGTGCATACACCAACTCATCTCTTGTCTGGTCAGAAGAATGTATGCCTGATCAATGGAGCTTTAGCATCGTTTGCCCGATCCACAAAAAAGGAGACCCTCTGAACTGCGCCAACTGTAGAGGAATAAGTCTCCTGAATATCGCGTACAAGATTCTTTCTGCTGTATTATGTGAATGTCTGAAACCGTTTGTCAGAAACCTGATTGGACGCTAAGTCCACAATCGATCAAATGTTCACGCTACGTCAGATCCTGGAAACTACCCAAGAACTCCAAATCGATACCCACTATCTCTTTATCGATTTTAAGGTCGCGTAAGATAGCATTTATAGAGACGAGTTATACAGAGCCATGTCTGGTCTTGGCAGCCCCACAAAACTCATCCGACTGTGTAGGATGACAATGGAGAACTCTCGCTGCTCCGTCAAGGTTGGTACTGACCTCACAGAAGCTTTTGATGTCAAGAAAGGATTCCGACAAGGTGATGCGCTATCGTGCGATTTCTTCAACTTAATACTTGAAAAAATTGTGAGAAATTCCCAAGTTCTACTCTACTGGCACAATTTTGTTCAAGTCTGTGCAATTGTTAGCATACCTTGATGACATAGACATCATTGGCAGAACCCAGCGAGCTGTCACTGGAGCGTTTGCTAAAACTGAAGCTGAAGCGGGTAAGATGGGACTAGCAGTCAATGAGGCCAAAACGAAGTACCTGCTGTCCACAAAAAGGCACACGCTAGGGAGGCAATTGAGTAGTAAAGCCCTCTCTCGAAAAACAAAGGAGAGCCTTTATAAGACTAATCATCCCAGTCCTGCTCTATGGCGTGGAGGCATGGACTCTATCGAAAGCGGATGAATATATCTTTAGTCGTTTCGAGCGTAAAGTTCTTCCCAAGATTTTCGGCCCTATCTACCTTAACGGGCTTTGGAAGAGAATGTTCAACTACGAACCATACGAGCTGTACAGCGACATTGACGTGGTACAACAAATACGTATATCACGTTTAAGATGCCTAGGTCATGTAGAGCGTGTGGACAACAATGCTCCGGCTCGCAGGATCTTCGAGTCCAACCCGGAGGGAAGACGCAGTCAAGGAAGACCTCGCCCAAGGTGGCGCGCTCAAGTGGAAGATGACCTCAACCAACTTGGAGTGCGTAACTGGAGGCAGCTAGCCAAAGACCGAGCTAGCTGGGGAGGCATGTTGGTTGAGGCCCAGGTTTGTCCCGAACTGTAGCGCCATCTATGTAAGTAAGTACTTGCTTCACAGCTTCTGTGTTATTTTGCTAATTTTTATGAATTTTTTTGTCGTGTCTACAATTTCCTTTTTTTTCGGAACTTAAATCTTTTGAAATCCTCGAAGCTATTTGGAACTAATTGTACAAAACTTTAAAAAATCACACAAATTGCACAAAACTTTTAAATAAATACACCTTTTAAACATACATTTTATACAAAAATACTTTACTTCACATTAATTAAAATCTACCCAAATAATGTTTCTCTTCAAAGAAAACAGCTTAAAATGTTCCTGCATTTTAACGTATTTTCTACACATTAAAAAAAGTGCAAACTGCGATAGCACTCATCATTCAAAACGTTTTTTAAAGTTCTCAAATCAAAAGCACCCCAACAGAAACCCAAGCAAAAAAAACCGATCGAGTTAAGAAATGGACACGGCTAACTCTGAAAGCACATCAATATTTAATGGGGGTTGAATAGCAGCAGCAGCAACTGGCCACAGCAAAAGCAATTCAGTTGACACTCAGTTGTAGAGTTGGGCAATTTAATTTATTTGAGTGATCGATCAATTTAGTTCAATTCGTGTTACTGAACTATTTCGTTCATTTTAGTTCAGTTTACTGAAAGTTCCCAACGAATCTTTTTCAAGAATAATTTGAAAATAACAGTAAACACCAAGTCAATAAAAAAAATCAATATTTTATTAAAATGAAAACTTCCTTATCTAATTCACAGTTTGTTGAAAACTAGTTTAATACATTTTACATATTTGAACTAAAAAATACCACTTTCTTGACATTTCCTGGGCTGAGCAAGCTCCTTCCTTCATTATTTATTTGGCCAATTGATGAGAACACACGTTCGCATGCAACCGAAGTTGCTTGAATGCAATATCTTTCAAGGATATACATATGCGTACAAATGAGGATATGTCAAACGCTTTTTTCCCATCATTCGTGTGGATTCATTTCGCGTTTTAAATATGGTTTATTCATATAGCTACTTTTCCTGTGGTTGTTAGGTAGCTTCGCGAACTCAAAAGATGAAATTTCACAAAACTTCATTGTGTTTGGTAAAGAAGACAATCATGACAAAGACTAGACAGAACACAGAAGAGATCGGGTTATTCGTTTAGCTCTTTTACATTCCAGTGGATTGTAAAAAAATAGGAATTTGAATGTAGGCACTAATATAGATTTTTTTGCATTCAAAGAAAATAAAGTGAACTGGTTCATTTAACTGAACTAGTTCGTTCACGAACTACCCAAGCCTACTCAGATGAGCGCTGATTAGAACATTGGGTCTGCGTCCGATGCAATGAAATTTTTTTTCATTGTTTTATATATTTACGGGCGGGCAAACACTTTGTATAGAGAAGTTCTTTCAATTTAGTATGGTGCAAAAATATGACGCGCTACTGACTTTGAAAAGCTTTCCCATAAGACTTCTACTACCAATTTTTCTGGGACAGAGTATATTTACCACCATCATTTAAAGTGACGACTCAATTTTGTGGGAATTTTTTCTTGTCCAAATAGACTGATCATCAGAGAAAGCTTTTGACACGATAGAGTGTTGAACAAAGGCGATGATAACATCAAATTTCGAGAACAAGCTGGACAAGAAGTGAAGAATCATATACCTGCATCACGCAAAAACAAAAAACAAAAAAAAAACTGATTTAGGATAGAGGAGTCCATTTGTAAATCAAAAATGACAATTATACTGACAGGAGACAAGCTGGAAACTAAAAAATGAAGTGGCGAATAAAGAGAGGAGACATGTCGAAAGTATGCCCGATATTTCCGAACAAGAAATGTCCTTTACAATTATTACTTAATTAACGTACAAATTACCAATCTAAATTACAAGTAATAAAACTTACACAGAAATTGTTCTACGCTTTTGATCCTATAAGCTTGCTTAATAACGCTCTGATGTTTTGGCGTTATACTTCCAAGAATAAGCCGGCTGATTCAATAAATAATTACTGACAACTTTGCAGTAAATTTCGTCATTTAGTTGGTATAAAACATTATCTAAGCAAAAAAGTATTGCTAATTTTCATAGGATTTCGTCATTGTAGTCTTGTGTGTCTTAAAGTTGTAAAAGTTGAGTTGGACAAAACTGAAAAATCTCATTGAACAATGACACACAACATCAAAAAGTTCCAAATCTTAATCCTCAAATCTAAATTGGTTGAATGGATAGCGATATTATATAAAACTCTGACATACCTACATATTGACATTTAACTATGCAAATGATCTGAAAACAAAAAGAAATTGAAACTTTGGAAAACAAAATTCAAACCGGATCGGATGATCGAATAGTGATTCCGAAACCCGTTTTACCTACAATTTATATAAACAAAACAAAGCTGTGATATATCTAGTTAATAAATTTATTTATTTATAAAGTTTAAAGTTTTATTTCTTATATTAACGATCTAAAAGTTTGTTTTAATCCTGGTGGGCGGATGGCAGATGGCCAAAAATGAACATGATCCGTATCATTATCTAATACCTACAAATTCAAAGCTTGAATTGAAATGAACTATCTTCTATAAAAATACCCTATAGGTTATATAATGTAAATACTTTACCCCTTTCAGGTATGGATCTTCAATTTTATTAATAATGCTTCTACTCGGATGACATCCTTCTAGTTGTAATTTACCAGCAACCGGGATCAACAATCTCTGGCACACTCTGCGAGTGAGTAGGATATACAACAATTTCAATTGATAGAAACCTCCCAGTACTGTTGAAGTTTATAAAATTTAATAAATTGCGATAAATACATACAGATTTGTATATCTTTTAGTATACCATTGTTCTAATGTGTGTATAACCAAACAAATATTTTGATAAATATAAATTTATTATTAACGAGTGTATATCCTACATACGTATAGTAGACAGCATAAAAGAAAATTTTTTCATAAACCATGTACTTATGTATATGTTGCGAAGATGCAACAACATATCTAGTGGTGATATTAACCTTTAGGCTGAGAACACTTGTCATTTTTATCGGGTTATTATGTAGTTATAATGAAGCAGGAAATAGTAGTTTAATTATTGAACGCACATCAAATTTTTTTTTGCTTTTTATTTACGTTTACCCAACCCACTTACTTCTATGTGACTACCAAAACGTCGAAATTTTTCGCAAAAAACATCGCATCTCATTTTAACTCAAAAAAATAAAGGGTTTTCCAATAAGAGGTGTTATTTTGAATAGCCCGCTAATTCGGTAGCTGTCACTTTTGAAGCTGTCATTTTTTGACATTTGACAAGTAGAAACTACGCTATTAATAAAAATGGAACGATACACGCTTCAACAACGCAGTTCTTTTTTTTGAATATCAAAATAACACCTCTTATTGGAAAACCCAAGGGTTTTCCAGGGGTTTTCCAATAAGAGGTGTTATTTTGAATAGCCCGCTATTTCGGTAGCTGTCACTTTTGAAGCTGTCATTTTTTGACATTTGACAAGTAGAAACTACGCTATTAATAAAAATGGAACGATACACGCTTCAACAACGCATTTCTTTTTTTTGAATATCAAAATAACACCTCTTATTGGAAAACCCTTTATAAAAAAAAAATATATTCATAAGCATTATTTTGCACAGTACTGTTAAATCGTCATCAATAAAATTGTTTACTTACAACCGAATGCCATCATCGCAAATAGTCGCAACCGGTTAAAAACAGGGACAAAAAGTTGTGTGTCGTAAATTGAGTTTTGATTGCGATGGTGTATACATTTCCTTATGGTAACCTAAAACATGTTTTCTTTTATGGAAATTACAAGTTTAACACAGCTGTATGTAGAATGTTCGTTTCCAAAGCTGCACCTGCCTAAATACCTTTACTTGGAATAACTTACATAAACGTAGATAGCTTAAAAAATCTTTAGATATTCATATTAATAATTTTTGTGTACGAGTATCCGCGTTCATTAAAGAAAAATATTTATACCAGATTAATGACATGATTCCGGTAGTATAGTCTTTTTTTTTTTAAATAATCTTTAAATATAATATAGCTCACAGAATAAAACAGGACAAAATGCAAAAAATTAAATGAAATTCCAGGAACTCGGGTGAGAGTTGAAGAAAGTACTTTTAATTTAAAAATTGTTGTTTGAATAATTTGGGGTTTTTAGTTGCACTGCTACCTTAAGGTCCATTGTGCTATAAAAATAATATTTTCAAACCAATTAACAATATGAAAATGTCTATTTCATTAAAGGCGGCTTTACATGGATCTGCATCTGCAGATTTGAAGAAAAGTAGAGCGGGCCAATAATATAAAACAAACATAAAAGTAAGACAGGGTACACACTAATAACTTACTCGAACTCTGCTATAACTTTCTTGACACATCTCACAATCACATGTTCTTAGCGTTCAGGTATGTAGTTTTGAGAAGAAAATTTTCGCTATTTTCGTTGTTTTTAAGCAAACTGAGGTGAAATGGTAAAAAAAAACTTGAAAATTCGTTATCTGAACGGAACAAATTATGGTGCAGATGAAAATGCTATAATGAAGATGAACATGTTCATCTTCACTATAATCTGCAATCTTCAGGTTCGTACTTCCTATAATCTTCATACATGAAGATGATCTCCATTTTGGTTTTCGCTCTCTATCGCACAAGTATGATTTTTTAATTTTGTTTCCTCTTTTTCTGCAGATGTCAATGCAGATGAAGATGAAGATGCATGTAAAGCCTCCTTAAAGGACGTGACTCGGTGAATGTCAACCATGTGACGGTGTCACAGTGCGTCGGGTTTCTTCGGTTTTAAGTGTCAGTGTGACCGTCTGACTACTCAGACACTATCGGCATTAAACATTACATTAAAGTACTATGCACATGTCGATTTTGACATTTCGTTCACATGGTTTTAATTCTATTCGTAACGAATATAAGTTGAAAGTCTGATTTTGAGGTTAGACGCTCGCGAACAATTTATTCGTCGAAGGGTGGATGGTATGTGAACGCGAATAGAGTTGGACTGTTCGTAACAATCAGATGCAATTCGCGACTATCAATATTGTTTTCTCAAATTTATCTTCTTTTGGTGATACAAAAGTAATTTCTTGTGTTTAAACATTAATATAAATTATATTTCTATAATTTTGCTTAGAATTTAGGTTGGTAAATTGTTTTAAATTGAATTTATTTGTTTAATCGTCGGTCGTTGGTCGCTCTCATGTGAAAACTCCTTAATGCAGTTTAACGGAATAGAGGTGTAATATTGTATTCTATGACACTATAAAGTATTCAGATTTTAGATTTCTTCAGATTTTTTTTTGGAATGATAGACAGTATGAACGTATGAAAGTGTGGAAAATTAATAATACTTTTTTTAGGAAAAAGTTTTTGATCCTAGAAATTGGTATGGTTAAATAAAATTATTGAATGTGATTTCTTAATTTTTTGCTTATTATATTTGACAGCATTAAATTCATATCAAAAATGTAATCTAAAGATTTGTATGTTTTACTTAATCTTTTGCAGATGAACCCTATATTGTTGAACCAACTACTGCCCTTAGGCTAGGAGATGAAGGTATATATTTTTCTGTTTGTATTTTAAATCGAAGGTATATAAATAATAATATTATGTCATAAAATAATTTATTGTAAATATGCTTTTTCTAAATTTAAAAAAGGCTGTTATTACAAGTTCTTTTTTGATTTGTTCTTATTTTTAATTTTTTGTATTTTTATTTCTTTCTTTCTCTGTACTCCTACTTACTACTCTACACTTCAACTGTCCCTTAAACTAAAAAAAAAACTGTAAATATAATTACATGTACATTCTATATACAAACTGGACAAAAAAAAAAAAAGAATTAACTACAGTCCTTTTGGTAAGCAATGACAATCGCACAGCATCGCATGGGCGATATTTGAATGTTCGTCCAAATGTGGGTCTTTTAACGTCCACTGCCCGAACTTTCATTCAGGAAGGTATTACCACGGAATATGCAACACAGGTACTTGGAACAACTTTAGAAAATGGACGAATTTACGCACAATTATTAAAGAAAAGCTCAAGGGTGCTGTACGACAAGGAAAATTTCATTGCTCCGAGTGCTGTAAATGCTAATGGAGGTGTGGTGCATACGAGCATTATTGGTGAAGAAACTGTTCATCATCAAATCCTTTATCCCCAGCCACGATCATTACTTCAAAGTCATAATGATTTGGTACCTGAAAAAGACTGGCAGGATATCGATGATAGAATAATTTTAGAACCGAACTCATTCGTTGGCAATACTGATTTTGTTGGTAGCTTACCGAAGCGTTCGCACATTGTCTTTCCCGTTAAATCATCAGCAGTAGAACACACGAATGAACAGACAGAACAACAATTAAAGGCTGGCCTTTTGCTCGAAAATCTGCCACAGTCTGGTGATAGAGTCAAATCAACCGACGATGCAGTCAGAATAATGGCTAGCAACGTTCAGCCGGCTGTTGATTTGCCAACATATACTATAAAGAATATGTTTTCCCCAAGTGGTTTTTCCTGGGAACCTTCTCCGGAAACAGATAATGATAATGAGCATAATGTTGAAACGATTTCCACGAATATGAACGCTTTTTTGGCGCAGAGATCTCCAAAACTACTTTACCATCAAGTCATGAAGGACGAACATATTAGGGTACTGTCAACTGTTACATACTATGGCTTTGCTGATTTCACAACAATTGTTGGTGATAGTGTCATTGTCTTCTCACCGAGTACATCAGCTAAGAAAATCCCTTCTGCACAAGTTACATCCATTAAGGGAAAAGCCACTCTAGGGCCCCAAGAGTCGTCCTACGTTTCTAAAGTTCCGATAACTATTACTCAAGACCTGATTGAGCCAACGTTTGTCATTCCAATGCAATCTACTGACGTTATCGATTTACAAATTATGCCAATAGATATGAGAGAAAAAAACACATATGAAGAAGCCGAAAAAGGTGAAGAATATGACGAAGAAATAAATGTTGAGCCTCCGCAGAATAATACAGAATTACAAAATCAAGAAAGTAACGCAAAAGCAACTGGTAATGCCTCTAGTAAACAACAGCCTGTTCATGTGACTTTTACTACTGAACCTACATTCTATTATAAGATCAAAGATGTTGAAGAACAACCTCATCAAGAGCAAACAACATATTCGCCAGAAATTGATGAAGACACAATGACACTAGCGACAACCGAAGACGAAGTTGAACAAAACACCGAAATGGGTTTGGATAACAATCAAGGTGAACATGTAGTTTTGGTTTCCTCAATGGCAGATATAAGTTCCAGTGCAGCAGAGAGTTTAATTCCAATACCGACGCAAACAACGTCTCAAATAATGCTCTCCCGACCTTCTGATGAGGAAATATTAAAAATATATTCATCTTTGGCGAAGGCTGAAGCGGAGCTGGCTGCTCAAAAGCTCAGTAAAATTTCTTTACCAACACATAGTATTGATTCAATGACAGTTGACACTACAACTACTAAAAGTACACCCGAAATCATACCAATCCATGAACACTCATTGGAAGCGATTACTAAAACAGCATCAACCTCAACAACAACAACAACAACAACAGCAATAGAAGATTCAAAAATTCAGCCTGATATTAAGATCGAAGGAGGTGCTACAACAGTATTCTATGAAGATGATCCGTTTTTAGAGTTTGTTTCACCAAGTTCTACGGAAACAGTAATAGTTCAACAAACAAAACTTGACACAACTCCTAAATCGGAGGATAATTCACTTAAAATGGATTCTACTACAGAGCCGTCTGTCACAGAACCTGCAATTATTGAGGAAGATACCACTATTTTGTCATCAACCGATTCGAGTTCGGAGAACGAAGAAGATTTCAAACCAATAATAAAAGAAATTGATGAAAATGAGGAAGTTGAAAATTGTGACCGAACATCACAGGTTTACTTGACACAAATTCCCAACATTCAAACCTTTTACACAAGTTTCCTTATTCCGAATGCTGAGAATTCAGAAACTTTAACATCGATTGAAACAAATATTGTGCCAAGTTATGATATCGCAGAAACTACAAAATACTATTGCATTCAAACAGCACTAGTTATTAATGCTTCTCAAACAATCAAAAATGTGCCATCAGTTTTGGAACGTCCTCTTGAGATTAGTTCAGACACTGATGACTACACAAGTTCAGTTTTGCAAGTAACAACGCCAATCATGATAGTACGTGAGAATGCTGAAGTCACGAAAGCCGCTGGTACTTCTGGTGAAGGTAATGGTGGTAGTGATGTTGACGGTGATGATTACGACGATCAAACTGAAAAGAACGAAGAAAATGAAGATGAGGGTAATGTTGACATTGACGGTGCCGATCAAGAATCTGACGAAGAAATTGAACTTATTTACAAGACCTTATATACGACTTACACATATCTTACAACATTCTTCCATGACTCAACAACAAGTGTTTCTAGTCATACGCAAATTGTAACAAATATCATTACATCGAGTATGAATCTTGACAGCTTAAGTTCAACCGAAGATGCAGAAATTGAGCCAACTGCCACAAAATCACCACTAACCAACTTAGCTACATCAATACTTCACGATCAGCCACTCCGTTCGAACGGCAAATTCGATCTTCAATCATCGGATCTTATCAAAATAGACGGCATTTTGAGAGAGGATTCCGACCAACCAAGCAAACTAACAGAACAACTACACGATAGCAAAATTGCCAAGACCTACTTCACAACTTACACATATTATACCACAATTTTTGTTGATGGTGAAACAGAAATTATGAGCCGGACCGAAGTACATACTAATATAGTTGGAAAACTTGAATCAGATGCAGTTATAAGTCCTTCAGCAAGGAACCTCGAAATTGACTATACGGTTTCGGATGAAGATAATGCTGTTATTGACTTGCGTCCAACACCTACTTATGACACCACTCAAAGTACGATAATTTTAACCAACGAAGCTAAGCTCAACGAAACTCGTATACAAGAATTAGAATCGTCTTCAACTAGTTCATCGTCGAGAAGTGAGAAGAAAATTGTGGCCATTATTGATTTAAAGTCTAAAGCATTATCTCCGATCAGTGCGAATGGAGAAAATCAAATAATTGAAAATGGTGTTCTTGAAGATCAAATCAGTTCGGAGAGTAATACTGAAGAAATCATACCCTCGGCTACATTGCTCTTGCAGACAAGCTTCACTACATTTACTTATTACACAACAATGTACAACAATGAGGCAACAAATGTCGTAAGTCGCTTGGAAACTATAACTAATATTGTAACAGAGACATTGCAGCCGACCAAGGTACTGAGTTTAGATGAAGCTACACTCCCAATAACATATTTCACAACATTTACCTATTGGACTAAGCTGGCAAAAGAAGGAGAAATAACGACTATAAGTCGAGAAGAGACGCTTTCAAATGTCGTTACGCCACGTGCTTCTGAATTAAGTGACAGTAATTTCAAAACAAATTCAACTGCTGAACCCGTTTTAATGACAACAATTCCATTGCCAAATGGCGACAATCCAGCGCCGTCAAGTGAGTTGACAAAAGATATCGAACCAACAACTTATTACACGACTTATACTTACTATACAACATCATACGCTGGTGATCAAACAGTGACTGATAGTCGTTTTGAAACTATCACGAATGTGTTAATTCCTTCAAGCCTTGCGTCTTCACTTCCAGTGCCTATGCAGAACAGCATCCAACCAGCACACAAAGTTATTGAATCTACTGAACAAACTGCTTTATCAGTCCATCCGACACCCCTTACCATTTCGTTTGACTTTAGAACAATTATTGATGCCGAGGGTATCAGTACGCTTTATTTTAAAACACAAGTGATAGCAACAGTTGTTAATGGAACCTCCACAGAAATCGCATCAAGTACATCAACTATCAATATTGATGAAGTGAAAAAGGCTCTTTCTACGAAATATACTCCAGAAGGAAGTGAATCAGGGTCAACTAGGACTTACAAGACCGGTTTGGTGCGCCTAATTGAAGGAACAGAACTCTTAAACCGAACTACAACTGTTTATCAATCGAAAGTAATCGGGACTATTATTGATCAGCGCTATGCCCAGATAATCGAGAGTACATCTAGTTTTATAATAGACAAAACCTCAGCTCCTGGCATGGCAATTGAAGCTTCATCAACACTTAATCCGACATCAGTACAACCAACAGCTCTGATAACGACCTTATCGGAAAAAATTCTTGAAAGTTCTATAAGCGATGCCCAAGATCAAAACGAGAATGAGAATCATGAAGGCGAGGAAGCTGATGATGAAGATCTGAGCGAAGAGGAGGGCGAAGATGATGATGAAAGTGGACGTCCCAGAACTCGATTGTCTTTCCAAACTAAAAAGAAAACTTTTACACCTGTGATTCGACCGTTTGTCTCGCGGAACCGACCCCAATTTGCACCAAAGCGTAAAAATATCTTTCAGAGTAGTGCAACCATCATAACTAGGTCTGATCTAACACCTACAATTACAGCAACTCCAGCAATCAAATCAGATGGACGCGGACGCTTCAGCAGTTCGAGAAAAACAAATGTGGGATTTTCAAGTCCCGGAATAGGCAGCAGTTCACAAGGTGGTAAAAGGTATGGGCGTCCCAGTAAGTCTTCACAATTCGGAGCATTCGGTTCGTCTTCAATTTATCCAGGATCATCTTCTCGTAATCGTCTTCAATCGTCAAGAGGTGTACCACAGGGCTCTTCATCAAGCTACAGCGTTGGTGGCGGCTTCCCAAGCTCACGTCGAAGTGGGGTAAGTTTCAGAGGTTCTTCAACAAGTGCCCGCTCGTTTTCAAGTGCCTACCCTGGAAATTCTAGGCTGCGAATAAGACCATCATCATCTTTGCTATATGATAGTCTATCAAGCACAGCCAGTTACACAACTCTGCCATCCGATAGCGCCGAAGATGATAGTGGAGTCACTCAAAGTTATGACGCTGATGAAGAATCTGAGTTAACAACAGAAAATCTGCGAAGAAATAATAATAACATTTTGCGCTTACGTAGACCACTGTTAAGCCGCCCTGCATTCCAAGTCACACCTCGTCGTAATCCATTAAATCCAAAGCCAAGAACAACAACTTCAACTAGCACGACAACTACCCAACGTCCACGATCGAGAGTTGGTCAACGCCCTTCTTCGTTTGGACAGATTCAGAATAGATCAAGGCCGCAGAATAGTCTCTTCCCACCGCGCAGACTGTTCCAAGCACAAAATTTAAACCAAGGTTTTGACGAGATTCAAAAGCCTGGTGCCGGTGATGATTTCGGCAACGAAAATGATAATGACAAAGATGACAACGATTCATCGGATTATGAAAATGATGATGAAGGAATCGAAGAGGAGGAACAACATGACTTGCGTCGTCTTCGTCGGAGCCAAAATCTCTCAAGATCGTTGGTAAAGAAGAGATCCAAACGACAAGCCAACAATTTCCGAAACAGATTTCGTCGACCATCTACGACAAAACCAGTAGTTGAAGAACGAGCTGAATATCCTATTGAAGATGAATCTAGTAGTACGGTTCGTTCGCGTGCGTCTTCACGCTTTACACCTCGCACCGTTTCACCAGCTCATACATCTTCGCACTCAACTAACAGCAATAATGCCCAACACAACATCCGAGCAATACGCCCAACTAAGCCTAATTCAAAAAATCGCGCACAATTTACACTCCGAGAAAAAGACACAACACCGAAGCATTCATCACCACGCCTCGCAACAAATTTCAGGCGTCCCTTGCCTAATGGTGCATCCTCATCTTCATCAAGACGTACAACCACAGCAGCCTCTCGTCCTAAAGCACCGAGGATCAAAAACTATGGCAACCCTATAACCGAATCAACTCACGCTAGTAGTCCACGTGGAAGAACGCTAGCCAGCGGCCGATCAAGGTCAACAGCACGTAGCAGAAGTCGCAGTGATTTCACCACTGATCCGATAGTTCCAGTTTTCAATGGAGTTATTACCGTGACGCACACGGCTCCCACCGAAATAACAATTCCGATTGTCAATGGTAAAGTCACAGAATACAAAAATGTTTTGACAACCACCACGAGTACAGAGGTTGTACAGGCTAACCAGTATACTTCGATAATTGGGCAGCTCGGCAGTTCGACTTTAGTACTTAATCGCGAAGAAACTTCAGTGAACTTAAATGGAGCTACAGAAATTACTCAGTTCATACTGCACGAGCAACCAACAACTACTGTAATATTTACACCAACAACTATCAGAGGTCGTAAGACCTCATTTGCACATATGATACCTTCGACCGCGTATCAGGTGGAAAACGTCGTGTCGACCATGCAAGCACAAATAGCGGCAAACGCACCACTTGCAAATATTCTTCTTTCCCAGCTGTTGCTAGGAAATTTGGGTAGCTTGAATCAACCAAACATCAATCCTCTTTTAGCTCTAGGAGCGGCAACACCAGCAAATTCCCAAATGCCAGGGGTACCAACTACAGAATACAAAACACGATCTTCAACATATGTAACAACAGTTACAAATGGAATGTCAACTATTATTCCACTCACATTTCATGGAAAGGAGATTTTAACAACCATCTATGACAGTTCGTCAGATGTAATAACTGCGACGGAATATTTCACCGAAACAATTGTAGTAACACCAACACAACAAGCGCAACAAGTGCAGCAAGTTAACAGTCTGCTATTACCATACTTGCTGCAACAACAACTTCAAGCTCAAGGCCAGCAGCTGCCGTCTCAACCAGCCCTGCCAATACAAAACTCTATTTCACCTCAGTTCTTGTTCCCTGAAAATTTACAGGATCTAGATCACAATGGTATTCAGAAATACAACGATTATAGTCAAGATATTGAAGATTACCCCAACAATGCACATGACGAGCAGATCGTTGAGTCTTCTCAAAATATCAACACAAACACAAATAATCACAATGTCCATCGATCTGGTGGTCGAAAAAAAGGAGGTCGCAAATTTCATAAGCAGCATGCATCAGCTCCTTCCGTAATCGAATCAAGTGTAATCACTCTCTATGTGTCAGGAAGACGACCAGGAGAATTTAGTACAGTCCTCTCAACTGTTCAAAAAGGAGGCGAACCATCTTTGCACAAACGTCAGATCCATCGCGCCGAGCCTCTTTTCCGATCAACATCATCTGATGACTTTGAAGACTATTATAGCTCAGATGGCAGTGAGATTGAAGAGTACTTGCTGCCAGCTAATAAAGATATCACGACTAGCCAGCTAAAGAATAACTTTTTGCCTGAAGAGACACAAAGTCTTGAGAGCATAGTAGGTGATGTAGGTCTTTGGTATACAAAAACTTCGGCTTTATTCATAAATGATTCGCAGAATGGTGGTGGACTCTCAACTATCTATGATGATCTTCTAAAGCAAAATCGTTTCAGTAGTAGCAATAGCAATTCGGAATCTTCATCTTCTTTAATAATAAAAGACTCATATTTAGAATCTCAGTCGAAGCATTTTTTAGTCTAGTTGACCTTACTGAGCCCTCCCCACTCAGGTCTAAGGTCAATAGTTCAAAGAGAAAACTTTTTAGCACCATCGGCGAAAAGAACTTACATTACCCCTTAATGACCTCAGCACTATCAACGTCAATACCAAAAGGCAATAATAATTTAATAATGATTGAAGAAATGCTACATGCGATTAAAAAGAAAAAGTATAATTTAACTAGAATAAGGAACAAACGTACTGCTGTAGAATTAAATACTTATAATAATACTTACAAAAATCAAGAAATCAATTGCGATGCGGATTTGAAAAACGAAACATTAGCCTTAAGAAGAAAAATTAAGAAAACCCTGATACGACGTCTGCGCCCGTTGCAGGAGAACAAACTAAATCAAACGATGCCTGTAATTGGTAGGTCGCCCTCACCACGTTGGCATGTTCTTGTTAGAAAACGAAAACCTATACGAAATAGCACAACAATAGACGATCTTAATTTTGCACTGTCAACATTATCGTCATATGAGATATCACCAACATCCGTTCAAATACAAACATCCACAACAAATTTGACTTCTAGCTATCAGCTGCTATCTTTGACAGATGAAACATTAACGTCCCCACTAACGTTAGTGAATATAACGTCTATAATGTCATTGTCAGGTAATGAAATGCTGCCAACTTCAAAACTAAACCAAACACCTTCACAAATACGAACAACTATATCAGTCCCTAAGCGCACGGGACGAAGATGCAACATAAAAAAATGCTCACGAAGACGACAAATTAAGAAGAAAACTTCTAAAATATCGTCACAGCATCAAACATCAAACACGAAAATATTATTTCAATCTACCTCGAAACAAACAATCACAATGATTGAAACCTCAACAGCAAAGGAGACATCATTGTCCGTCGAAACACAAATTGTTCCAAGGACGTATACGTATATTGTAGAACGCGTTCATGAAAACGAGCATCAAATCCAATCATCGACATTGATACGCTATAAGACGCAAGCTATAACACATACTCTATTAAAAACGAATATAGTTTTATTGACAAATACTCATGTTATCGAGCCGACAATGTTAATTACAAATGCAGTTTCAAGTACAAGTGCAGTGTAATGTATCGCACATGATAAATTTAAATATGCCATAGTTCGAAAGTGAGTTTTAGAAATACACAACACAATATGACGAGAAGAAAGAGTTTTCCGATAGTTACAATATTTTGGTAACTTTTACGATTCACAAAAAAGAACAGCACTTAATTTTTATTACCTATTTCAAAACTTTAGCGAGCACAATGCATCGAATAGAAAAACATTCAGCAGCCAGATTCTGTAAATAAAACAATATCGATGGGTTGTTCTTCAATACAGAAAGAAATTTTGCCAAAGCGATAATTTACATTTCGTTTATTTTATAACATTCGTTTTGGTTTTAAAGCCTCTACTGTAGTACCTATATGAATATTACAAACTCATAAGTTGTACATTTTAACTTAATAAATTGGGTTAGGACTGCGATAGGTACATAATATTTTTTACTGGTATGGCGAATAGCTGAACACTGAAAAGTGTAAATAAATATATAATTTATTAGATAAAATTATAAAACTTGAACAAAAACCTGCACAATAAATTTATAAGTTTCATTTTCGAACAACCCTTAAGGTTTTTCATTGATAAATTCAGAATTTGAAGCGGAATTTGATTTTTTTTCGTAGTAAATGGAACACATTTTGAACGGATAATTTTCTTTTAATGTGTTTGGGAATATTTGTGTCTGTAAAACTGGTAGTTTTCAAACTAAATGCTTCCAATTGTACTAGCACTGAGTAATGTTCTGTTAGTAAAAGGAGGTATTCACGAAAAAATACGGATCTGCTTATTTGATTCAGAATCAAAAAAAAAAATAATTCTGTTTATCCAATGAAAGGATTTTATTGTCGAAATCCGTGTTTTGGTAGATTTGTATCAAATAAGAATTAAATTCTTGTGCCAATGGAATACCATATTAATATAGCCATTATAATAGAAAACAAATCCATTATAAATTATTTTATATGCAATGGATTTTAATAAATAGTTAAGTATAGAGAAAATATACTAGGTGGGATATGAGCGCAGATCTGTAGGTCTCTTGTGATATTAGTTTTGCAGTGTTTTGATATTATTTCTTGTCATTTTATTTACTATTGATTCCTTAAAATTAACGGTTTTTTTTAATACGAGTATCATGTCACATTTAATATTATTGTTCTTTTGGGTGTTTGTTCTACTCCCGAATATAAGAAAAAGTGAGGTAATTTATTTTCGATTTATTTATTTATCTTTTCTGCTCTTTATGAAGCAAATCGTTTGAATCACCGAAAACGTTATTGTTCGCTCTTTTACCATACAAAATGTCACCCTAAATAATGTCGTTATCGACTGGTTTTTTTCAAAGTTTTCGAGTATTTCTCAGCCTCGTATTACGATAGAGCATATACTTACATGTATTAAGTAAAAATGCAATTGATGCAGCCATCACTCAGATATTTATACTGAGCTCATAAATCGTGCTTGATTCTACCCCCTTAAAACTACAACTATTTAGGTTAATACTTTTTTGCTTTCATCCTAAAATCAAATGCAAATCGATATTTTCTTCATTTTCAAACAGCGAAAATCATTGGTTGTTTTTTATAGACAACAAGTTGATGTTTTTAATATTTCATTTAAAAGTACAGCTGTAGAACAAATCTCTCTGCTTAAGGACATTTAATTAGCATTTACACGTACACGTGTGAAACACTTGTTCATCTCAAACACCATTCCCTAGTGCTTTAGTTGTCTAACAGCTGAATAAAACTGGTGTTATCGAACAAAAAAAAAAAAAAAAAATGTAGTGATGTTATTTTTGATAATTTCTCCTAGCCAAAAGTCAAGTTCGATCAAATTTTCTGATTGTACGCACTTACGAGAAATTGAAACAGTAGTCTGATAATTAAAACAACCAAATTACAATGGAAATTATATTCACGATAACCCTCGTTGTTTTTTGAAAGATCGAGACATCTATCATCTAAACGAAAAGTCTACGAACGCACTTATTGTTCGGATTGCATTATTTTTTAAAATAGAGCACATTATACCTTATACTGGGGTGGAACAACTTGTTCTATGCGCAACTACAGAATATTATGAAGATCAACACACACCTGAACGCTTAGAATCCTACAAAGTCATTTCAAGCTATTTCAAAATTCGACGAACTTTTTAACTATATCTCGTTCTGCATTGTTTAAAATTGAGCAACTCAGTACAACAGAACAGCAATGTATCGGAAACAAATTTATGTTTCATGTACATGTGTATGTATATTTTTGCATTTAAAAACTACCAACTACTGACGAACAAACAACACAAGTTTATCGAATAAAAATTTACACAATACGCATTCAACACACTGGCAACCATTAACATTCGCACGAAATTACGACAAAATAATATTACTTAAATAAAACATTTATGACAAAATTTTAGTTGAATCTTGAATTACCTGATTGAGAAAGAGCATGGAAATCTCAACTATATCGAATTCGTCAAATAAAATAATTCAAATATCATTATTATCGGTAAGTAACTAACTTATGAAAAACAAAAACATAATTATAAGCTGTTAGTATGGAAATTTCAGAAAATGGACGCCAATAAAATAGCTCCATCTGTACAGTGACTTCTCTCTAAATTGGTACTTTTACTTCTAATAACAACTTCTCCTAATAACAATAATATCTTGTTGGGGAAAATAAATACCAATGTCATAATATAAAATTGTAAAATTTATTTGTATACAAATGTATTATTATAATTATTCTATGGCTTGAACTTCTTGTATGAATGAAAATACTTTTGTACACCTTTATTGACTTTTTATGCTTGCGAACAATTTAGTTGAACGAATTTTTCGTACAGTACCAAATTTAACAGAATAATTCTTTATAATATTTCTTGTTAGATTTTATTTAATTTTGTGTTTGCTCTCTCTAACATTTTTTTCCATAAGTTTGTTTGCCTAAAATTTTAATATTTCAAAATATTAATAAAATTAGGTGTATATATCTACATTTAATATTAAAATAAGATTTGTTCGTTTTTTTATTATTCTATTCCTGTTTTAAAATTATTTTTTATTGTTTTGTTTATAGTTTATAAAGTTGTTTTACTTACACATACATATTATTACGTACATATATATAAGTGTAATTAATTAATGTTTTAAGAAGTACATATATGCATATTATACATATATTTAAAATGTAATAGATACATAACATACAAATATATATGTATACACAATACACACATTATATATAAAGTTAATTCGCATATAATGTGACAAAAAACTAAGGCGCTAAGTGAAAAAAAACATCGAATCTTATACCTTTTCTGCGTTTCCTTTTAATTGTCTTACAAAATTAGAAAAAAAAATAAAGCCAAAATTTTTTTAAAATATAAATTATATACTAATGATGTTAATAATAAAAACTGTTGAACGGCGGCGTGAAGTTCGATAAATGATGCTTTTAAAAATAAAAAGTAAACCTTAAATTAACTCCACTTGAGTCGGTACGCTAGCTTACTCTTTTACAATTAATAAAAACGAATACAAACTTATAAGAATTAAACAAACACGTAAAATGAGATAGTCTGTTTAATTTTTATTAAACAAACATAGATTCCAAGGATATCAATTCCCCTCCGTTCATCCGCTTAAGGTATGTCGGCATTTTCGGTTTTGTGGCTTTTGATTTTTCATTTACGGACTATGTCCGACTATCTTTTAAAATATCCAAAATAGAATACTGAACAATTCGATAAATCTTTTTCGGTTCTTTACCCCAACTTAAACATGCATTTTTATCAGCTATATAATTTAAACTGGGTTAAATAAAATCAATTTTTTTTCTTACTCTACCCATAAAAGTTGATCGATTGGGGACTTGAGAAGAGCTTAATAATATATACTATATGAATCTTTAATATACAATTTAAGGACTCATCTCCATTGTTGTTTTTATAAGCATTGCACTTTGCTGAAGTTCTTTGTAAGTCTCATTCAGAATCCTTAAAGAAAATACCAAAGAAGATATTCTAAATTCAACGCTTAGCGAATTATTAAGCTTCAAAATTAAATTTCTTCACATACATTTGTTTCTTGTTAGGAGGAAATACAAAACGGAGGCGTTGCTCCACAACAAAATGTACATATGGTTCATTTTTTGAAAGGCTTTTTCTTAAATGTCAACTTCTTCAATTTCTGAGTATTAGATGAAAGAGAAAAAAATTATTTTGGATATTGAACTGTGTAAATTAAATAGGGCACATTAAATTGTTTAAATATCTTGTATTATTTAAAAAAAAAAAATAAAAAAAATGCTCAGAAAATAACTTGTCCTAATTAATTTGCCCAATACTGAATATATACATATATTATGTACAATATTTTATATAAATTTGTAAAATAGTTTTATCATTTTTAATACAATAGATATAAAATATAATTTTAATAAACTGAGTTGTTATTAGTGTGTGTGCAGTTCGTGACTGTTATATAACAGAAAAATAAAATATATGTATACAAGTTTTTTTTTTGTTTTATTAAAAATAAATCCCGAAATATTAAATCTTAACAAATAAATTGGAATCGAATATAAGAATGGTAATCGGTAAGCTGAATAGTTTTATGTATTTACAATACGAGTGTTTTATTGAAATTCTTTTACTTTGTAATTTTGTTCTGTATACTTCTTCTATTTACATAACACTACACCACTGCATTATCATCATTAATTATAATAAAGATATTTTTACTTTAAGATGTAATAATACTCTATTTTATTGCGATCATTTTAAGATCGAGACTAGAGAAATGCCAATTTATAAGATTTATCATAGTTGTCTGCTATTAAAAGTTAAGAAGCGGTTCGGGCGGTTGCGGGGCTACGTCATCAAACTGTCTCATTTTAATAATAAGATGGAAACTTCAATCAGAATTTTCCATTGGCCTGGAGTATTATCAGTGAATTTGTATGAAGAAAAGATTTTACGTTAAGGACCAGTTATAGCGATCGGGAAAAAAGTTCGAATATATATTTTATAATGTTTTTACGCTTTTTAAAATACAAATGCTACACTAATCGATGACGAATTACTTAGTTTTTTTTTTACAAAAAATAATTGCACACACAATTATTTTTTGTAAAGAATGTACATTTAATTATTTTCCTGATGAAAATTCATTTTTCGTTCCATCTGATTGCCATTTTGACATAAAGTGGAACTAACCATTCTAATAATTTGGGTTTCAATTTCTCTCGTTTCACTTGAAAGAATTGTGGATGAAAAATTAGTGCAACCTTGCCAACTGACTTAATTTTCATGTTTGCTATAAACGAAGATCAGAAAAAAATATTCACTTTCATACTAATCGCTATAACTGGCCCATTAAGGGGATGATTTGTTTGCAGAACAAATATTTCGAATCTCCATGAAAAAGTAAGTCATTTAATTCAAAGTAAATTATGTTTAAACATATTTTTTTCTGAAATATACTAGATTTCTGTGATGGTTATTAGTTTTTGGTTATTGGGTGTAAAAATGTAACAAATGTCATATTTATATTTTTATTTAAATATTTATATTATAAGCTTACATTAATTTACCCAAAAAAAAAAACCATAGATTTAAGAAAATTGCTTACCTGATTCACAATATATCTGTTATGTAATATATGTACACAGAACCCGTTATAAACACAAACAGTCATCAACTTCAAGACCAAATTCCACATAACTCAATATTTGACAACCAGAATGAAACCCCAAGCACACAATTTTTAACAATTAGCAATTCTTATGACGAATCCACCGGAATCGACAACAAACGATTGTTTCATTTTGAAGCGTTTGACATTAGGCCAATTATCAATTCGGAAAGTCTTGATTATGCTGCTGTTAATGATGATGCTAAGCAGGAGATTAAGGGAGCGTCTGCTGGTATTGGCAATGATAAAGCGAGATACAATAATCTAGCAACGCGTGTGATGTCAAATGGTGTTGAAGTTATTATAGCTGGCGATAAAAATAGCAAACCACCTGCCAAACAGAATGTCTTAAGAATACTTCCGAGTTTGTCGCGTAAGCCAATGACACTTGCACCAAGTACATTAAAAGATCAAATGATATTGGTTATGCCATCCAATGCTCAGGTAATTGTAGATAGATATAATATTATGATTTATTTCTTTTATTTTGTATTATAAGCAATATTTGAAAAAGTTTTTCTTCGTATAATATATTAAAGGCCTTGTCGTATTTGATCACTAGGTTATTTGTTGATATTGGCCCGTAATTATCTACATCGTATTATTGAAACAAATTTCACGACAATTTAAGCAATTGCCACACTACATCAGTTAAATTAGAATTGAAGTATATCGACTTATTTTTTAAATATTTTATATTTACTTATAAGCTTTTACAAACCTCACATTACCATGTCCGTCTGTTTGTCTGTATGTCCTTACCTCGATCTACAGTTTAAGTTGCTGAGGCTATTTTCTTCAAACTTGGTACATACTTCAGCGTCTTATGTGTTGGAGAGTCGCTGCCTGACATATTGCGGTCTTCCATCGGCTGTGGTCCTCGCTTGTTCCCTTGTCATCGAGACCAAGCTCTTGCGTCTGTAACCGCCTGGTCCCTGTAGTGGAGGTTCGGTCTTTCTGGTCGTCTCGAACCTAGGGGCTGGGATCTGAAGATTTTCTTGGCTGAAGCGTTGTTCTACATTCGCTTGATGTGGCCGAGCCAGTGTAGTCGACTAGCTTTTCGTCTTTGAACTACATCCACATCTTGGTACAGCTCGTACAATTCTCGATTGAATCTTCTCCTCCATTATATGACCAAATATTCTCCGAAGAATTTTTCTCTGGAAAGTGCCCAGTATCAGTTCCGCTTTTTACCTGCGATATTGGTACTATAGGGCAAGTTTTGCATTTGAAAAGAAAATTAATTCGAGGTTTTAATCAAAGTTGACATTACGATGATAGAAAACACCAAAAAAGTGGGTTGCGCAATTCCGTCTATCTGTCTGTCTGTACAACACTCTACAGTTTAAACGGCTGAAGCGATTTTCTTCAAAGTTGGTATTTAAGCGTTCTAAATGATTGTCCAAAACAGATTTTTGAATCGTTTTTTTTTTAGCCCCAAAAATAACGGTACTTGCCATACAAATTGTTCTACCATCTTAATTATCTCGAAAACGGCTCTAACGATTTTGATCAAAATTGGTGTGTATACTACTTTGGGTATGGCTAACATTTTGGTGAAAAATTGTTTTCAAACATTTTGTTATTAACGGTACCTCCCACACAACCATTCCATTTTATTGATTTTCGACTTTCTCATAAACGGCTCAAGGGATTTCTATCAAAATTTTTATACAGGAGCTCTTTTAAATTCTAAATAATACTGCATTTCAAAATTTTCGAAAAATAGTTTTTTTTTGATTTTTGAAAAAAAAAATATTTTTTTTTTGAAAATTCAATATTTCGAAAACGGGTAGACGATTTTTTCTGAAATTTTGTTTTTGAATTTATATTATTAAATACTTAAAATGTTCATACTAAAAATTTTTACACATATATAAAAAATTAAATGAAAAACGACTTTAAAATTACATTTAGCCGTTTCTATTAAAAATCTTTTGCATATAATGTGATCGAACATTGGAGGAATTACGTGCGATCGAGTCGTGCATTTTATTTACTTATCTTCCAGCACTCGATGCCATAGGGTAGAACTGGTAAAATTAGCGTTTTGTATAGCGTGCACTTTGTCTTTCGAGACAGGAGTTTTGAACCCATTTGTTTGGCCAAACCGAAGTAGCAGCGGTTCGCTAGGCTAATTCTTCGTCGGTTTTCCACTAAGGTATCGTTCGTGGAATTGATTTTTGTTCCGTAGTAGTTGAACTCCTTGACTATCTCGAAATTTCTGCTACCAACAGTGACGTTTTGTCCTAGGCGATGGACAGATGAGGCTTTATTTGTCGGTTACATACTTGGTTTTGTCCTCATTCACTTCAAGACCAACGCATTTCGCCTGTTCATCAAAGCTGTGAATGCTTCAAGTACAGCTAGCTTGGAGCGGCCGATGGTATCGATATCGTTCGTATAACCAAGCAGTTGGGAAGACCTGGTGAAGTGCCTTCCAGGTTAACACCAATACGTACCATCTGCTCCAGGACTATGTAGAAGAAGTCACATGATAGCATTTTTTATCTATATTTTTGGTCCAACAAACGTTACTAACGGTACCTGCCATACAACCATTTTTTGGTTTTCGACTTCTCAGTAACGGTTCAACGGATTTATATCAAACTATAACTAGTAATGCTTATACCAATATAAAAATATTTATTTGGATTTTTGACAACTTATGTTTTGGTCCAAATATTGTTGAATACTTATTGCAAAAAAAAACTATAGATAATTAACTTGTAGTCTTGATATTCAAAAAAACGTACAAAGTAAGTCAAATAAAACTACACTGAACGAAAAAAATGCAAATATATTTTGTTCTGCTTTGAATACAATTTTTTTATTTCTATTTGAACGGTTATAAAGTCTCCTATAAGCCATTCGAGGGTATACTATATATTCTTTAACGGACACTCTGCATATGCAAATTGTTTAAAGATTTGGTTTTATTTGATCTTGCAAAGAAGTAATGTCAATATTTTTTTTTCCGATATATCATAAGTTTTTTTTTGGTAAATTATACAAATGCCTTACCATTCTATACACATTCAAATATTTCTTTTTGGTTTAATGTATCGGTGAAACCTAGTAAGTAGTTAATTAAAAAGAAAAACACTAATCGAAAACGAAATAGTTTATCAATTTCTTAAATTTCCTCAAGATTTTTAAACTAAGTCAGGCAATACAAATTTTTAGGTATTTAGCTATATCTTAAGTTAACTAGCTTATTTATTTTTCTTGTCACAATAGCCGAGTTTTATTATCGCCAATATGGTTCACCCCGTAAAAATAAAACGATCTGGGTTATGTACTGATATGTACCCTCTGTTCCCCGAATTTATTACTAATATTTGCAAACCCCGATAGACACTACGATAGAAACCTGGATCTCGTGTTGTTTTTGTATTACGTGTTAAAAAATAACCGAGAACCGTAGATAATAAAACGCAGCTAATATTACTTCTAATTGTGAGCTTGTAAACTCGACTATTAGAATTGTAGTTAAATCAAGTTGTGTAACAAAAATATTAGTCCAGTAACCTTGTACCTTAGATGGAAGGGTACCTTGCGTCACGGTAACCTAATTTTTGACCTCGAACGCAGCGGCGATCACTTCATGGTCGAAAATAAATATAAGGAATATATTTTAAATTAAGACATTCGTTGTACGATTTCAAAGTAGGTAACTTAATTTGCTTCAACTTAAACCCAAAGCCATCTGCGTTCCCATAACAAATTTTAATAAAAATGTAATACAACACTTAGTATTATCAATTAGTATAATAAAAAATGAAAAACGTTTTGACATAAATGCATCAAAGCACTGGAGCGTGTTAGCAGGGCAAACAAATATCGGAAAGGGTGTTGTCTACCCCAGTTTAAATTGAAGGGTATTTGTATTTGAATTTGAATATTTGATAACAATTAGCATATTAAAACAGTGTATTTTTTAGGAAATGCTAAGTTTAATATGGTTACATTTTGTGTATTAATATGATTTAATTTAATGTTAAACTTTAATAATAATGTTAAAATTATTATTATTTACATTTAAACATAAAGCTTAAATACTGTTCGATAAGTTTCACCGCAGATCTTTCAAAGTAAAAATGGTTGATTAATTTACTTAACAGTGTACTCTTATTATTTGGTACGGAAACGAATGCCTTTTGTCTTTATTCTATGGGCAGCTTTAAAAACGTCAAACTCTTGGAAACGTTTAGTTTCGAACCTGCATTTACTTCTGAGGTGGAATTCACAAGTTGTTTGTTGAGTTCATTTATATCATAATCTGCCAAATTATCTTTCTGTTCTTTAAAATTCCTAAAGACTTGATGTTTTTCCATAACTTTTCAGACGACATGTTTACGAATTTTGAGTTGTAGTATCTTTTCTTGGAGTTTTTTATTTCGTTATTCACAAGATTTGTAAGATTTTTGTACTCTTTGTAAAAAGATGGTAGCCTGAACGGTTTCCATCCTTTGTAAGCTAGATTTCGTTTGCAAATAATATTTTCGATATTGTGACAATTCCAACCGCAAGCACGATTCCGAACAGTTATGGTTTTAATCGGAACACACAAGTCAAAAAGATTATTTACAGTGTTTGTACAAAACTGCACTTGATCATCTATTGTTGAAAGAACATACTTATGCTCCCAATAGGTACTCACTTCCTGGCTCAACATATCTTCCTTGTTAATGGTCTTGAAATCTCTAAATAGTTTCTGCTTCAGATCGATTTACAGTTAGGTCATAACAAATGATTATTAAATCATGTTTAGAGAATCCGGGTAATTCCAGTTGACTATCATTTATTTTGTTTATTTTATTAGGTTGATTAACGAGCAACAGATCGGGGAGCGTAGAACTAAATTCAGTAAAATGCGTAGGTATGCTAACATTAGAGGTACATAAGTTGAGTGAGGTTAAGCTACTGCAAAAATTACTAACGTAACTGCTTCGAAAATCAAGCTATGGTTGACGTAACTTAGAGAATATTAATAATATTATCCATATCATACAAATTAGGGGGCTTATACATGTGACCTATGAGACATTTATCAATGTTACATTGAACTTCAACAAATATAAATTTTAAACCAGCACCACATTCGGAATTTTTTCCCAATTTCGCATTTAATTTTTTCTTGATAAAGATGGCAATAACACCCCCTCTGCTGCCTGATCTATCGGGACGGAAAATCTTGTGATCAGCTAAAGCCAGAATACTATTACATATATTTGAATTCAACCAAGTTTTCGACACATAAACAGCATATATAAGACCATATTGGAATGTGCTCTTAAATTCATTCAAGAGCTTACGCAACTTTGTGTGTTTATGAACCAGACAGAAAGCCTATCATATCTATTGCGAAAAGTGTTTAGCATAGCCCTGGTTGTATAAATTCGTGAAGAGCTCTTGGTGTGTGAAGCTTCAGTGCTACCCACTGTTGAGTAACTGATTTTGAATTTTACATATTGAATAGCAACGCCGTCGAACGAGAACAAATAATTAACAGACACATTACCTGACAAAATAAGTAAAGAATAAATAATTTTTAAAAAATTACACTTGGAAGGACATATTTTACAAATGTAATTAAAAAGTGAAAAAAATTAGGATGGCAACCCCAATTTGGGATCAGTATTATTGTTTTGCGAGATTTCATTTTTATCATGTGCATGTTGTCTATCATGCTCTCCTCCTGGTGGTTGACGGGGGGTAGTACACGTTTGTTTATTAATGAATTTAATGCATCGAGTGAGTCAACGCTGACAGGTTTTGAAGATCTATCAACCTAGATAGAAACAAGACCGCGGGCAGTGTAAGATGAAAAAATAAAATGCATGACTGGATCGCACATACTTGCTCCTATGTTCGATCACACTATATGCAAAAGATTCTTAATAGAAACGGCTAAATGTATTTTTAAAGTCGTTTTTCACTTAATTTTGTATTTATAAAAATTCTTAAATTTTTTCAAAAAAAAAAGTTGTATGAACATTTTAAGTATTTAATAATATAAATTCATAAACAAAATTTCAGAAAACATCGTCCACCCGTTTTCGAAATATTAAATTTTCAAAACAAAAATATTTTTTTTTCAAAAATCCAAAAAAACTATTTTTCGAAAATTTTGAAATGCAGTATTATTTATAATTTAAAAGAGCTCCTGCATAAAAATTTTGATCTAAATCCGTTTAGCCGTTTATGAGAAAGTCTCCGTGGCGCGATAGTTGTATGGTCGCCTGTCAACCTCTTTGTCGCATGTTCGATTGCTTCCGTTGTCTATGTCTTCTTATATTCCATTAAAACCCTATTAGATTTAGATTTAGATTTAGATTAAACATTTTATTTCTTAAAATCCAAATAAGTACATTATTTAAGTATTCTCAAAATTGTCATTAAATAGTTGCTGGTTTACTAATTACATGCTGTTCAGGCATAACACTAACAACATGTGATTGAGTAAACTAGCATACCCATAAATATGACAACGAAATAAATAAAATAATGCGAATTATAAGGGACATGAATAAATAAGACACGGTAATTCTGTCCGCATTAGTTCAGCCGCCATCCCTGGAGATAAATCTGAGACAACAACCAGCTCTAGTCTCAAAACATCGCGCCACACATCCTTCCTATCCTTCTTTCTCTTCTTTCACCGGATGCCCGAGCTGTGTTAAAAACATTTAAAGGGTATTCATAATCCCTTGAGCGCGTGCAAAAATTATAACAAAAAAAATAAAAAAAAAATGGTTGTATTGGAGGTACCGTGAATAACAAAATATTTAAAAACCAGTTTTCCACCAAAATGTAGACCATACCCAAAGTAGTATACCCACCAAGTTTTATCAAAATCGGTGAAACAGTTTTCTAGATAATTAACATGGTAGAAAAATTTGTATGGCAAGTGCCATCATTTTTGGGGCCAAAAAAACAATCACCTAAAACGCTTAAATACCAAGTTTGAAGAAAATCGCTTCAGCCGTTTAGGCTGTAGAGAGTTTTACAGACAGACAGACAAACGGAATTGCGGGACCCACTTTTTTGGTGTTCTTTATCATCGTTATGTCAACTTTGATTAAAATCTCGAGTTCGAATTTGTTTCCAAATGCAAAACTTGCCCTATAGTATCTATATCGCATGTAAAAAGTATAATTTTTAATTTTAATTTTGGTGGGGCAATACCCCCATTGATTTGGCTTAATACAAGCTCAACCTAACTTAAAATTATGAAACTTAGGGCTAGGTTGAATTGGGCGGACGATTTAACAGGAGGAGTTTTAGGCTGGGAGTGCTGAGGTTAAGGACGAAACAGTTTTCGTTTAAATTAACCTTTCGCAGCATACGGGTAATAGGTTCATTGAAACCATAAGAGGTACGATGAGTATGCAGGTAGAAGAGACGAGGGTTTCTTAGGTTACGGGGGTGAGTGTTGAGAAAGATAGAGTTGTAGAGGGTTTTAGAGTCAACGGAACCTGAGAGAAGTCGATGAATAAAGAAGAATTCAGTTATTTCTCTTCGCTCTTGCAGGGTATTGACGTTAATTAGTTGGAGGCGATTTTGATAGGGGAGCAGAATCAAAGAATTATTCCAAGGCAGGCCACGAAGGGCGAATCTTAAGAAACGGCGTTGAATGCTCCCGATTCTAGAGATATGAATTTTTTGATATGGGGACCATAATTGGCAAGCGTATTCAAGTAACGGGCGGAAAAAAGTTATGTAGAGTGATCTGGTGACGTAGGGGTCGGAGAATTCTTTGGAGAAACGTTTCACAAAACCAAGCGTTGAATTGGCTTTTGAAATAATACGAGTATTATCGATGTGTGTTATGAAATTGAGCTCTCGGTCACATAATATACCGAGGTCTCGAATCGATTCAACTATGGCTAAGGGTTGATTGTAAAGAAAGTAGCTCCTGGGACAAGATTTTATGCGTTTGCGTGAAAAATTGATTGATCGACACTTAGCAAGTTTTTGATACTCCAGACTGAGAAACTTTCGAGAACTAGTTGGATAAGGTAAGAGTCGTGTGAGGAAGAAATTGTCTTGAAAAACTTGGTATCGTCAGGGTATGATAAGATGTGGGAATGTTTAATGACAAATTCAATAACGTTAATTGCAAGAATAAAAAGGAGAGGTCCTAAGTAACTTCCTTTGGGGACCCCGGATGTAGCTAAGAATGAATTGGAGAAGGCAGATCTGAAACGAACACTGTAATACCGGCTTTCCAGATAAGAAGAAATCCATTTTGAGATAATAGGTTCAAAGTCAGTAGAGTTAACATCTACATCCGTTCCGCTTTCTAGAGCTGAGACTGTATACGATACAAATTCAACTAGATTAGTTGTTGTAGACCTACATTTGTGAAAGCCTTGTTGTCTAGGGGAAATGAGCGAGTTACAACGAAAACTTAAAATTTCGTACAAAATACTTTCAAATATGTAAGGGATATGTGAAAGTTTGGCAATGGGACGATAGTTTTTAAAATCGCTCTTAGTATCTTTTTTGTATATTAGGGTTATGAGAGAGGTTTTCCATAACTGAGGAAATTCTCCTTGAGATAATGATAACAAGGAGACAAAAAATTTGAAGAGCGGAAAAGAGAGAGCTGAAGAGCATTTTTTAAGGTCGACGGTAGGAGAAAAAAGGTCCTAGTGAGAAATTTAGCAAACAATCGAAATAATCTGAATCAGGTACGAAGGAATCGTCGGTGAAAGATTACTTGAAAAATGTGGCAAAAAATTGGCAATATCTTCGATTATTCGAAGTTTCGGTATTGAAGGAAAGAGAGGAAGGGTAACCATACAAATTTCTTTTAAAATTGACGAACTGAAAGAACGCCGTAGGATCATTTATAAGGTTCGTTTGTGTTTCTATTAAATAGCGTTTTTAAATGGTGTTGTATAGCTCGAAAAAATGAAGATAAGAACCAAAGTAGTTAGGATAGTCAGGGGGCGATCGGGTACGAAGGAAAATTGCTCACAACTTGTTTCTCATGTTACGCAAAGAGCGAAGCTTGCGGTTACACCAACGTGGGGAGGCAGCCGATTTTTTTGTCGACTACATAGTACATGGAGAGAAAATGAATTAAATATTTCCCTGTAAAATTTTTCTGTGGCATTTTTCACGATAAGGTTATCGAAATTAAAGGAAACTCTGTTGAGATATTCATTAATATAACGGAAATTCGCCTTATGAAAATCAAAAGAGTACTGATTTGTAGGGAGATTAGATGGTAGTGGACAATCGTGATAGAATGAGATTAGGGGAGAATGATAGTTGTCGATAGTAGATAGGGATAGAGGTGAGAGTGATACTGAACAGTTAATGGGATCGGTTGTGAAAATAAGATCTACTTGCCTGCCCATATAGTTTGGGATACCACTAACTTGACAGAGGCTTGAATCTGCTAGGCGATCTATAAAAAGCATTCCCTTGCAGAAGTGGGATTTGAAGCAATATAATAAGATTGATCTTCAGGCGAAGTCCATTTAAGATGGGGAAGGTTAAAGTCGCCGAAAAGAAGGATGTCATCGTTGGGGTGACATAAAGCTATTATGTGGTCAATCATTTCAATGGCGGGCTTATAAGATTCAATAGGCTGCCACGGCAAAATATAGCAACATATCATATAAAGCGACTTATGGGGTAGTCTCAACTTCATTGAGACATAGTCGAGATTAGGGGAAGAAGAGACTGCAATGAGGGATGAGTCTAGTGTGTTTTTGATAGCTAGTAGCACACCTCGACTTGGGCATTCATCAGAAGATCCGTTAAGTTCATCGTCAAGATAAACGTTAAAATAAGAAGGAAACAGTTCTTGGTTGTTTATACTAGAGACCAGATTTGTTTCCGTCAGGGCGTAGATATCAAAGGATATCTTGCGTGTACTTAGAAGTTACGACGTACATTTGGAGCTGATGTTAGAAGCGTAAGTTTTAAGGTCTTTGTTAACTGTTGTCGGAGAAATGTTGTAGTTTTCATGAAAATGCGTGTAAATCTCTTTCAGGGCTTCGCGGTCAGTCGGGAGTCCTTCTTTTTGTATTTGAACAATGTTATTTGTTTTTGTTTTGCCTTCAATGCAAACAGATTCAGATTTGTCATGTAGGTAGGCAAGGTACAAGCAAAGATTGTAGAAAAGTTTTTGGTCTCGAAATCTGGCCATGACATAAAGCCCATCGAGTGCAGTGTTTGTGGGCGAGAGGTAAGTTGATCTATTGGTAATTTTCACGGCAGGGGGAGTCATTGGCTCGACCATTGGGGCAGGTAACGATTTAGGAGTGACAATTGAGATTCTTTTAGGTAGGGCATAATCTGAGGTGTTAGAATTTGAAGGATTTATAGTATGGGAGTGGATGAAGTTCGGGTATTTGACTGTGATTGGGGTGTTTTTTGGAAAAGAGGCTTTTGCTAGAGCATGGGGTTGGGATGAGAGATAGAAAGACACACGTTTACGTTGAGAAGGATTATCAGAGGAAGTCTTAGGAAGGGTTGTTCCTGCATAGTATAAAAACATCCATTTCGCAGGAGGATTCAAAGAAAACTGGGGGGATTTGCACTTCAAGGAAACGCAATTAGTTTTTAAATTGTTAATGTTAGTGAAAGTTCGAGAAAAGTTTGGATAGATGCCAGCCTTTGAAGTCTAGTTGGGGTCAGAAGTATAGGATTTATTTTGTTTATTTTGCTTCTTAGGGAGATCTGGGTAGGAGATTTTGGAATAATTTATGGGGTTATGATTAATATTCCTTATTGTAGATACACTGCTTTCCATTTAGACATCTTCATTATATTAATTCGGAAAGATCCGTTCCACCAGTCATACTTAGATGGAAAATGGATTTTAAAACTTCTGAAAGACGTCCCGCAACATTCAGTTAGAGTGATGGAGAACGTGCGTTTAAAAAAAGATTGAACCAAGCTTTCACAAATTTAAGTGTGTTACTCAGACAGTAGTAGCTCTTATTGGCTGAATTGAGCTTACTTAGTCTATTAGTCCAGTCTGGTAAGTTCCATGTGGTTCCAAATTTTTCGATGAGTGTTGGTTCTATGATTGGAGACTCTGCATTTACAGTAGGAGGTTGTTGACTGGCAGAAGGAAGTTGTTTACTGGCAGCTGGAGGCAGAGATGTAGTATTAAAGGCTCATAAAGGAGATTGGTCGACTGTTAGAGGTGAAGGTGCGAAAGAAATAACAGGTTGGGGAAAACGTTCATGTAGAGTTGTATCCATTTGATCTAGCAGGGAAGTGTTGTACATAATGGGAGATGGTTGAAATTGACCGGTTATCCCATCAATTTTTCATGTAGCAGATTTGATGACGTCCGCTAGTTCGCCAATGCTTATACGAGTTTCGATTAATTCACTACTCATAGTATTGATAATACTTACGGCGTCTTAGTGCATGGCAAAATGTTGACGTAAACCAGGTGTTGGTTTTTGAAGCTGATTGAAAATGACAAACGAGGTCACTACGCAGTGTATTTAATGTGTCTATAACTGTTTGTACTGAGTTGGCAGTTGTACAAGAAATTAGCAATGATTTTAACTCAGTTTTAAAAACATTTAAATATCTTCGTGTTCTTCATTATTATTGTTTATAGTTTTTCTGTTAATGCCGCGGGTTTTTTCCCGATGGAATTAAAATTGGTAAGACACCGTTTATTAACGTTCTGAATGGTATCATTTAACTCCTCGAACGATTTTGAAAAGTCATCAATTTTATTTAACTGACTCATGACGCCCTTGTGAAAGTGTTTATTGTTAATTAGGATTGAATTGGTTGAATCACTTTGGCATCTGATGGCAAGTAACACATGCGAAAGGGAGATTTCTTTGCATTTCTCACAGTAAAATGAATGAAAAGTGCAGTAGATAATCTTTCAAATACGGAGAGGACATTTTATGTAAGCCAATACATAAATGGTGAAATGATTTGCTACAAATCCCTTACACTTCACAAGGTCATCATTTTTTTTTTTGTCAATACAATTGGCGAAACAATTTTCCATTATTAAAATGACAACAATTTGGTCAGATAAAAAAAATGTAGGTGCAGGTAAATGACGATAGCGACGATGGTATACTTTCGGTGTTCGCGACAGAAGAAACGGAGGAAACAAAATTAATTTTAGAAGTTTTTTTTTTTTTTTTAATAATACAAATTCTATATACTACTGAAATACAAATTAATTTTAAATAGAGGGTTACGTAAACACTGATTTGGGGCAGGGCAGTTAAGTAGGTTGAAAAAACCAGCAGTTAAAGATTACGCGGAAAGAAGTCAATCACGCGCGTTGAAACTAGATTGGTTTTCAGGGTTTAATATGTAATTTTTTTTTGCGTTAATAGGTAATTATTTTTTTTTGATTAGTTTGAATGGTGAAGGAAAATCGTAAGTATTTGCGGAGCGAAAAGAAAATGCGACTGCGCTTGACGGAAGTTCGAACAACTTTCGAAAAGACACTATTGAAGAACGACGGTTTTTTCTAACTTAACCTTTATTCTATCCTTAAATACGGTGGTTATATGAATCGATAGGTTTTGAAAAATTAATTTTCAAAGTAAACAATGTTTTATTTTAATCTAATTTATTTAAATTAAAATTTAACGTTATTAAGTCCAAATTGTCAATTTAGAACTAATTGCACTAAAAGAGATTTACTTAAATTTTAAGGAAAACTGAAAATATAAGAAAGTAGTGTGCAACGAAAATTTTGTTTCTTTTTTATTCCTCCCCATGAAACGGTCGGCGTTCAAGGTCAAAAACTTATTTATTATTAAGACAGCATCCTAATTTCGAATTCCAAACAACGATTTCAAACCGATTTCAGCAAGATTTTTTTATCTGTGGTAACTTGTAATCAACTTGCAAAAAATATTTTACGTAGGCAAAGTCTATGAAAATCTTACTAAGAACCCAAGATATGTTTTCACACACACTTTTTTCAAGATCAGATTTTTTTTACAAATAATACGATTTAAAAAAATTGAATGTTTAGTTGTTTGGAGTTCAACTACATACATGTATATTTACTGAACTATATAGACTGAAATGAAATTAAGCTGACTATCGGCAGAGTTTAATTTACAAGAATTTAGAATCAGCTCGTTCATGCATACTATTAACATAATATTTTTAATTTAGGAAACATACACAATACCAATCGATTCGAAACATTTTATAACTAAAACATGCCTCACAACATACACATACCGAACGACGTACCTTCAAGATGGTAAGACAACCGTTGAAAGCCGTGAGAAAGTGGTTTCTAATACAGCAACCGAGGAGAGAAATTATCTTAAAATTAAACCTACCGAAACACTAGGAATAACTCTATCCAAAGTGAGTTTATCATTCGATTGGTTATCTAGAAGCCTTCTGGTTTTGAATCTGATATAACATAAGAAGATTTTTTCTAAATGAACTAAATTTAGAAAGGATTCGAAGGTTTCTGGATGGGCAAATCAATCAATATCGCCAAATGCTTATCACTGTTTTAAAAATGTATTTCGTTTTTTTTTTTCAAATTTTTTTTTTCAAAAAAGACCCCAGAATTGACTGTAGGTGTTTTCCACACAACATACGCTTACTACAATACTATACTAAATGGTGAACATTCGATTGTGGTGTCATCGCAACATGTCTTAACAAATACAATCACTGGACCAGACGATTACATTTCTTTTCTTCAACCGTCCGAAGAAGCCACTACAGTTATAGAGACAAATACATATTTTAGCAAAATAAGCCTGACTAAGACACTTACGGAATCCGATTTGGAAAAGATTGTCAGCACTTCGAATATTCTGACGCAAGTCATAGTCACCGAATCCCTCCAACCACCACAAGGTCTGTCGATAGTAACGTCTTATGTTGCTTTTGACATTAATGAGATCACTGCCAAAGATAGTCCTGCTGATATTGGAAGTTCGTTTAACCCTAATAATCCATTATTTCAAACATATTCATATTACACCGTAGATGACAATGTTGAAACCCAAAAGCCAGACATTCATAATGGTAAGATAAAAGATCTCGAAAAAACCGAAATAACAGCCACATCTACTTCGTCCACTTCATTGCCTCTGCAACTACACGGTTCGCTTCAAACGGATTTGCATATATATGCAACGAAAACCTATCTTACAACCTTTACTTACTTCACGACACTAATGAGCACCAATGATGACGACAACATTGATTCATCTACAGTTGTAAATTTTCATACAAGAGTCATCGAAAATGTCATTACCGAATCAATTCCAAGCTTTATAATCAATACTGATCTCTTATCAGCATTCGAAACTCAACTCAAGAATCCTCTAAATCATAATAGTTTCGTAACCATGGTCACTCTGACTGGTGGTCAATCTCTTAAAATAACAGCTATGAATATGCTTCACCCATCGATTTCGTACAAAAGAAAACAAGCTACAATAATTAATACTAGTATTAATCAAGCGGAACTCAGTTCAATATCGTCTGAAACGCAATTGCCATTTAAAAATTCCAACGAAATCTTTGATTCGGAATTTGCCAGCTCGGAAAATGAAGAACTTGCAGCCGACCAATATCTAGCAGCTGCAGAAACCAACGCGAGTCCAATAGTACGCAACGGTACAAAGACTTCAATAGCATCAGCTGATTTTCCATCCGTAAATCAATTAATTGGATCGTTTAACCTAAACCGTTTGCAAGCTCTAGGACCAGTATTTAATGCAATGGCTGGTCTTATACAAAATAATTTAAATAGTTTCGGTAATAATCCGCTTTCGAATTATGAAATAAAAAAAAATACATCTACTTTGAGTTTAGAGGGAAAACAAGCAGCTAAAAATATTTCAGCATACAGCGGCAATGCTGGAAATATGGAAAATTTGCATGACGGACCCATTTATATACCTGTTCAAAGCTTACCTCATGATAATTCATATCTTAACCCGGAAAAAATAAAAAGCTCCAGTTCTCATCAGAGCCTGCACATATCTCCGCCAGATACTACTAATTGGTTTATTGAAAATAAATCAGAAAGTGGTCCTGGTCCCAATTCAGTCATCAGCAAACCCAAGTATGAGACTCCCTTGCTTAATGGTGGTATACCGATAAGCCCAGGCGAGGTAATAACAGCCAATTCGGATGTTATCATTGGAAAACCAAATGGAATTCAACCCAGAGTGCCGTATAATAATAAAGTTTCTGATGTGCCTAATCCATTACTCTCACCACCGCCATCAATACCTACTCTGACACCATATTCCTACCAATTTCAATATCAACAGCAGCATATTAAAGCTATTCCAAGTCCAATACCTATATCAGAGTCTTCTTTGAACTTCGACGGAATTCTTAAACCACCTTCATTGTCACCACACTCAACACAACATCAACAGAAAAAAATGACACAACAACACGGTTTAAAAAATGCTAATTATAGAGCCCAATATGCTACAAGCCACATGCATCAGCCCCCGCAGCACTATAAGCAGCAACCACAACAACAAAATATTCCATTGTCAAACATACCGCAAGATTACCAGGGTCTATGGCTCTTGAATGATCAACGTCCCAAGACAATAATTAACTATATTCCATACACTCCTTACGATTATGATCAGCAACATCCACCAAGGCGAGACAAGAACAATGATCATCACACCTCAAACCTATCAAACCTTAGTAACAATGAAATTCTTGAAATTAAGCGCATTCCTGAGGTCTATAGCACCGATCTGCCGGCTTCTGAATTGACATTATCAAAAAATAGCAGCCGAAGCAAAAATCCAATCGGAATATATAAGGCATTTGTTAAAAAGATCATCAACTCCGACAAGCCAATGCTTGTGGATATACAGCCCTCCAAGCTCACAAATATCGTTATTCCACGTGACAATTCAGCGTCGATTTTGGTAGTTGAGAGTTCTGTGGAGCTACATAAGAATGGCCAATATTATGACGAGCCAACTACTTATTCGGACGCTTTCATGAAAGGCAGTGTTGCAATTGCATCGTCATCATCACCATCATCTCCATCATCATCATCGTCATCATCATCATCATCATCATCATCATCATCATCAGCAGCATCATCATCATCACCATCATCATCATCATCATCATCATCATCATCATCATCATCATCATCATCATCATCATCATCAGCATCGTCATCATCATCATCATCATCTTCATCATCGTCAGCTTATCAGGCTCGCAGACCAATTTTATCAAATCAACAAATCAATCTAGATACGAATGTTTTAAGTCACAACGTTGACATAAATGTTCCACCTATAACTTTTAACAAAGATGCTGAATTTCCACATTCACCTCCCGTGCGCGGACATATTCAAAACAACGATACTCTTACACCGTTCAAAATGCCACATGTAACAATTCCACTAACTGATAGTGAAATTCAAGTCAGTCTGACCCCTCATAATATTATAACTCAGAATTTATCATCCGGACAACAGTTTTTAAACAATGTGAAAGATTTTGTTAGTAATACGTCAAACGTTGATAATCAGGAACTAAAACTGGGTTTGAAAAATATACCAACACAATCTTTCTATAACAACAAGGTTTATCAACAACATCAAGTATTGCTACTTGAACATTTGAAGTCACCATACAGTAAATATATTGATGGTATCGAACCAAACGCAGATAATTTTCAGCATATCGACAAAACTTATCATCCATATCCAAATGTCATTCCAATAAGAAGTAACACCAAATTGTCGAATTCTTCACAATTGTTCACCCAAAAGCCAATACAATTATTGAAGCCTCATAAATACCAAAAAGAAACACTTCAAATATTTGCAACGGCCAATCCAGCACCAAACAAGCAATCCCAATATACTTCGAATAAAGAAGAAATATACCCTCAAAACCGCAGGCCCCCATCTCCTTCAGTTAGCGATCATGTGCCTCTTCTGAATCTTTTCTACGACTCTTCAATTGATGCAAACAAATATTTCTCTAGCAATGATTATTTTTCTGGTAAGTTGCCCACATCAGAAAAGAGTCATAATCATAACCACCATGAAACTCCAACAGATGACTCAAATCGAGTTGATCAAAAACCATCATCGTCTTTGAATATTGGAGTGCCGGCAAGTCAACGAGAAGATGCTTTGAATTCTGTATATAATGTTAGTGAAGACGATTATTCAGTTTTAGAATCACAAATTAAAAAAAAAACTCCAACTACACACTCGATACCCCAAATGCATTCAACCATCACTGAACCTCAAGCTACAAAGAAATTAATTCTACAACAACCAAATCCAAGCACTATAAATCAAATTGATGATTTATATAGACATCATAAACTACCACCGCCATCAGTGCAAAATTTTACAAATTTACTAAAACAACCATCACCAGGAAGACCATTTACACCGCATACAAGTAAAGTCAGTACAAAAATACCACCTTCAAAAAGTAATACTAATATCCCCAGAGTGGTCTTCAATATTGGTGAAGGTTTTAAACTACACCACAGTCATGGCCAAAACCAAAATGCCTTTATTCAACCAACACTTCCCGATAACCCTGAACACAAAGAGCAACAGCACAAGGATAAGAATATTAGTTATTCTCATCAAACCGAAGCTCCATTCAATCCTAAATACACGAAACGAACTAAAAACCCCCCTAGAACCTCTATTGCTATTAGCCCAGCAACAACTACCAATTCACCACAATCAATACAATTATTAAATCTTAACCAAATGGAAGTGCTAAAAAAACCAAGTACCATGATTAGTGCAAATGGCAATAACTATCCCAATGACAACGGCAATATAACATACCATCATCATAGTGACTCTGCAGAGATTTTCGATTTTCATGAAAGTATTAATCCACACACTTATAAAATTATAAGCACCGATAAGGCTATACCTATTACAAAAATCATCAAGGACCATCCAAATTTTTATTCATCAACTGAAGCAATGATGACACGAAAACGACCGACTTTAAAAAATACAAACACACGATATCAGTTAGTATTGGAACCATCGAAGGATATGAAGCCCCCTTCACAAGAACTGTCTTCAATTACGCCTCAAACTGAAAAAGTTATGGGTCTCAGTCCGCCACCACCACCACCATCTTCACCAGAAGTACCAGTATCACTTCTAGCTCCAATTAAAATTTCGCCGTTCAGGCCAACAGCTTCGTTAAATAATTTTGATAATTATTTAAATTTGACAGAAACTACATATCAAAATCCAGTGATTATCACACAAATCCATACAAAGACCACAACCAATCCCCTAGAGAAGCCAATTCGACCAATAAATCCATCACTATTTTCAAAATACCATTCTAATACCTTAAGAGCAATTTACACAACAACAGAACAAACTAGGGTACAAACGAACACTGAAAGCTCTTTTGCTGTATCAACAACACCAACCAAACTAAATTCATTGTCATCAAGTACTGACAAATCAACATCAACAGTTATCATTCCTTTGGATTTTTCTACTACTTCCAGTCATACCACCTATTCTCCATTTGCCACTGACTACCCCACTTTGAATAAGGAACAAGAAAAACTAATATTACCAACTATTTTAGAAGATAATGCAGTTATTAAAAACCTGTCTTCAAACGTTCGAAAATCCGATTCAATTATATTGTTAAGGCAAGAAATTCCAGAGGAAAGTTTAATAGAAGGATCAGAAAAACACAATCAAACACAGTCACAGTTACCCCATAATTCTTTCGTACAAAATCAAACAGAAACCAAAATTAAACCAACTTCAATATCAATAAACAAGGACTCAACTGTAATGGCCAATAATCGACAGCAGTTGAAATTTAAGCTGCAAACGCTTGCACCAGGTTCCGAGGTTGATTCTAATTTCAAAAATTTCAACACCCAAACACAAACTAGGACACGTATAATAAGTCCAAATATTATTCCGACCAAATATATAACAAAGCCACATTATTTAACTGTCACCACAACAAAACTAATTATATCAACCAGTCTTGGAGTTCCAGTGAACCATACCCTTACATTAACATTAACCGAAACTAAAACATCAACTTTGGTTGATACTGTCACCGAAACTCACACCTTATTACAGCCGACTAGAGTGACAGAAAGCCATACGACAACGGCTACGCAGATAATCCACTTCGAAGACTACCACGCCCACCAACACCATGACAAATACCGTCCCGTTAACAAAATTGAACCAACGATAGAAATTGTTAACAATGTTTTGCTGACAAGCAGACAGTTTAATGAATCAAAAACGTTACCATCAGTAATACCAACTTCAAAGTCGTCGATTTCGACCTCGACAACAATTGTCCAGCCAACAAATAATATGGATTTCAATATAGAATCTCAAGATCTAGAAAATAACAGTATGTTTGTGGTTATGACAGACAAAAATACGCAAGGTGGTGCCTTTAGTATTGGCTCATCGATGATGGACACACCTCAGAATATAAATGCTATCGGTGTTGAAGGGGAACGAGCCGATGTACCAGTACTCTCTGATAGCTCAAACTCAATCGAACTAGATTACGATTATAATATAACATTTGATTATTTGCCAACAAGAGACGAAGTGGCAGAAGCAAATGAAGTCAATCATGTGCTCCTCGGTGGAGTTCTTATTGCAACACCCCCAAAATCTAACGACAATAGAGAAGGGTTTACTACATCTAGTGCTACATGCAATCCATCGTGCAAGGCATCACGGAACGAGTTCTGCCAGCAAATCGACAATCGAATTCAATGCCTATGCCGTCCTGGCTTTGCTCGTATGTTTCCTGATCGACCATGCAGACGTAAGTTAATTTTTTTTTTAAATAATAAACATTGCAATTAATTAATTTACATTTGTTTTTCTAGCTACATATACCTATGCTGTAGAAATTCCAATTTATAGGATAAACAATCAAATTCTGTTCTTTAACGATCAATACTGCAATCAAAATTCGGATGAATTTAAGCAATTGGCTGATATCACTCATAATGCAGTCGATCGAATGGTCATGCAATCTGATCTGCGTGATGTATATCACGGTGCTCATGTGACATCTTTCGATATAGACAATTCGCCTCAAACTGATAGTGGAATTTTGGGGAAATTCCTTATTCAAGTAATAAAATACTGTTATCAAAAGAGAAAGTTCTTTTAGTTTAGTTTTTTTTCTAGCTATCGGATAATAGTAATGAAAAAAGACTGGTTGATGTTTTTAAAAAGTATTTGCGACAAAACAGTTTCAGCATAGGTGGAACAGAGATATTTACCTCCAAAGATGGCGTTAATTCACTTCAAGTTAACGGTAAGATAAATTAATAAATTGTCCATTATAAATTGTTACATTATGTCCTTTTCGATTGATACTCGTAATCAGGAAGAACTCTCCGATCTGGGATTTCAATCGAACAAGCTAACGCTCTATTCTCGGTTCTGAATTTCAATGTGACTATATGTCTAAGGTTGGAAAAAACAAGACAATCAGACCTACCTAGTATCCGTTTGGAAAATTTCCCAAACGAAAGTCAGTCTCGATCTGAACTCAGTTTGCTTCCGAATTAACCATTCGGGAACAAAATAAAATGAAAGATATAATCACGTTTAATTTACATATTAGTTAATTGACCTCATCCACAATGTCTTGCCCAAAAATTGCAATATTTGAAAAATGTCTACGTTGTTTTTGTTTTAAATATGGCTGTGCAATTACGCTCAAAATTTACATTTTTGGAATAGATGCCATTTCGAACCAGATTCCGCAATATTTGATCATTGGAAAACTTCGAACTGCAACGCACAGCTGTAAAGAATTCCTTGTTGAACGCATTTCATCGCATCACTTTGCTGTGCGTCACATTTCATCTGAAGATTTGACGACGTGTCACTCAGAACGGATACCTCTGTAGAAAATTCTCCGACCTAGAACAAGTAGCGAGAAATTTTTTCTCTGAACGAATACGATATGGCCGAATGACATGAAAAAATAGGGATAAGCGAGGTTCATTGTTGTTAGACGAACAAATTCGATGTTTCAACATCGATATTGCAGCATGTGAAACATCGCAAAAACCAAGATTCTAAACTTAAAATAAACTGAAGTATTTTGCGAACGACATCATGCTTTTAAATGTTAGAACTCAATCGACGGAACTTCAGCGAAACTACGAAGCTCAATTACTGCTTAGTGCGATATATGTACAATTTTCAAAACAATGAATGAATTTTGAATTTATAATATTGTAATATTTTCACACGGGTTCGTAAATAAAACCTATTTCCTTTTAACGACTTCAAATAATTTATTTTCCAATTAATTTAACACTTTTTCTTTCTAACACACTAAACGCTTTATTATTCCACTCATAATAAAATTATACCAATAACAAACTAAAATATCTTTGTTACAACTAACTTTACACTTGCGCTTTCAAAAATAGACTGTCCCGTTTCGCAGTTAGTAGCTCGTTTAAGCTTTCTAGATATACCGTGAAAGTTCTCGTCAAACGGTTCCAGCAAGTTCCATTCCAATGGCTTTTTAGGTTTGCGTCGTCTACAATTGCATGACAAGTCTCCACCAAGGGGAATAAGTATGTAGTTTGTAGCATACTTTCAGTTCTTGTTTTGGTTAGACTTTGCAGCATACTTCCAGTTGTTGTTTTGGTTAGAGATTGTAGCTAAAAGTAATACCTGAAAGTATAGGTATTACTTTTAGTATAAAATAGTCCGTTAGCAATTTAAAAGTAATCATGCAGATAGTACAATTCGTTATATTGCCCCTTCTTAGGATTGTTCGTCCCGAACAAATCCAGTATTCTTATCACCGTTATATCAACGCAAACGGTCGCAGTGTACTTTCTTTTGTTTACCTCTAGCCCCTTTCCGAATACTGTAAACGACATTACTGATTTTAGCATCAACAGTATAAAGGCCTTCCCAATTTTGTTGAGGTTTCGTAGACAATCCTTTTTTGCGGTGCGAACTGTAAAGCCACACAAGATCTCCTGCCTCAAATCCAGTTGTAGTTGCTTTTATGTCGTATCGTATTTTCATTCGATCGCTAGCTACCTTTATCTTTGTCCGTGTTCTTTCGTGAATGTCAATAAGCCGTTTACCGAGGATATCCACATATTCCTCCATTCTATAAGGCTCATTTATCGGGCATACAAAGTTAAATTCACTCGGCCGTTTTATTGCTGTTCCAAACTGAATTTCCGATGGTGCATGTTCTGTTCAACTGTGTACTGCACTTCTATAGGCCATCAAAAATAATGGAATGTGTCGATCCCAGTCTCGTTGGCAGTCGCCCTCAACCTTGGAAAGGTGTTCTTTGAGGGTCCAATTAAATCGTTCAACCATCCCTTCCGACTGTGGGTGAAGCGGTGTTGTGCTCCTCTTTTTAATGTCAAAAAGCGAGCAAACCTCCTGAAAGATGTTAGATTCGAAATTCCTCCCTTGTTCCTAATGGAGTTCCAGAGGTACACCGAATCTGCTCACCCAATTGAACACAAGCTGGTCGGCTATTGTTTTGGCCTGGGCTACTTGCTGAAATAATCCATGACCACGAGGATGTATTTGTTTCCGCTGACAGTTTCAGGGAAAGGGTCTGTGATGTCCAGTCAATCCTTTCGAAAGGTGGCCCCACATTGTACTGGTGCATTTTACTTTGAATTTTCCGGCCGGGCCCTTTGCTCCCAGTACAAGTATAGCATTTACTGCACCAGTTTTCCACGTCGATTATTGCATGTAACCAGTAGAACCGCTGGCGCACCTTTTCCAATGTTTTATTAATACCCAAATGTCCTTCATCATTGACTTTTAACCTTGGTACGATTAGGTGCATCATATACGATTTGCCATCTGCGTTTGATGCCCATTTACGTCGAAGAATACCTTCTTGCGCATTGAGTGAGTTCTACTGTGCCCAATAGGCTTTAAGAACTGGGCTCCTATCAGAGATTTCACTCCATTCTGGTCTTTTTTCGTGTTCTTTCCATGCAAGAATGTGTTCGATATCCGAGTCTTGTTGTTGGGCTGGGCACTCCTCAGTTCTTCATTGATCCAACCGTAAATGGGATCAACTCTTACTCTCTGAATGGCAGTTATTTCTTTTTCTTCTTGGCGAGTGCAATGTTTGCAATCCTGTTTGCATAGTCGCCGAGATAATAAATATGCGTTTGAGTGCAGCTTTCATTGCCGATATTGAATCTGGTAGTCGTATGTCTGTAATCTCTCGATCCACCTTGCCACTTGACCTTCTGGGTTCTTGAAGTTTAAAAGCCAATTAAGTGCGCCATATTCTGTTCGCAGGAGGATCTTCTGTCCATAGATGTATTTACGGAAGAGATTTGTCCAATATGAGGGCTAGAAGTTCCCTCCTAGTCACGCAATAACTTCTTTCAGGCTTCGGGAGTACCTTGCTGTATTACGCGACAACCTTTTCTTCTCCGCCGTGAACTTTTGACAATACAGCTCCAATTCCAACGTTGCTCGCATCAGCGTCGATGATGGAAGGTTTATCCGGACCCGGATAGGTCAGCACAGGAGCGCAACATAAGCGCACCTTCAGATCCTGCAAACTTTTCTCGCACTCACCTGACCATTTGAACGGTTTTCCCTTTTCAGTTAGCTGATATAAGCTTTTAGCGATTGCAGCAAAATCCTTCACAAAACTACGGTAATAAATGGCTAGACCATGAAAGTTGCGGAGCTGTTTGCCTTGAGGTGTTGGCAAGTTCTTGACGGTGTCAACTTTTTCTGGATTTAATTTAAGGTTACCTTCTGGAAATCTTCTGAATACGACTTTAAAGTTCTCACAATGCTCATCAAATGTTTTTCCGTACACGATGACATCGTCCAGGCAAAAAAGGCAAGATTTCCAAGTAAGGCATTGCAAAACGCACAAACGTGCGTTATCACGGCGCGTTACATATTCCAAATGACATCACTTTGAATTGCCACGGACTAGTTCCTGTGGAGAAAACCCGATATTCTGCGTGAATGTGTACCTGCCAGAAGCCACTTTTAAAGTCTAAAGTATCTCTTATTCTGGGCAGAGGGTAACTATCTTTTTTTGTCACATCGTTCAGCTAACGGTAGTCCACGCAAAATCGAGTGCTTAAATCTTTCTTCTTCATAACAACCACAGGTGATGCCCAAGGACTTTTTGAATTTTCGATTAGCCCATTTTTCTTTATACTCGATATTATTTCTTCGACTTCTGCTTGTTTAGCCAATGGGAGACTTCTGGCTGGTTGACCAATCGGTCTCGCTGGATGAATTAAAAATTTTAGCTTTTATTATCTTCAAATGTTCGGGGTTCACCGACTTCTGGCTGTCTGTGATGTTCGTTATTGCGAACACAAGTTCACATTTCACAACTACTTCTCCTTTTCTGAGCTTAATTTCTTACGGTTTAATGTTCGTTATCCGTACAGACACCATGCTGTTCTTTGTTGCCACCAGAGTTTTTCCTACCATAGAGTTTTGGAAACATTGCTCAAAGTCTGGTTCCACCATTAGGAACCGCTGACTACCCGAATTACGCCTTAATTTTGTCCAAACAAACAGTTCTGAAGACGGAGGCAAGCATATGTCTTCTTTGATTAGAGTTGATGAGCTTTCGTTCCTGTAGATCTTATTAATTTCAATATTTCGGTACTTGAGAACTTGCTTACCGATATCCAGAATAACTCAGTGCTCTTTCATAAAGTCGACACCAGTGATGCATTCGTCACATATATCTGCGACTAGAAATAGATATGAAAACTCCAATTCTACTAATCGGATCTTCCAATTCTGCTAATCGGAGCTGGTGTTGTGTAGCCATGTCATGTTGACCAAATCTCTACGCACAATCGAGGCAGTGGCATCAGTGTCAATTGTAGCCACATGTTTTCTGTTGTTTAAAATTGCCTCTACAGTCACACTTTTGTTGGTTCTTTTAGTCTGTGAGACCTGGATGGTGGTTCTGGGGCCACCGATACAAGAAACCAGCTTCTGCGCCTCGAAGTTGTTTCTTACTCATTTCCCGTCTGGGAAAATAGGGCGAGTAGGTTTGCTGATTGTTTTGCTGGGTAGTTCTCTGGTATTTATGTGTCCACATTGTTGACACACAGCTCTTTTTGGTGGCAATCTGCACAGGCATTGGAGATGTCCGGTCTTGTTATAATTCCAGCATCGAGCAGGTCCATTTCGTTGACATCTTTGGAACTCAGTTCTCTGGCACTCCTCAACTTCAATTTCTCTTACTCGATGAACTCCCTGAGAAACCTGTTCTGCTGCTTGTCAAAGCAAACGCTAATGCTTCGAGAAGGGCAAGTTTTCCAGCAGTTCGGATTGGTCGCTGAAGGTTTATGTCAGAAATAGCACGGACAAAAGCTTCCGTTACACGCTGCTAATGATTTCATCTTTTGAGGTTGGATATGCCAGGTGTGCCAGTCGTTCGATGTCTGCTTGGAGTTGCTGTAAGTTTTCAATACCTTTCTGAACTCTGGTATGGAGTTGGACTCGCAAAACTTCTTGCTTATGGCCATCTCCAAAGCGTATGTCAATGGCTTGAGCAAGAGGACTGAAGTTACCATTCTTGTCTTCTGGTACATTTAGCAAAACCTCAGCAGCAGAACCTCTTAGTACTAGTGTTAACGCTATAAACTTGTCTTCGTTATCCCAGCCATTTGTTGTTGCGGCTACCCCAAATTGCTTTTTATAGATCGACCAAGAAGTTTGTCCATCACCCATTGGTGGACGCATTTCTTTTCTTTTTAGACAGTCGCCAGAAATTTCTAGAAACTTTATTTTTCTCACTTTGTCCAATTCCTTCGTCATATTTTCAATTTTGTGTTCCACTTTCTCAAACTGCCCATGAACATTTTCAAGCTGTGCATGTACTTTCGAAAATTGCTTTTCGAAGCCTTCTACACGTTCGTCAAGAGCAATGAATTTGTTTTCGAATGCACCTAACTTACTTTCAATTAGGTTCCTTTGATCTTCTAGAAGGTTCTTTTGCTTATTGCGTTGTTCCTCAAATCGTTCCAGAAGATTCGTTTGGTCGTTCTTTTGTTCATCGCGTTGTACTTCAAATCGTTCGAGAAGATTCTTTTGTTCGTCTCGCTGTTCCTCATATCAGAAGATTCGTTTGCTCGTTCTTTTCTTCCTCTCGCTGTTTCTCAAATTGTTCGAGAAGATTCTTTCGATTCTCGTTCTTTTGTTCTTCAAACTTGGTGAGCAAAACAACCAACAAAGTTGAGAAGTCAAAACCAGTACTCACTTGTATCAATATCGAATTGAAATGTGTCTGGATTTTCTTCATTTTGTCATATCTGTTCTCGCAACCGAATAATAAGTTCATTTTTCGACCCAGCAGTAGGAAGACCTCGTTTGTTTAGTTCTGCCTTAAGTTCGACCAAATTTAAGTCGTTCAGGGTCTTACAAATGTTCCTTTAGTTACTTTTCGTATTTACTTATTAAGATACACGATACACAAAAATAATTTTTTTTTATTATACACCAACGAAATAAGTTTTATTCCACTTTTCTGATACCAATGTAATATTTTCACTAGGGTTCGTAAATAAAACCTATTTCCTTTTAACGACTTCAAATTATTTATTTCACAACTAATTAAACACTTTTCCTTTCTAACACACTCAATGCTTTATTATTCCACTTAAAATAGACCAAGATCCCTTTGCTGGCAGATATACGTCATTTTATCATAGCTGAACTTTTTTCTGTGAATAGATAATGAAGTAGATAAGAACGAATGGATATTCCGAATTTTCACAACTGGGGCTTTTCAGAGATATGCAGTTTTAACACTGCATACCCAACTACGTTATTTAATCAAAGCTGATTTTTGATATGTTTAAGTGGATAGTTCCTCAAACCTTGTTTGACACTTGTCAAACACCTACAGTAGGGCGTTGATGACATCTTAAAGGTGTCTGCTACACCAAACCAAATGCTTCGCAAGCTTTCCGGACGACCAATCGAAAAGGCCATAAGTAACATAATTTACCTAATACCTATCATACGTGTAATTGTTTTTTTTTTAGTCATATAATTATTATATTAGGTACACAATTTCTTAACCGTAATTTTGGAAACAAAAATTTAACATTATAGATTTCAATGAGTGCGCCCATAGTCAGTTCCATGATTGTTCCGAAAATTCAAGATGCTTCAACCTACAAGGTACATACACTTGCAGCTGTCAAGAAGGATTTGCCGATCTATCGGAGAATTCAATTTATCCTGGTCGAATTTGTTCGGCCGAAGTTATTGGCTGTGAAAAATGTCACTTCCATGGCAAATGTATTCAAACCAAGAAAACAAACCAGCCGGTGGCAATTATGTGTGAATGTTTCTCATGGTATACGGGTGCATCGTGTCAGCTCAATCTAAAAATTGTTCTAATTGCCTTGATAACAATTGGAACTATACTTTTTATATTATTGCTATTTTGTGTTCTCGTAACTTGTACGCGACGTCGGAAAAACCGCAATATACAATCGATTATGTCGCGGATGCAAATAACAGCTCCGAAAAACTCAAGGTCGTCAGCAAAAAATCTGACAATTGATAAACGAGCTATGATAAAGGACTCTAGTAGCGAGTGTAGTCAAAATTCTTTGCCGTACGTTCTAAAGGTATGATATATCCTGGTTTTTTGATTTTTTATTTGTTTGTTTTCGTACGAGTATTCCATCATTATTATATAGAGAGAGGTTGAAAAACATAGCGCTGTGAGAAATACAAACCATCACATGCAGACACAACATCAGTATCAGCATCATAATCAAAAAACCGCTAAAATAATCAATCAGCGCGGCCATCCATCATCGGCTATTCTTATTTCATCGTTTTCTGAAATTGACCCCCAGCGCCAGCGTCATAATTTCACAGAGCAAAACGACCGATCGTTAACTGTTATGATTCCTAGAGCCAAGTACCATCATTCTGTTTTGGCCCAAACACCCAACCCCACCCCAGATCTAACAGCACATAACAATGATTCTCAATTGAAGATTGCCCCGTCAGATACTTCCGGTTCCAGTTCAAACGCCTCAACATTCCAGCGAAGCAAGGAAAAAGTATGATTTTGAAGATCCTATAAGGGATATCATTATAATTGTTTTGTTTTGTTTTGTTTTTTTGTTCTAATGAATTAAGATGCTAAATAATATCTCAGCAAAGCATAGTACAACCGCAGACGCTAATATTAGTGGTGGTAACAGCTTAAACCACAGTGCCCTTCTAACGAAATCAACCGGCGCCCTAGTATCCGCCGGTTTTGAAGTTTCTGCGACTGTCGGAAATATAGTGAATCAGCAACAACAGCCATTGGTTGGTTCGATAGCAAATCTGACATCGCATGATAATAGGGCGTGCAGCCAATCACCGAATTCAAGCCCTGATAATAATTTTCAGCAATTTAGCTATAATGATGCACATTTACAGTACAATAACTATAAAGACGGCAAAAAGTAAGTAATTTATTATATTGTTTTTTTTTTTTTTTTTTTTTTTTTATAATCTACACGCGCTCAAGGGATTAGGAATACCCTTTAAATGTTTCAACACAGCGCGGGCGTGAGGGTGAGGTTAAGGAAGAGAAAGAATGATAGCAAAGATGTGTGATAAACGATAAGTTTAAGATTAAATACTGAAGGCGTTTTCAAGTGATATATTATTTATACTGTGTGGGTGACCGTGGCGCGATAGTTGTATGTTCGCCTGTCAACCTCATGGTCACAGGTTCGATACCTGCCATAGTCTATGTCCTCTTATTTTTCCATTAAAAACTAATGCTAAAAATAAATGTCATACAATGCGTTGCTGGTTTACTCATTACAAGCTGTTTAGGAATAGCATTAACAACATGTGATTGAGTCAAACTAGTATACCGATAAAATATGACAACGAATAAAAAAAATAATGCGAATTATAAAGGACATGGGTAACTAAGGTATGTAAACTTCTCCGCATTAGTTCATCCGCCATCCCTGGAGATAAAATCTGAGCCAACAACCACCTCCAGTCTTAGAGCATCACGCCATACATCTTTTCATCCATCTTTTTCTTCCTTAACCAACACCCGCGCTGTGTTGAAACATTTTAAAGAGTAGTATAATCCCTTGAGTGCGTGTAGATTATAAAAGAAAAGTCCGTTTATTGTACGGGTATACAAAAATACCAAAATCAATATGTGTGTGCATACGTACATACTTATTAACAGAACCAAATAAGTATTTAAAATAAATATGTCATCTTATAAAAAAATCGAAAAATAGTCTAAAGAATAATTTAGTTTATTTGATAAAAATACTTTGGCAACATATGCCACATGTACATATTTATACTAATAAAATTCTATAAAATTTGGAATAGAATACACTTTATTTATAATAATAATAAGCCATTATTTTAATATTTTGAAGACTTATTGATTCTATGGATGTCTGGATTGACACAATGCAACAGAACGAGTTGTAAGTATTGAAGCCAAAATATTTAACAAATTTTAATTGCTTAAATTCTACAGAACAGCTAGGACCTTTAACGAAAGCACAATGCACGGCACAACTAAGTCACTTCGTTGTATTTATGAGAGGCAATTATCTCAAAGTAATAACAACGACGTAAGTTGTTAATTAAAATTGATATTTTCATTTTCTTATTCAACGTTATTTTTTTTTCTTTTGTAGGAAGCAAATACAATGGCTGAACGGGACATAGGGTCGACTTGTTTGCTACCCCATACACACCTTTATAAACCAGATAGGGTAAGATTTCTATACCTAAAACCCTTTCGATTCATACTAAACATTGGAAAGTACAATTCTCTATACAAAATTAGTATTGGTCACGTTTAAAAGACGTGGGCGACTTGACAGTAAGGCACAATTCAAGTCTCTGATTGGCCAACTGTCAAAAAAATTTCTTCCAGCTAATTGCGAGTTTCATTCAAGAAAAAATTTGCTCTTTGTGTCAAAAGATTAATCTTTTTGAATTTTGAGAGTTTCAGTGCAACAAAAAGAACGATCATAAATCAAATCTCAACACCAAAGATTTAATTTCTGATAGGTTGGCAGATTTGATCTGACTGCACACATACATGTCTTTTCTGTCAACCTTCAAATGGAAAATATTTTGTTATTAATTTGTTTTGAACGTGGGCCAGTCTCTGCTAAAAAACTAAATAACAAATAATGGACTAAGAAGTTAACAATTTAGATTTAATAAATTTAGTGGAGTTTTTGATTGCTTTGTCTTCTTGTCATCTGAACATTACAATTAAATCTGAAAAAAGTTTCATTGAAAACGTCAAATCACGATTTTGAGAACAGATCTTTGAAATTTGAATGAAACTCTCAACGTGCTATAAGGAAACTTTTATTGGAAAGACTGAAAAACTAGACAAGAAATAGGTAAATCCCTTTTTTTTAAGTCAAGAGCATTGACGTATGTATCATCAGCTGTTAATTAACTGCCAGTACAACTTTACGAGTATATGAAGTGTTTGTTCAGAAAAGTTAAAAGTTTTAGTTCGGTATGACGGTATGACAGTTCTTTTCTGAAGAAGACAAAATTGATTCTGAATTTGAAAAAAAAATCCATAATCAGAACGTCAGACAAATACATTAAAACAAAAACTTCCAAATAAAAAAAAGTACTGCCACTTGCCAATTGCCACCTTCAATATAGTGTAACGAATTGTACTGATTACTTTTGAATTCCTAACTGACTATTTTTATATTAAAAATAATACCTGAAAGTATGCTACCAAAACAACAACTGAAAGTATGCTACAAAAACAACAACTGAAAATATGCTACAAACTACATACCTATTCCCCTTCGTGGAGACTTTTCATCCAATAGCAGGAGACACAATCCCAATACGCCATTGGAAAGGAACTTGCTGGAACCGTTTGATGAGAAATTTCACGTTATTTCTAGAAAGATTAAACGAGTATAAATACCGTCTACTAACTAAATGCGAAACGGGACAGTTTATTTTTCAGTGCGCAAGTGTAAAGTTGATTGTAACAAAAGATATTTGAGTTTTGTAATTGGTATACTTTTATTATAAGTGGAATAATACAGCATTTAGTGTGTTAGGAAGAAAAAGTTTTTAATTACTTGTGAAATAAATAATTTGAAAACGCTTAAAGGCAATAGGTTTTATTTGCGAACCCGAGTGAAAATATTGCACTGATTTAAGAAAAGTGGGATACAATTTATTTCGTTGGTGTATTATATACATAAAAAAATTGTTTATCGAGTATTTTAATAAGTAAATACTAATAGTGACTAAAGAAAAATTTGAAAGTCTCTAGACGAATTAAATTTGGTCGAACTTAAGGCAGAACTAATCAAACGAGATCTTCCTACTGCTGTGTCGAAAAATGACCTTATTATTCGGCTGCAAGAACTATTGAGACAAACAGAAGAAAACCCAGACACATTTCAATTTGACATTGAAATTTAGGAAGAACTTGTTTTGACTTCTCAAATATGATGGCGTTTATGCTCGCAAAGTCTGATGAACAAAATAATGAACAAAAGAATCTTCTCGAATAATTTCAGAAACAGCGCGATGAACAAAAGACCGAACAAATGGAACGAATTGAAGAACAAAAGAACGAAAATCGAAAGAATCTTTACGAACAATTTGAGAAACAGCGAGACGAACAAAAGAACGAGCAAACGAATTTTCTCGAATGATTTGAGGAACAACGCAATGAGCAGAAGAACCTTCTAGAAGATCAGAGAAACCTAATCAAAGTAAGCTACTTGCATTTGAGAACAAATGCATTGCTCTTAACGACCGTATGGAAGGCGTCGAAAAGCAATTTCCGAAAATAGACGCGCAGCTCAAAAATATTCATGTAAAGTTTGAGAAAGTGGAAGACAAAATTGAAACTATAACAAAGGAATTGGACAAAGTGAGTTCTGGCGACTCTCCAAAAAGAAAAGAAATACATATATCAACTTTTTAAGGATAAACTTCTTGGTCGATCTATAAAAAGCAATTTGGGGCAGCTGCAACAACAAATGACTGGGATGCCGAAGAGGGGCTTATAGGGCGACACTAGCACTAAGAGGTACTGCTGCTGAACTTTTGCAAAACTATACCAGCAGACAAGAAGAAACTTCAGTGTTCTTGCTCAATACATTGACAAACGCTTTGGAGATGCAAGAAGTTTTCCGAGTCCAACTCAATACCAGATTCCAGAAAAGTGTTGAGAGCTTACAGCAACTACAAGCATACATCGAACGACTAGCACACCTGGCATATCCAACCACAGGAGAAGAAATCATCAGCCAGCTTGCAAAAGAAGCATTTGTCTGTGCTATTTCTGAGAGAAACCTTCAGCGAGCTATCCCAACAGCTGGAAAATGTACTCTTCCCGAAAAATTAATGTTCGCTTTGACAATGGAAGCAGCAGAACAGGCTTCTCAAGGAGTTCATCGGGTAAGGGAAATAGAAGTTTAGTAGTGCTCTTGTCAGAGAACTGAGTTCCAAAGAAGTAAACGAAATGGACCTGCTAGATGCTGAAATTGTAACAAGATCGCACATCTCCAACGCCAGTGGAGATTGCCACCAAAAAGAGCTGTGTGTCAACATTGTGGAAAGAGAAATACGAGAGAAAACCTAGCAATACAATCGATACTCCTGCTTGCCCTGTTTTCCCAGACGGAAAACGAGTAAGAACCAACTTCTAGGGGCAGAAGCTGGCTTCTGGTATCCGTGACCCCAGAACTATCATCCAGGTCTCACAGACTAAATGCAACAACAAAAGTCTGACACTAGAGGCAATGGTAAACAACAGGAAGCACGTGGCTACGATTGACACGATGAGTAGGCAGGTAGAAGAGGCGAGGGTTTCTTAGGTTACGGGGGTTAGTGTTGAGAAAGATAGAGTTGTAGAGGGTTTCAGAGACAACGGTACCTGAGAGAAGTCGATGAATAAAGAGGATTTCTGTTATTTCTCTTCGCTCTTGCAGGGTATTGAGGTTAATTAGTTGGAGGTGATTTTGATAGGGGGGGCAGAATCAAAGAATTATTCCAAGGCAGGCCACGAAGGGCGAATCTTAAGAAACGGCATTGAATGCTCTCGATTTTCTAGAAATATGATTTTTTTGATATGGGGACCATAATTGGCAGGTGTATTCAAGTAACGGGCGGACAAAGGTTATGTAGAGTGATCTGGTCACGTAGGGGTCGGAATATTCTTTGGACCATCGTTTCACAAAACCAAGCGTTGAATTGGCTTTTGAGATAATATTATCGATGTGTGTTATGAAATTGAGCTCTCGGTCACATAGTATGCCGAGGTCTCGAATCAATTCAATTATGGCTAAAGGCTGATTGTATAGAATATAGCTCCTGGGACAAGATTTTATGCGTTTGCGTGAAAAAGTGATTGATTGACACTTAGCAATATTAAGCTCTAAGCAGTTTTTGATACACCAGACTGAGAAACTGTCGAGATCTAGTTGAATAAGGGAAGAGTCGTTTGAGGAAGAAATTGTCTTAAAAAACTTGGTATCGTCAGGGTATGATAAGATGTGGGAATGTTTAATGACCAATTCAATATCGTTAATTGCAAGAATAAAAAGGAGAGGTCCTAAGTAACTTCCTTTGGGGACCCCGGAGGTAGCTAAGAATGAATTGGAGAAGGCAGATCTGAAACGAACACTGTAATACCGGCTTTCCAGATAAGAAGAAATCCATTTTGAGAAAATAGGGTCAAAGCCAATTGTGGACAATTTGAAAAGTATAAGTCTATGTGAAATTTTGTCAAAAGACTTACTAAAGTCAGTAGAGATAACATCTACTTCCGTTCCGCTTTCTAGAGCTGAGACTGTATACGATACAAATTCAACTAGATTAGTTGTTGTAGACCTACATTTGAGAAAGCCGTGTTGTCTAGTTGAAGTGACCGACTTATAACGGAAACTTAAAATTTCGTACAAAATACTTTCAAGTATTTTAAGGATATGTGAAATTTTGGCAATGGGACGATAGTTTTTAATATCGCTCTTAGTACCGTTTTTGTATAATGGGGTTATGAAAGAGGTTTTCCATACCTGAGCAAATTCTCCTTGAGATAATAATAGACTGAACAATTTTTAGAACGGAAAAGAGAGAGCTGAAGAACATTTTTTTAGTAATATTGCGGGGAGGCCATCAGGGACAGGAAGATATTCATCGTTAAGTTGATTCAACTTATTTTCGATGATATATGAGTCGACGGTAGGAGGAAGAAAAGGACCTAGTGCGAAATTTCGAAATAATCTGAATCAGGTATGGAGGAATCGTCGGTGAAAGATTGCTTGAAAAATGTGACAAATATATTGGCAATATCTTGCGGATTATTCGAATTTTCGGTATTGAAGGAAAGAGAGGAAGGGTAACGATCGGATTTTCTTTTAAAATTGACGAACTGAAAGAACGACTTAGGATCATTTATAAGGTTGGCTTGTGTTTCTATTAAATAGCGTTGGTAAAGGGTGTTGTATAGCTCGGAAAAGTGAAGATAAGAACCAAAATAGTTACAATAATCAGGGGGCGATCGGGTACGAAGGAAAATTGCCCACAATTTGTTTCTCTTGTTACGCAAAGAGCGAAGCTTGCGGTTATACCAAGGTGGAGAGGCAGCCGATGCCTTTTGTCGACTAAAGGGTACATGGAGAGAAATAGAATTATATATTTCCCTGTAAGATTTTTCTGTGGCATCTTTCATGATAAGGCTATCGAAATTAAAGGAAGTTCTGTTGAGATATTCATTAATATGACGGAAATTTGCCATATGAAAATCACAGGAGTACTGATTTATAGGGATATTAGTTGGTAGTGGACAATCATGATAGAATGAGAAAATTACTGGAGGATGATAATTGTCGATAGTAGATAAGGATAGAGGTGAGAGTGATACTGAAGAGTTAATGGGATCGGATGTGAAAATAAGATCTAGTTGCCTGTCCATATAGTTTTGTAGGTAGGCAAGGTACAAACGAACATTGTCGAAAACTTTTTGATCTCGAAGTCTGGGCATGACATAAAGCCCATCGAGTTCAGTTTTTATGGGCGAGGGGTCAGTTAATCTATTGGTAAGTTTCACAGCAGGGGGAGTCACTGTGTCGAACATTGGGGCAGGTAACGATTTAGGAGTGACATTTGATATTCTTTTAGATGGGGCAGAATCTGAGGTGTTAGTATTTGAAGGATTTATAGTATGAGAGTGGATGAAGTTCGGGTATTTGACTGTGATTGGGGTGTTTTTTGGAAAAGAGGCTTTTGCTAGAGCATGGGGTTGGGATGCGAGATAGAAAGACACACGTTTACGTTGAGAAGGATTATCAGCGGAAGTCTTAGGAAGGGTTGTTCCTGCATATTTTAAATACATCCATTTCGCAGGAGGATTCAATGGGGGGATTTGCGCTTCAAAGAAAGAGAATTAGTTTTAAAATTGTTAATGTTAGTGATAGTTCGAGAAAAGTTTGGAAAAATACCCGCCTTTGTAGTCCAGTTGGGATCAGAAGTATGGGATTTATTTTGTTTATTTTGCTTCTTAGGGAGATCTGGATAGGAGATTTTGGAATAGTTTATGGGGTTATGATTAATATTCCTTATTGTAGATAAACTGCTATTCCATTTAGACATCTTCATCTTATTAATTTGGAAAGATCCGTTAGGGTGATGAAAGAACCAGTCATACTTAGATGGAAACTGGATTTTAAAACTTCTGAAAGACGTCCGGCAACATTCAGTTAGAGCGATGGAGAAAGTGCGTTTAAAAAAAATTTAACCCAGCTTTCCTCGGTAAATTTAGGTGTGTTACTCAGACAGAAGTAGCTATTGTTGGCTGAATTGAGCTTCCTTAAACTCTTAGTCCAGTCTGGTAAGTTCCATGTGGTTCAAAATTTGTCGATGAGTGTTGGTTCTATGATTGGAGACTCTGCATTTACAGTAGGAGGTTGTTGACTTATAGTAGGAAGTTGTTTACTGACAGCTGGAGGCAGAGGTGTAGTATTAAAGACTGATAAAGGAGATTGGCCGACTGTTGGAGGTGAAGGTGCCAAAGAAATAACAGGTAGGGGAAAAAGTTCATGTTGTGTTGTGTCCATCTCATCTAGCAACGAAGTGTTGTACACAATAGGAGACGGTTGAAATTGACCGGTTATCCCATCAATCTTACATGGAGCAGATTTGATGTCGTCCGCTAGTTCGCCAATGCTAATACGAGTTTCTATTAATTTACTACTCATATCATTGGTAACACTTACGGCGTCTTCGAGCATGGCAACAGATTGACGTAAACCAGGTGTTGTTGTTTTTGAGGTAGATTGAAAATGACAATCGAGGTCACTACGCAGTGTATTTAATTTGTATATAACTGTTTGTACTGAGTTGGCTGTTGTACAAGGACTTAGCAATGCTTTTACCTCAGTTTTAAAAACATTTAAATGTTTATTTCCGTTTTCTTCACTATTATTGTTTATAGTTAATTCCGTTAATGCCGCGAGTTTTTTTTCGATGGAATTAAACTTGGAAAGACACCGTTTATTAACGTTCTCAATTGTATCATTTAACTCCTCGAACGATTTTGAAAAGTCATCAATTTTGTTTAAGTGGCTCATGACACCCTTGTGAAAGTGTTTATTATTAATTAGGATTAAATTGGTAGAATCACTTTGGCATTTGATTGCAAGTAGCACGTGCGAAAGGGAGATTTCCTTGCATTCATCACAGTAAAATGAGAAGTGCAGTAGATAATCTTTTAAATACGCAGTGAACCTTTTACTTAAGCTAATACATAAAGGGTGAAATGATTTACCACAAATCCCCTTACACTTCACAAGGTCATCATTTTTTTTTGTCAATACAATTGGCGAAACAATTTTCCATTATTAAATTGACAACAATTGGGTCCGATAAAAAAAAATGTAGGTGCAAGGTAATTGACGATAGTGACGATGGTATACTTTCGGTATTCGCGACAGAAGAAGCGGAGGAAACAAAATTAATTTTAAATAGAGGGCTAAGTAAGCACTGATTTGGGGCAGGCAGTTAAGTAGGTTGAAAAAACCAGCAGTTAATGATGACACTGAAAGAAGTCAATCGCGCGTTGAACTTATATTGGTTTTCGGGGTTATGTAATTATTTTTTTTTTTCGTTTTTAGGGCTTAATAGGTAATTTTTTTTTAAAGTTTGAATGGTGAAGGAAAATTGTAAGTTTTTGCGGAGCGAAAAGAAAATACGACTGCACTTCACGGAAGTTCGAAGCCAACGATGTAATCAAAGAAGACATAATATGTTTGCCTCCTTCTTCAGAAGTGTTTGTTTAGACAAAATTAAAGGGTGATTTGGGTAGCCATCGGTACCTAATGGTGGAACCAGACTCTGGGCAATATTCCCGAAATTTTATGGTAGGGAAAACTCTGGTGGCACCAAAGAAAAACATGGTGCCTGTACGGATACTGAACATCAAACCGTACGAAGTTAAGCTCAGAAAAGAAGAAGTAGTTGGGAAATGTGAACCTGTGTCCATAATAACGAAGATCACAGAAGTGGACAGTCAGAAGTCGGTAAACCCCGAACATTTGAAGACTATAAAAGCTAAAATGTTCGAGCTTAGTATTGCTGAGCGCCTTCTTCATGAGTATGGTGATATATTTGCTTCACCAAACGCGCAGTATGGTCGAACACAACTTGTACAACGTCGAATCGACACAGGAGACGCGGGACCGATTCGTCAATCAGCAAGACGTCTCCCATTGGCTAAGCAAGCAGATGTCGAAGAAATGATATCGACGATGAAGAAAGATGGGCTAATCGAAAATTCAAAAATCCTTGGGCATCATCTGTGTTTCTTGTCAAGAATAAAGATGGAATCCCTTGATTTTGTGTGGACTATCGTAGGAACGATGTGACGAAGAAAGATAGCTGCCCTCTGCCAAGAATTAGCGAAACTTTGGATGCAATGAAAGGGGCGCAATGGTTCTCCACTTTAGACTTGAAAAGCGGTTATTAACAGGTAGAAATCCACCCAGAAGACCGGGAGAAGACAGCTTTCTCCACAGGAAATGGTCTGTGGCAATTTAGATTGATGCGGTTCGGATTATGTAAAGTTCCGGCAACATTTGAGCGTGTGATGGAGTGCATTTTGCAAGGACTTACTTAAAAATCTTGTCTTGTTTACCTGGACGATGTCATCGTGTACGGAAAACATTTGAGGAGCATTTTGAGAATCTTAAAGTCGTATTCAAAAGACTTCGACAAGCTCACCTTAAATTGAATGCAGAAAAATTCGCGCTTTTCAAGATCAAAGTTATATAACTGGGGCGTATCATCTTGTCCGAAGGAGTAAAAACTGACCCAGACAAAGTTGACACCGTCAAGAACTGACCAACACCCCAAGACAAACATCAACTCCGAAGCTTTCTTGATCTAGCCACGTATTATGGTCGTTTTGTAAAGGAGTATGCTGGAATTGCTAAAGGCTAACATCAGATCACTGAAAAGGGGAAACCATTCAAATGGTCAGGCGAGTGCGAGAAAAGCTTTCAGGAACTGAAGGTGCGCTTATGTAAGGCTCCTATGCTGACCTATCCCGCTCCGGATAAACCTTTCATCATTGACGCTGATGCGAGCAATGTTGGAATAGGAGCTGTACTGTCCCAAGTTCATGACGGAGAAGAAAATGTTGTCGCCTGAAAGGAATTATTGAGTGACAAGGAGGAAACTTCTAGCTCCCGTATTGGCGACGAAGCACTTCCATAAATACATCTATGGACAGAATTTAATTCTGTGAACAAACCATGGCGCACTTAATTGGCTTTTAAATTTCAAGACCCCAGAAGTTCAAGTAACAAGGTAGATTGAGAGACTACAGACGACTATCAGATTCAGCATAGCGAGAAGTGCTGCACTCAAACGCAGATGCATTATCTCGGCGACCATGTAAACAGGATTGCAAACATTGCACACGTCTAGAAGAAAAAGAGATAACTGCCATTCAGAGTGTAAGATTTGGTCCCTGCTACTGTTGGGGCAACGAAGAACTCAGGACTGCGCAATAACAAGACCTGGATATCGAACCCCTTCTTACATGGAAAGAACACGAAGGAAGTGGAGTAAAATCTCTGATAGGAGCCCAGAGCTCAAAGCCTATTGGGCAAAGCGGGACTCACTCCATGTGCAAGAAGGGAAACTACGGCTTAAGTGGCACATCGTATGTGATGCAGCTAACCATACCTGGATCAAAAGTCAACGATGTTCTCCGTGAAATGCACAACGGAGTTACTAGAGGATATTTCGGTATTAATAAAACATTGGAAAATGTGCGCCAGCGGTTCTGCTGATTGCATGCAATCGAAACGTGGTGCCGTAAATGCGATACTTGTGCTGCAAGCAAAGGGCTAGACAGGAAAATTGATTGCAAAATGCAGCAGTATACTGTGGGAGCATCTTTTGAGAGGATTGCACTGTACATCGCAGGTCCTTTCCCAGAAACTGTCAGCGGAAACAAATACATTTTCGTAGTCATGGATTATTTCAGCTAATGGCCAGAGGCGTTGCCATCTTAAACCAAGAGTCCAAAACAATACCCGACCAGCTTGTGTTCAATTGGGTTAGGATATTCGGTGTGCCTCTGGAACTCCATTCCGACCAAGGGAGGAATTTCTAATCTAACATCTTTCAGTTGTGCGGTTTTTAAACAATATTATTTTAATTAAAATAAAAAGAAAACAATAAAAAAATTTTAATTACTAAATATATTTTAATTAAAATTTTTAAAATACAAAATTTACACAACTTAAATTTTAATTACTTAGCAATGCGTTTCGGAATAAATTGCATCATCGGGCCGAAGCCTGATATATAATTGTATTTTTTTATCATCGTTCTGTTCTATTTAGCCGTGTTATATAACAATACACTTATTCGACTAACAGACTCAAAAAAAGACATACTAAATAAAGGACTAAAATTTAATTTTCAAAAAACAACAAACATTAGATCATCCGCGAAATAACTAATGCCGAAGCCGCAATAAAATCAATACCAACATTTTGAAACACAAAATGAAATTAGAATCGAAATAAACAAAAAAAAACTAAAACATATCCTTCAAAATACACAAATTAAACACAATATAGCAATATAAAAGCAACATGACCGACATAAAAAACATCAGACAAAAATTAGAAGACAACAACGCTTTCATCACCAAGGCAGACAAAGGAAACACCGTCGTTATAATAAATAAACAAGAATACATTGACAAAACCTTAAAATTCATAAACGAAAATAACATAATTCAAATAATAAACGATCCAACAAAACTCCACCTCAAACACATCAAAAACACAATCAGCAAATGATATAAACACTATCAAATACAAATTTAAACAAATGAACGACAAAGCCCCCCAAATGTGTCTATTAGACCCCTCGTAAACTACACAACAGCACCCAGTTATAAACTTGCTAAAAATCTACAACAAATAATCAAAAACAACACCAACATTCAACATAGAATTAATCACTTTAGACTACTGACCAATAAAATAAAAAACATACTACCAAACTATAAGATGATCTCATTTGACATTACACATACATATGTAAACCAATATACTTATAGACGAAAAAAAAAATAATAAAAAATAATTTAGTATCAACAGCAAAATTAAACTTTTATCAAATAAGCGAACTAATACTGTCCATTCCATCCTCGATTGTAGTTAGATTAATTTAGCTTGTGCCACCGCACTGATTTAGTGCTAAGCTGTGCTACCGCACATATGACAGTTTGGCAGCACTCATCTACTACAATCAAGGATGGCAGCCAACGTAAAAGGGAAATAAAAAAAAAAACCCCATTGTAAGTTGGTGGGCATTTCCGGCTTTGCCTCTAAGTTTCTTCTTTTTCGTTTGTTGGTTGCCAAGGCATGCACATCGTGCATCTAAGTTTAAAAAAAAAATTAAAAACAAAAAGATATTAGAGAAATTACACTGTTTAAAACAAATTCAGTATTTTATTAAATTAATAAAATTATATTTGATTTACGAACTCTCAAAAATTAATCCAACGCATTCGTAAAATAAAAACACCACAGTGTTTATTCGTGTTCGTGACGATTGCTGTAAAGAACAATCAACTGAATCACTGAAACTGTATAGCGCTATAGTGCATTGCATTTATACCTATTTTATCAGTGCCCACTCACGATTCACGAAGCCTCCAGCTTTTCTGGGCTAAGCCCGATTATCATCATACGGACAGACGCACGTCCGCCAGCAACACATCATTATCATCCATACGGACAGACGCACGTCCGCCAGCAAGACATCATCATCATCCATACGGACAGACGCACGTCCGCCAGCAAGACATCATTATCTCCATACGGACAGACGCACGTCCGCCAACATTACAACATCTTAGCTACACGGACAGACGCGCGTCCGCCAGTGTAAGTCCAAATAAAACCAGCCAAGTACGCCAACAAATACTCTTACTAAAAACAAAATTATTTCACATTTAATAACAATTATTACACACAAAATGAAGGCCTGGCTATGGGTTCACAATTAAGTGGATTAATTGTAGAATTCTTTCTTAATAACTTCGAAAATAAATAAATTTTGTCCCAACTTAACACATTTAACACAAAAATAATTTCATATCTTAGGTACGAGAGGGAACATTAAGACAAATAGGTATTATGCTAAAATACTTAAATAACATAAATGATGCAATTAAATTCACCACCGAAATTGAACAAAATAATGAAATAAAATATTTGGATCTAAAAATAAAAAAGAACAATAATAGACTGGATACACAGTATACCGAAAACTAACCGCAACCGACATCACCATCCACAACGACTCACACCACCCACAAACCCAAAAACTTGCAGCATATAATGCAATGATTCATCGATTATTAAATATCCCAATGAACGAAGCAGATTACAAAGCTGAAGTCAACACCATAAAACACATTGCGCACAGGAATCTCAACATAATCGACACATTAATAAACGAAACAAAATCAAAAAGAAAGAAAGCCGACTACAACAATAACAACAGCAACAACAGCACAAAAGAAGATACGAAATGCATCTCCATAGAGTACACTAATATTTTACCACACATAATATAAAATAATTTAAAAAAAGTAAATTTCGAGGCGGGTCAATAAGTCCGTGACTTTTGGAATAAAACACAGATTTTTGATAAAAAAATAATTTTATTTTTCAACGTAGTCTCCCTTGAGCTCTATACACTTTGTCCAATGCTTCTCCAATTTGTTTATCCCTTCCAAAAAAAAAAAAGATTTGTCGAGGTCCTCAAAATAGGCCTTTGTTTGCGAGATGACTTCATCATTGGAGTCAAATCTTTTTCCACCAAGCCATTTCTTTAGGCTTGGGAACAAGAAGTAGTCGCTCGGAGCCAAATCTGGAGAATAGGGTGGATGAGGGAGCAATTCATAGCCCAATTCATGGATTTTTACCATGGCAACTGCACATGTGTGCACCCTTGCATTGTCTTGGTGGAAAAGAACTCTTTCTTGGCCAAATGAGGTCGGTTTTTTTTCAAATCGTCATTGAATCAGTCCAATAAGTTGGCATAATATTCGCCATTGATTGTTCTTCCCTTTTGAAGGTAGTCAATGTGGATTATCCCGCGTGCAACCCAAAAAACAGTCGCCATAACTTTATTGGCTGACAAACCCACCTTGGCCTTCTTTGCGCCGATTCACCCTTAGAAACCCACTGTTTTGACTGTTGTTTGGTCTCTGGTGTGTTCTGATGGATCCATGTTTCGTCCACGGTTACTAAACGGCGCAAAAACTCCTCCATATTGCGATTAAACAACGCCAAACCTTCCTGTGAAATTCTTACACGATTGCGTTTGTGGTCGACTGTGAGCAAACGCGGCACCCATTTTGTGGAAAGCTTTCTCATGCCCAAGTGATCATTCAAAATTGAAACCACTGAGCCATGCGAGATCCCTACGGCTTCCACAATCTCTCGCACACTCAATCTTCGGTCGGCCAACACCATATCGTGAATTTTTTCGATTGTTTCGGGTGTAGAGACCTCAACTGGGCGTCCAGGACGTTCGGCATCTTCAGTGCTTGTACGGCCACAACGAAATTCAGTAAACCACTTTTTTAACATTGAAATCGATGGTGCAGAGTCCCCATAGTATTTATCAAGCTTAGCCTTGGTCTCGGTAATGGTTTTTTTTTCGCAAGAAATAATGCTTAATAAGCACACGAAATTCACTTTTTTCCATTTTCTCCTCAAATTAGTGAGTAGTCTGATAAAAATAGCTGTCAAACAAAAACTAACTGACGCAGCAAGTTTAAATTTTGACAGGAATCAACTGACAGATGCCTGTTGACAGGAGCAGTGTTGCTGTTTCAGTACAGAGGTCAGAAATTCAAAAAGTCACGGACTTATTGAGCCGCCTAAACTAACAACAATCTAATGAAACTACTACACCCTAAACAGAAACTGGACATCAAAACCAGCACAGGTGTTTATAAATACGAGTATATATAGGACATACATATAGGACAAACAGGGAGATCATTCATTGACATGTTTAAACAACATAAACGAAACAAAATCCAATTTTGCTATGCACCTTATCGAGACAAAAAATACAACTTCATCATTGTAAGAAAGGCAGATTACTTGACGCCTTGGAAGAATATGATATTTACAAATCACACAAGTTAGAAGAAGACAACACATATAACGCCCAACTACTCCAAAAAATACCCACTATACGACATTGCAATACGGCACATCCAAATAATTAGAGACAACAACAAATGGAAGCCAGTATTAACACCAACAACAGCACCATATCTTTAAGTAGGTTTGCTCGCTTCTTTCCATTAAAAAGAGGAGGACAACACCGCTTCATCCATAGTCGGATGGGATCGTTGAACGATTTAATAGGACCATCAAAGAACACCTTTCCAAGGACGTGGGCGACTACCAGCGAGACTGGGATCGACACATTCCATTATTCTTGATGGCCTATATCGGAAATTCTGTTTGCAACAACAATTAAATTGCCGAGTGAAGTTAAATTTGTATGTCCGCCAAATGAGCCTCATAGAATGGAGGAATATGTGGATATCCTCAGGCTACGGCTTATTAACATTCAGGAAAGACCAAGGGCCAAGATAAATGTATCCAGCGACCGAATGAAAACACGATACGACATAAAAGCAACAACCATGGTATTTCAGGCAGGAGATCTTGTGTGGCTTTACAATGCACACCGCCAAAAAGGATTGTCTCAGATGATTCAACAAAATTGGGAAGGCCCTTGTACTGTTGATGCTAAATCGTTTGATATCGTTTACCGTATTCGGAAGCGGCCAGAAGTAAACAAAAGGTAGTACACTGCGACCGTTTACATACTGGATTTGTTCGAGACGCAGAATCCTAAGAATGGGGCAACGTAAAGATTTGTACTATCTGATTACTTTTGAATTCCTAACGGACTGTTTTTATACTAAAAATAATACCTGAAAGTATCCTACCAAAACAACAACTGACAGTATGCTACAAGAATCAACGACTGAAAATATACTACAAACTACATACCTATTTTCCTTTGTGGAGACCTTTCATCCAATAGTAGAAGACGCAAACCCAATAAGCCATTGGAAAGGAACTTGCTGGAACCGTTTCACGAGAACTTTCACGGTAAATCTAGAAGGCTTAAACGAGTATAAATACCGGTCTACTAATTGCGAAATAGCACCGTTTATTTTTGAGAGCGCGAGTGTAACGTTGGTTGTAACAAAAGATATTTGAGTTTGTAATTGGTATACTTTTATTATAAGTTGAATAATAAAGCGTTTAGTGTGTTAGAAAAAAAAGTGTTTAATTAATTATAAAATAAATAATTTGAAAACGTTAAAAGGAAATAGGTTTTATTTGCGAACCCGAGTGAAAATATTACAATAGTATAGACTTCTGAGATTAATAAAATATTTAGCTTAACTCTTAATATTTTGGAAAATTAGCATTTTATTCTGTTGGGGAAAATATTTCTTGGTGTAAATAAGTTTCCATTTGACGTGAAATCAATACTACTTTCTTCTACTACTAGTAGTAATTTCCTACTTTTAATAAAAATAAAACTTTTTATTTACAGGATAGTGATGTATCAGGCTTTGATTCGTTTTAGAATAATAAATAATTTCACAAAACAAAGTGTGCCAGCTGTATAACTTAGTCGTGATTTTGTATATTAACAAAATACTTATGCACCAAATTGTATACATAGATATTTACATATGTATGTACGAGTATCTAGCCGAAATATCTGCGAAATCACAAAAAGCTTAAACATTAAGAAGAACTGTTGTACATTAAAAATAAATGTCATACATATTATTATTGTTAAACCATATTAGTTTAGTTGACTTTTATCTAATATTTATATTTACTTAGCTATTTGTTATATTTAATTATATTGATAATATTAGTAAATTTATTTTTAATTTTTGTATTTACTTGTAATACATACATTATTTATTTGCATATTTAATCTTTAATGTTTTTAGTTATCTTAATATGTTTTTTTCTTTTATCTAAGGAAAATGAAATGAAAGAAATACATAAAAAACTTTATTATTACTATTTATTAAAAGTAAACATATTTTGATTTTGCTAGAGCACCAGCCAAACATAATAATAAACAATTTTCGATCAGTTGAGTTTTTTTTAATAGGAAGTGACTCCAAGCATCGCCACTTTTAACAGTTCCGTTAAGCGTCAAAAATTGTAAAACAATGGAAAGGTCTGTCCAATATCTTTTCAGCACTGGTAGCCGCAGCTTTTTGAAGGGCTTGGTTGAAGGTAATTTAAGTGAAGGTTATTTAAATGTCCATTTATTTTAAAATTCAGAAAAGTAAACAGAAATGCACACTTCCATTGAATTTTAACTCCTGAAAGCATGCAGTATATAATATACGCATTGGTTATATAGTCTATTATCAGGTCGGCTATTTTGTATTTAATATCTCTTAAAAGTATGCACTGAAAATTTATCAGCAATTTCTCATAGTGTAGGATATGTTGAGGAGTTTGCAAACGTTAATTAAATGTCCGTTTATTTTTGAATTAAAAAAAAATAAACATAAATGTATACTTCCGTTGAACTTTAACATCCGAAAATACCTGCTAAAGATTCTGATAGCTAATAAATTTTTTTTTTATAAAAATCAGAGGCTTTAAAAACTCATGACTTGCCTGCTGTGTAGGCTTGGGTAGTTCGCGGACGAACTAGTTAAGTGCACTAGTGAACTTAGTTCAGCAAAGTGAACTTTATTTTATCTGGACGAAAAAAAATGTCTATTCTATCTACATTCAAATCCCTGTAGCAGGTTTTCTTCTGGCAGTGCTGCACGTTACTTGTCAGCTGATCATTGCAAATAATTATACATAGCTACCTATGTATAGTACACTCGTTTGTCGAGTATTCAGTTGCATTTCGTACTTGTTGAGTGGCACACACCACACGTAATTTAATCTTAAATTTAATCTGTATAGTTGTTTGTACAAATGAATTTCTAATATTTATTTAAATAAATTGAAGTTTTGCTGAAGTTTAATCGTGTAGTCTGATCAATCTTTCCACACCTTCACTGTTGCTTCCACATCCCTATATTCTACATTCCACTAGAATGTAAACGAGACAAATGAATGAGCTGATCCTGTCTTGCCGCAGGAAACTACTTAACAGCCACAGAAAACGAATACAGAACAGCGACTGACGGAGTATTTTTAACTCACACACTTTATAAGAAGCCTAGGCTTTTCCTATCTCGTCGGCTCTTAAACACATTATTAACAGGCACGAAAAAATTATTTGAGGGCGTATCCTGGCAAGAGGGAAACGATTCGATGTTCTTTTAATTTTTTTTTTGTCATTGTTATTTCTCTTGTATTCTTAAATCTTGAATGTTCTTTATTTATAACGGTTCTTGAGTTTTCGTTTATCGGATTACTGCTGGAAATTCAAATGTTGTTTTGTTTATTAATTATTATTATTATCCTTTTTGTTTGTTCGTCATAGATGTTTGATGTTGTTAAATAGATGCACTTATTGTAACTAGTACTTTTTTGATACACAAAACAGAACATCAACAAACTGTGAATTAGAAAAGGAGTTCATACGAGTATCTATATATAAAAAAATGAATCTATATTTCCTTTTGTCACGCCATCACGCGTGCACGGCTGGAGCGATTTCGCTAATTCTTTCTTTGCTGTGTTTGTTATTGTCAAGGGAAGGTTCTTATGAAAGTAAAAATCAAGAAAATTGCGCGGAAAATTTATGAATACTTAACCACCATACAAAATTATTCCTAATCTGAGTTTTCTTTAATTTACATTTGGATTTTGGAGATATAAAGAGCTATGCAAAAACAAAAAGAGAAAATATGAAGAACAGCAAGCATCCTGACTGGCGACCTGTAAAAATGCAACAGATTTCTGGAAACTTGCCTGGCAATTGATTGGGAAATAATTCGCTATAGACAAAAAACTTTGTTCAAGCATACTTTTCACCCACTTCAAGGAGCTACTGAATCCTGAAACTACACTAACAAAATGGCATTATGCGATACCTCGATTTAACGACGAAATTTTGGACTCTGAGTTCACTTTACAGGAAATTGAACGAAAGTTATGGACTCTTAAAGATGGGAAAGCGGCGGGTGCTAATGGTATTCCAGTCGAGTTTTACAAATACGGAACAGTCTCACTTAAAAAACATCTGCTAACGTTATTAAATAAAGTTATGGAGGGGAATTTTTCAGCAGTTGAATTCCGTGATGCATTAATATTTCCGATACATTAAAAAGGGTCCTTATCGCATGCAGCGAACTACCGAGGAATTTCCTTTCTTAATTCAACATATAAGATTTTTTCAACAATGTTACATAAACTCGGAACGTACTGAAAGAGTTTCAAGGTGGCTTTAGATCAGGCTACTCTACAATAGATAACATATTCATTCTCAGGAGTCTAGCGGAGAGCTTCAGTATGCAAGGTAGAAAATTGTATGTGTTTTTTTTACAGAATCAACCGAGGCGCTTTGTTTTACAAACTGTATGGTCTTGGATTGTCGGTGTAACTTGGACGTGTGCTCGAAGATTTATACAAAGGAACCCAGGCTGCAGTGTGGAATGGAAATGATCTTTCGGATTGGTTCGCAACCACTTCGGGAGTGAGGCAAGGTTGCAAATTGAGTCCCACCCTGTTTCCGCTCTTCATTAATGATCTCATCGATTACCTTCCCGGGGGTGTTGATTTCGCAGGGGTGCGTATTAAGGCATTGTTATTCGCTGATGATATAGTCATGTTTGCGTATTCCTCAAAATCTTTCCAGCTCATGATTAATAGAGTATACCACTACTGTTGTCTGTAGAACTTAATCGTCAATATTTTTAAAAAAGGTGGTGGTCGCAACGCATCGAATGAAAAATGGAAGTTTAACGGAGAAGATATTGAATGTGTCAACGAATACAAATACCTAGGCTTAATTTTTTCGAGAAACTTGAGTATGGAGAAACATCGAAATGAAAAACTGCATAAAGCCAAAACCGCTATTAATATCTCGTGGAAAAAAAAATTTATGAACGTAAATATAGCTCATAGCAGTAAATATAAAATATTTGAAGCGGTTGTAGAGAGTATCCTTTTGTATGGCGCTCAAATTTGGGAATGTAAAAAGTTTCTCAAGGTGGAGAAAATTTTAAAATACTACGTGAAGAGAATATTTCGCCTACCAACGAACACACCAAACTATGTACTTATGTTAGAAACTGGTCTATCACCTCAATACGTTAAAACCTTAAAACTGCAAGCGGACTATTTACTGAAAATTTTCAGGATGCCTGATTTCCGACTAGTCAGGAAAATAGTTATAAAAGGCATACAAGACCAACATAGCAGGTACAGGGAGTGGACATGTCTTCCCGAAGAATGCGAGGTATTATTTAATTTAAACTTGGAAAATATATCGAGCTGTAAAACTCTCCTGTACAATTTGATATATAAGATAGATATAAAATGTAGGGAGGAATATGTAGCTGAAGCCTGCACTTCTCTATTCAGAAAGATATATAGCAGGTTGAACCATAATCTCGCAGAAAGAAATTACTTCCGTGATTCAAATAAGGTAAACGTGATTGCTACAATAGTCAGACTTCGGAGCGAATTACTCAGCCTGGACTTCATACCGCACAGACCCGATTTACCTTTGGAGTGTAGTATTTGCAACTTGAGGGAAAGAGAAGACGTTATTCATTTGGTCGGAAGGTGCCCAACTCTCAGAGAAACACGAAGAAGTAATCTGGGGAATGACTTTCTGTCAGAGGAACAAGTTCTTGCCAACCTGAATGAGATGGATGTAACCAAGCTGTATGAATACTGCAAAATCGCGCTAAGATATAGAGCAAGAATTATGAATGATGACTTCTGATTTTTTTTTTCATTTGTTAAATATCAAAATCGTAGTATTAAATTCTTTTTAAATTACATAAAATTATGTTAGCTTATTAAAGTATTTGAATTTGTTTTAATTGTCAATCTGGCAGACGGCAAATGTCATGACATCATGATTTTTTGCTTGTATAAATATGTATTAACTGTTAGGTTAAATTAATATGTAATCCAATAAAAATCTATTCTAGTCTAATCTATCTAAAATCTAAATCATTTGGATTTTCGTTTTTGAAAATGCCAGCAATTAGACGTACACACTTAAGGCGCAGATCTCGCAATGCTGCGAGTCAAAGATATATAAGAGTAAGTCGAACCGAAATCAAAAACATAGAAATGTTACGTTTAACCCCTATAGAGCTGCATTCAATTATAACGTGGAAATCTATTACGGACCATTGAATGTTGTGTGTCTGTCAGTCTGTCAGTCTGTCAGTCTGTCAGTCTGTCAGTCTGTCAGTCTTTCAGTCTGTCAGTCTGTCAGTCTGTCAGTCTGTCAGCCTGTCAGTCTGTCAGTCTGTCAGTCTGTCAGTCTGTCAGTCTGTCAGTCTGTCAGTCTGTCAGTCTGTCAGTCTGTCAGTCTGTCAGTCTGTCAGTCTGTCAGTCTGTCAGTCTGTCAGTCTGTCAGTCTGTCAGTCTGTCAGTCTGTCAGTCTGTCAGTCTGTCAGTCTGTCAGTCTGTCAGTCTGTCAGTCTGTCAGTCTGTCAGTCTGTCAGTCTGTCAGTCTGTCAGTCTGTCAGTCTGTCAGTCTGTCAGTCTGTCAGTCTGTCAGTCTGTCAGTCTGTCAGTCTGTCAGTCTGTCAGTCTGTCAGTCAGTCAGTCTGTCAGTCTGTCAGTCTGACAGTCTGCCAGTCTGTCAGTCTGTCAGTCTGTCAGTCTGTCAGTCTGTCAGTCTGTCAGTCTGTCAGTCTGTCAGTCTGTCAGTCTGTCAGTCTGTCAGTCTGTCAGTCTGTCAGTCTGTCAGTCTGTCAGTCTGTCAGTCTGTCAGTCTGTCAGTCTGTCAGTCTGTCAGTCTGTCAGTCTGTCAGTCTGTCAGTCTGTCAGTCTGTCAGTCTATCAGTCTGTCAGTCTGTCAGTCAGTCAGTCTGTCAGTCTGTCAGTCTGACAGTCTGTCAGTCTGTCAGTCTGTCAGTCTGTCAGTCTGTCAGTCTGTCAGTCTGTCAGTCTGTCAGTCTGTCAGTCTGTCAGTCTGTCAGTCTGTCAGTCTGTCAGTCTGTCAGTCTGTTGTAAAGTTGGTTGATAGGTTTGACTGGTTTTGGATATACAAAGGAACAAATCGCTTGGCAATGAATGCCTCAGCTCTGACCTCTGGCTAATGCACTCGAGGTTTTATTCAGTTGTATTCAAAAAGTATTTTCCAAATTCTTTTTAGCTCGCAAGCTTCACAAAAGAATAAAAAAAAGATCTTTTCAGGTTGGTGTTCTGTGAGAGAAGACAACTTTATTTAAAAATGCTATGGCTATTTATACATAATTTTTAATGTTATCGAAATCAAATCCATACTTCGATTATTGGCCCACTTACAATCGATATTCACAGGTCAGCTTAATTCTAAGGCTAGGGGTAAATGACCAGCTATCTTAAGTGGCATAGTTCGCTCGGCATAATGCTTGGGCACCAAGCCGATGACCGCTGAGTAACCCTGTGTATGCACTTTGTTTACTTGCGCCGTTCCATCAGGGTTATATGATACTTATGGTTTTTGTTATTCATTGACTACGAGTCGGATATATGTGTATCTTTTTTTATTACCCTGAAGTGGAAGGCAAATCAATTTTGATTGTTATGTAGGTACCTGGTGCTTAAGGCAATGCATATGCTGGGAAGTAAGTGTCAAGCATCGAAGTTTGGCTTGATATAAAACAATTAATTAAGTGGTCGCTGGTGTGCTCCCTTCACAATTGCACTGAAAATGAAAACGCAATAAAGTGTTATTCAAATACGAGTTTGGTGTAACTATAGAAATATAACGATGTTAGCGCAGACATAAGAAGTTGGACACACAATTTTATCTATCCGCGAGCCTACAGCCTAAACTGGTAATTGGATTTATTCAAACTTGGTACATATTGTGTTTTCCTTAATATGCCTACACGTGGTTTTGATTTTATTAAGACCAAGAATAACGGTACTTGCTATACATTTTTTTGGCCAAAAAGATTAATGTTATTTTCCTCAAAAACAGCTCCAACGGTTTTTATAAAAATAAAATGAGTCAGTCGATTAATGAAGAGATAGTACTTTTTGGTATTTTTTTTTTTGTAGCAAGAAATGGTAGTTTACAAAACTATAAATTAGGGTATAGCGTATAAGTTACCTAGTTCTTTTGCAATCAGATTTTTTTTTTTTTTTTTTTTTTTATAATCTACACGCGCTCAAGGGATTATGAATACCCTTTAAATGTTTCAACACAGCGCGGGCGTGGGAGTGAGGTTAAGGAAGAGAAAGAATGATAGGAAAGATGTGTGGCGCGATATTCGGAGACTGTATGTGGTTGTTGTCTCAGATTTTATCTCCAGGGATGGCGGCTGAACTAATGCGGTGAAATTTCCGTGTCTTATTTATCGATGTCCCTTATAATTCGCATTAATTTTTTTATTCACTTGTCATATTTTATCGGTATACTAGTTTTACTCAATCACATGTTGTTAGTTCTATGCCTAAACAGCATGTAATGAGTAAACCAACAACTCATTGTATGACATTTTATTTTTAGAATTGGTTTTTAATGGAAAAATAAGAAGACATATACTACGGCAGGGATCGAACCTGTGACCATGAGGTTGACAGGCGAACACACAACTATCGCGCCACGGCCACCCCCAAAAGATGACACTATAATGAATTTGTCGTGGGGTCTTGGCCGAAAACCATAAGAAAATTACGATTAAAAAATTCGCTACAATGTTCATAAAGCAATCGATGTCTCTGGTTCGATATTCTGTTGAATCGATTTTGTTGACATCGATGTTAACATCGATGTTTTGACAAATTTAATCATCCCTACTGCGTACCAATATTTTCACTTAATATTTTGTTGTATTTTTAAAAGCATTTAAAAAAATTATATTTTGAAAACTGCTCATTTAATTTTTTTCAAAAATTATAGTAATATGTAGGGCTATGATTTGCATTCAAATGCATATTTTTTATGAGAAACAATCAATTTGCTTTAAAAAGGCTTTTAATCGTTAGTGCTTATTCTTGCATATTTTATTATAAATGCACATTTTACTTTTAATTGCATATTTTCAATAATAAATGCATATTTTCGAATAACAAAACAATCCTGAAGTAAAAACTGCACACGTGCCTTTAAATTTTTACTTTAATCAGTTTCTGTAGACAACTTTCAAGGCAGCTTTTTTCTATATTCCAGTATTCCATTTTACACATGTATATGAGTAAGTATGCATGTTTCGTAACTTGAAATTTTCGCCAAGTTTCTCAAACGTGGGTTTTTCCTTTATGTATTGACTGCAAAATGTGAAAATTTGTACAAATTCGTACGAATTTTCACGTTACCAATCACACGTAGTTTTAGTTGTGATTATGACAGAAGATGTTTTTGAGTTTTGTTTGACAGTTTTTTTGTTCTATTCTAAAGTTTCTGGACTTACATTCATTTCGGTGGTCTTTTGTTAATGGTTGTATTTTTTTATATATAAAAGTTTGTATTTAATTTAGGATTTACTTTATCAAGCGATTAATTTAAGATATGTAGTTATTTCAGAAATAATGCCGAAAACGAAGACGTCTGCAAATCTAAAAAAAATATGTTCCGGACAACCCGCACACTTTCACAACCGATGAGATAATTCCTTTTTATAAATTTTGTAGCAAAGGTGTCTCCTTTGAGAAAAAAATTAAAATTGGCCAACACCTGAAATCTATTAAACATACGAAACTAAAAAAAAAAACAATCTAGTTCTGCAAAGTCGCACTCGTCTCGTTTAGAACCAAAACAATTTCAATATTGATTTATGTGAGGCAATTGTTGCTGCTGATAATCCGGTAAGCAAGCTCAATAATCCCAAATTGAAAAAGAGTTTGTCTGACGTAAAAACTAAATTAATAAAATGTGTAATTTATAAATTGAACAAATAAGATCTAAAGGCTTTTATTTTTCTGTTCGATTATAATGACTGAATTTGTTATAGAAACCTAAATATTAATAAATAATAATACTTGTCCATACAAATGTTTCCTATGTATAAAAAGGGATATAGCGGGTTTTCCAATAAGAGGTGTTATTTTGAATAGCCCGCTATTTCGGTAGCTGTCACCTTTGAAGCTGTCATTTTTTGACATTTGACAAGTAGAAACTACGCTATTATTAAAAAGGGAACGATACACGCTTTAACAACGCATTGAAATTATTAAAATTCACTATAAAAATGGTGAAAATTTGGCAGAGACGGTTCGTAAAACTAAAACATTTTTGGGTCGTCGTGAAGCACCTTGTCGGACCGCAATACAGAAATTGGTGGACAAATTCGAGCTGTTGGGACAAGTTATTGATGTGAAGAATAAAACCCGTGCACGTCGCTCAAGAACAACTGAGAATATTGCTGTTGTAGCCCAAAGTGTTGAAGAAAACCCAGGTTTGTCCATTCCTCGTCGTTCTTTGGAATTAGGCATTCCACAAACGTCATTACACCGTATTTTGCATAAAGACTTGGGTCTTAAGGCTTATAAAGTTCAGTTAACACAAGAACTCAAGCCGGCTGATCATCAACAACGTCGTGTCTTTGCTGATTGGGTCCTTGAAATGCATGAAAATGAACCGGAATTTCATCGAAAAATCATCTTGACTGATGAGGCCCATTTCCACCTCGGAGGCTACGTCAACAAGCAAAACTGTCGCATCTGGGGCTCGGAAAACCCAAGAGTTATTGTTGAAAAGCCTCTCCATCCTCAACGCGTGACTGTTTGGTGCGGTTTATGGTCCCGCGGGGTTATTGGACCTTACTTTTTCGAAAATGAGGCTGGAGCAACAGTTACGGTCAATGGATTGCGCTATCGAGAGATGATTAATGATTTTTTATGGCCTGAATTGGATGGTATTGATCTGGACAACGTTTACTTTCAACAAGACGGCGCTACGTGCCACACAAGCAATGAAACCATCGATCTTTTACGGGAAAAGTTTCCGGACCGTGTTATCTCTCGAAGAGGTGATCACAATTGGCCACCGAGATCTTGTGATTTAACACCTTGCGACTTCTTCCTTTGGGGCCACGTGAAAGATAAGGTCTACGCCAACAGCCCAGCGTCGATTCAAGACCTCAAAGATGAAATTCGTGAGGCTATCGATATATTTTTTAATATGACTATGTAAAAGCATATCAAATGCTCAATTAAACTGACCGCAATTTCTACTATGTTATTACCTAACAAAAAATAATTTATATATGCTTTACGTAACCAAATAAAGATTTATATGTTCTCTCACTGAAACAGTTTTCAAAAAAATAGACGTTGGGACATGCGTTTAACATGAATATTTCAAAGCATCTGGGTATACAATATTAGCAGTCTTATTATTTTCACGAAGAAGTAAATACTGATTATGTTTTGAGCCCACTCTTCTACATTCCGCTACATTTTGACCATGAGAAAAACACTTTCCCTAAGATCATTTTGCACTTAAAAATGTCATTTAAAAAAGTGTATTATATGAACTTAAATTATCCAGGTATTTCCTAAATTGAGTAGGATCTTCACAGAATATACTTTCTAAAGCTTCAGGTGGCTTGGCAATAGAAGGAATGCCTACTTTAGCTTTAGTACAACACATACTTTTAAATTCCTTAGCCCACATTTTGCAATAAAAAAATTGAAATTTTTATTAATTTTTGCTGTATATGCTATTTTGTTGTTCGAACACGGAAACTGTGGTACATAATTAAAAGCTACTCTACTCCCCAAAGACTGATCAAGACTTGAAATATTATCACTTGCTCTTCACGTTAATCGATGAGCGACAAATTAAGTGGACTGAAATTCAGAAGCAAATAAGCAAAAGAAAATTCACAAGAAATGCAGCAACACAGTCAATGCGATTGAATCGAATTCATTGATGCAAAAATACATAAAAATTGATAAATTTATAATTTGTACATACATTTATTTCTCAGCTTAGAAAGATTTAGGGCTTAAGATTTGAATAAAACTATTTGTTTCGTCCTTATTACGGCTGGAAACGAGACGAGCCCAGGCGAGACTTTTGTTAGTTCCGTCTCGGTCTCGTCAAAATCGTTATATTTATCGACTGAAACAAACGGAACTGAAATACTGAAAAAATGCGATAAGAGGTATTTCTGTATCTTTGAAAATCGTTAAATTTTTCGATTTAAACGTCAAATTTTATCACTAAAAAGAAGCAAAATTGAATGCACAAAGTAAGACTTGATGTACCTCAAGATACGTTTCATAATTTTTTAATTTTGTTTAATATTATATTTATATCATACATATTTAATTGCTATTGTCTGTATTTTGGTTTGCATTATGTATTTAATTGTAAATCTGTGATGTAGAAAAGTGTTTTTCATTTCACAATAAATGTTAAATTGTACACTAAACAAGTGAGAAACTAAAGAATATTAGTGTCAAAATACAGAGTTTTAGTTTTGTTCAGTATAAAAAATTTCTGCAAAAACTAATTAAATAATTCATGGAAAGTGAGAAGATCCAAAGAATATTATAACAACGCAACTACTTGTGGGCATGCAAAGCCCCATGTCTGGATTCCTACCACGATTTTGGATCGCACATCAATGTTGTGAAAAGGCATTGCAACAACTACCCCCTTCGATTTCCTGATTTTGTCGAATAACTGTTTGAAAAGATTCTAAAATCACAAGTTCTTCGCCAACTTTCCATTTTCTTGTTGAATTTCGTGGACGTCTGACTGATTTTCGTCTTGATCGTTACTTACGCTGAATATTTTTTGTTGTTTGCAATCTTAATCCATTATTTGAATAGCTAGGAGCAAAAAATATCAACGAGGTAAATTAGAGTAGCCCGATTTTCCTTGAAAAAATATTTTTTTTGTTTCCAAACAAATCAAAATATTAAAAAGCAAATTTACTACGAAACCACACAATTTTAAGAACATTAAACAATAAATAACATAACAAATGATAAAACAATTCTCTGTTTTGTTTTTGAGATGCCAAAATGAAAGTTCAATGTATCGCCTTCCATTGGAAAATTCCAGCCAAACAAAATTAATATTTAAATTATCGCCTCAACTAGCAGAAACAAATTTTTCCAATGAAACGATAACTGAGGAATGGAGCGTTTCATTTTTTAACGATGCGAAAAGTTATCGCCCGAGTTGCAGAACAGGGGCCCTAGTTTCTTTCGTGTTTTTTGGTAGTAAAAAGATGTAAGATAAGATGCGAAGAGTTCATATTGAAAAGATATAGCACGGTATCTCAGAAATTTGTTGGCTAGGAAAATGTGGGGCGTGGATCCATTAATTCACTTAAATCTGAGCCATCCCGCAATTGAGTTTGACAGTTTATGGCTTGACGAATAGGCAACAAATTATATTTTGACTTTTCGGTAATATTAATTTCAAAGTGTCCTTAAAATTCTTAAAGTAACTTTTTTTTCGAAGGGGGAACAAAGTCTAAAAAACGAGCGATTTCTATTCCAACGCAATGCATACATAATTCCTTCTCTGGATAATTATAATTAAATCAACAAATATTTCATCTAGCGGAAATCGAAACCAAACCATCGAGAACAGCGAGACTCTCGACGTTTTCGGTATCAAACATACGGTCTCGTCTCTGGTGTTTTTAAGGAAGCCTCGTCTCATTGACGAGACCGCGACTATTCTCACATATAAAATAAAATCCATGTGCCTTAAAACTTTTGCCATTATAATTATAACATCCTCACAGTCAACCTCAATATCCCTATAGATGTTCAGCAACATTAAACCGTTCAACGCGAGCGTGCAAGAGATCGCTCACTTAACGCCACAGATAGCGGAAGTATTGCAACAATCTGCATAAAGCAGTGTTTTATATAAGGGCTAATCACATTGAACGAGTCTACAAAGCTTTTGAGCTCCCAACCCCCCTTCGTTCGCAACTTTGAGTACACATTTCCCTGGCTGTTTGGATCCTGGATAGACAGGTTATGCACAATTAGACTGTTTATGTTCTATTCAGCCAGTAACAGAGTTGGATAATATTATCACAGAGCAGAAGATTATGTTATTAACTCGTTTAAACCCTATACATCTGCTAGATCAAACGGGGTTATTCGTGCATTTTTTCAACATGCTCTACAAACAATAACCCCATGACTTAGGGTCATCTTCAAAAGTTGTATAGAACTTAGATACGTCACTACCAGCTGGAGGAAAGTCAAAGTAGTTTTTATCGCAAAAGCTGGAAAACTGACACACTCGACTGCAAAGGATTATATACCGATAAGAGTCTCCTCATTTCTTCTCAAGAAACTGGAGAGAATTATTGATCTATATGTTAGAGACCTTCTATGTTCAACCTTCAATACCCCCCTGCGTTCGCCACTGTGAGTTTACATTTCCCTGGCTGTTTGGATCGTGAAGAGACATGTAATACACAATCAGACTTCTTAGACTCTATTCAGTCAGCAACAGAGTTGGAAAATATTATCACAGAGCAAAAGATTATGTGGGCAATAAACTTGTTCAAACCCTATAAATCAGCTTGACCAGACGGGATTATTCCTGTATTTCTTTAACATGCTCTACAGATAATAACCCCATGACTTAGGTTCATCTTCAGAAGTTGTATAGAACTTAGGTGCCTACCTATCAGCTGGAGGAAAGCCGAAGTAGTTTTTATTCCAAAAGCTGGAAAAGTGACACACTCGACTGCAAAGGATTATATACCGATAAGTCTATCCTCGTTTCTTCTCAAGACACTGGAGAGAATTATTGATCTATATATTAGAGACCTCAGAAAAAGCTGCGGTTTTCAGCACTTGAAAGGGATTGAACAGACCTTTGCAGTGGTATAAAATTTGACGATTTAATTTTTTTGAAGATTTTTGAAAAAAATTCAAGGCTAACCCCTTGCGGAAAAAAATTGTATTTTCAAAACTGTTTCCCAAACCCATCGATATATACACGAAACGAAGGGTCTGTTCAATACCTATTCACACCTGAAAACCAAACGCTTCTGCAGCCTCCGGTTCTCGAGATATTGCAATCCAAAGTAGTTCCCGTGATTGTCAACCCAACTGCATTTGATTTGCTTTGGAAGCTGATATCTCAGCAACCACGCCTCAGAAAAAGCTGCGGTTTTCAGCACTTGAAAGGGATTGAACAGACCTTTGCAGTGGTATAAAATTTGACGATTTAATTTTTTTGAAGATTTTTGAAAAAAATTCAAGGCTAACCCCTTGCGGAAAAAAATTGTATTTTCAAAAATGTTTCCCAAACCCATCGATATATACTCGAAACGAAAGGTCTCTTCAATACCTATTCACACCTGAAAACCAAACGCTTCTGCAGCCTTCGGTTCTCGAGATATTGCAATCCAAAGTAGTTCCCGTGATTGTCAACCCAACTGCATTTGATTTGCTTTGGAAGCTGATATCTCAGCAACCACGCCTCAGAAAAAGCTGCGGTTTTCAGCACTTGAAAGGGATTGAACAGACCTTTGCAGTGGTATACAATTTGACGATTTAATTTTTTTGAAGATTTTTGAAAAAAATTCAAGGCTAACCCCTTGCGGAAAAAAATTGTATTTTCAAAAATGTTTCCCAAACCCGTCGATATATACATGAAACGAAAGGTCTGTTTAATACCTATTCACACCTGAAAACCAAACGCCTCTGCAGCTTTCGGTTCTCGAGATATTGCAATCCAAAGTAGTTCCCGTGATTGTCAACCCAACTGCATTTGATTTGCTTTGGAAGCTGATATCTCGGCAACCACGTCTCAGAAAAAGCTGCGGTTTTCAGCACTTGAAAGGGATTGAACAGACCTTTGCAGTGGTATAAAATTTGACGATTTAATTTTTTTGAAGATTTTTGAAAAAAATTCAAGGCAACCCCTTGCGGAAAAAAATTGTATTTTCAAAAATGTTTCCCAAACCCATCGATATATACTCGAAACGAAAGGTCTGTTCAATACCTATTCACACCTGAAAACCAAACGCCTCGGCAGCTTTCGGTTCTCGAGATATTGCAATCCAAAGTAGTTCCCGTGATTGTCAACCCAACTGCATTTGATTTGCTTTGGAAGCTGATATCTCAGCAACCACGCCTCAGAAAAAGCTGCGGTTTTCAGCACTTGAAAGGGATTGAACAGACCTTTGCAGTGGTATAAAATTTGACGATTTAATTTTTTTGAAGATTTTTGAAAAAAATTCAAGGCGGAAAATTGCGGAAAAAAATTGTATTTTCAAAAATGTTTCCCAAACCCATCGATATATACATGAAACGAAAGGTCTGTTCAATACCTATTCACACCTGAATACCAAACGCCTCTGCAGCTTTCGGTTCTCGGGATATTGCAATCCAAAGTAGTTCCCTGGCGGAAAAAAATTGTATTTTCAAAAATGTTTCCCAAACCCATCGATATATACACGAAACGAAAGGTCTGTTCAATACCTATTCACACCTGAAAACCAAACGCCTCTGCAGCTTTCGGTTCTCGAGATATTGCAATCCAAAGTAGTTCCCGTGATTGTCAACCCAACTGCATTTGATTTGCTTTGGAAGCTGATATCTCGGCAACCACGCCTCAGAAAAAGCTGCGGTTTTCAGCACTTGAAAGGGATTGAACAAAGTAGTTCCCGTGATTGTCAACCCAACTGCATTTGATTTGCTTTGGAAGCTGATATCTCGGCAACCACGCCTCAGAAAAAGCTGCGGTTTTCAGCACTTGAAAGGGATTGAACAGACCTTTGCAGTGGTATAAAATTTGACGATTTAATTTTTTTGAAGATTTTTGAAAAAAATTCAAGGCTAACTAACCCCTTGCGGAAAAAAATTGTATTTTCAAAAATGTTTCCCAAACCCATCGATATATACTCGAAACGAAAGGTCTGTTCAATACCTATTCACACCTGAAAACCAAACGCTTCTGCAGCCTCCGGTTCTCGAGATATTGCAATCCAAATTAGTTCCCGTGATTGTCAACCCAACTGCATTTGATTTGCTTTGGAAGCTGATATCTCAGCAACCACGCCTCAGAAAAAGCTGCGGTTTTCAGCACTTGAAAGGGATTGAACAGACCTTTGCAGTGGTATAAAATTTGACGATTTAATTTGTTTGAAGATTTTTGAAAAAAATTCAAGGCTAACCCCTTGCGGAAAAAAATTGTATTTTCAAAAATGTTTCCCAAACCCATCGATATATACTCGAAACGAAAGGTCTGTTCAATACCTATTCACACCTGAAAACCAAACGCCTCGGCAGCTTTCGGTTCTCGAGATATTGCAATCCAAAGTAGTTCCCGTGATTGTCAACCCAACTGCATTTGATTTGCTTTGGAAGCTGATATCTCAGCAACCACGCCTCAGAAAAAGCTGCGGTTTTCAGCACTTGAAAGGGATTGAACAGACCTTTGCAGTGGTATAAAATTTGACGATTTAATTTTTTTGAAGATTTTTGAAAAAAATTCAAGGCGGAAAATTGCGGAAAAAAATTGTATTTTCAAAAATGTTTCCCAAACCCATCGATATATACATGAAACGAAAGGTCTGTTCAATACCTATTCACACCTGAATACCAAACGCCTCTGCAGCTTTCGGTTCTCGGGATATTGCAATCCAAAGTAGTTCCCTGGCGGAAAAAAATTGTATTTTCAAAAATGTTTCCCAAACCCATCGATATATACACGAAACGAAAGGTCTGTTCAATACCTATTCACACCTGAAAACCAAACGCCTCTGCAGCTTTCGGTTCTCGAGATATTGCAATCCAAAGTAGTTCCCGTGATTGTCAACCCAACTGCATTTGATTTGCTTTGGAAGCTGATATCTCGGCAACCACGCCTCAGAAAAAGCTGCGGTTTTCAGCACTTGAAAGGGATTGAACAAAGTAGTTCCCGTGATTGTCAACCCAACTGCATTTGATTTGCTTTGGAAGCTGATATCTCGGCAACCACGCCTCAGAAAAAGCTGCGGTTTTCAGCACTTGAAAGGGATTGAACAGACCTTTGCAGTGGTATAAAATTTGACGATTTAATTTTTTTGAAGATTTTTGAAAAAAATTCAAGGCTAACTAACCCCTTGCGGAAAAAAATTGTATTTTCAAAAATGTTTCCCAAACCCATCGATATATACTCGAAACGAAAGGTCTGTTCAATACCTATTCACACCTGAAAACCAAACGCTTCTGCAGCCTCCGGTTCTCGAGATATTGCAATCCAAATTAGTTCCCGTGATTGTCAACCCAACTGCATTTGATTTGCTTTGGAAGCTGATATCTCAGCAACCACGCCTCAGAAAAAGCTGCGGTTTTCAGCACTTGAAAGGGATTGAACAGACCTTTGCAGTGGTATAAAATTTGACGATTTAATTTGTTTGAAGATTTTTGAAAAAAATTCAAGGCTAACCCCTTGCGGAAAAAAATTGTATTTTCAAAAATGTTTCCCAAACCCATCGATATATACTCGAAACGAAAGGTCTGTTCAATACCTATTCACACCTGAAAACCAAACGCTTCTGCAGCCTTCGGTTCTCGAGATATTGCAATCCAAAGTAGTTCCCGTGATTGTCAACCCAACTGCATTTGATTTGCTTTGGAAGCTGATATCTCAGCAACCACGCCTCAGAAAAAGCTGCGGTTTTCAGCACTTGAAAGGGATTGAACAGACCTTTGCAGTGGTATAAAATTTGACGATTTAATTTTTTTGAAGATTTTTGAAAAAAAATCAAGGCTAACCCCTTGCGGAAAAAAATTGTATTTTCAAAAATGTTTCCCAAACCCATCGATATATACATGAAACGAAAGGTCTGTTCAATACCAATTCACACCTGAAAACCAAACGCCTCTGCAGCTTTCGGTTCTCGAGATATTGCAATCCAAATTAGTTCCCGTGATTGTCAACCCAACTGCATTTGATTTGCTTTGGAAGCTGATATCTCAGCAACCACGCCTCAGAAAAAGCTGCGGTTTTCAGCACTTGAAAGGGATTGAAGAGACCTTTGCAGTGGTATAAAATTTGACGATTTAATTTTTTTGAAGATTTTTGAAAAAAATTCAAGGCTAACCCCTTGCGGAAAAAAATTGTATTTTCAAAAATGTTTCCCAAACCCATCGATATATACTCGAAACGAAAGGTCTGTTCAATACCTATTCACATCTGAAAACCAAACGCTTCTGCAGCCTTCGGTTCTCGAGATATTGCAATCCAAAATAGTTCCCGTGATTGTCAACCAAACTGCATTTGATTTGCTTTGGAAGCTGATATCTCAGCAACCACGCTCAGAAAAAGCTGCGGTTTTCAGCACTTGAAAGGGATTGAACAGACCTTTGCAGTGGTATAAAATTTGACGATTTAATTTTTTTGAAGATTTTTGAAAAAAATTCAAGGCTAACCCCTTGCGGAAAAAAATTGTATTTTCAAAAATGTTTTCCAAACCCATCGATATATACATGAAACGAAAGGTCTGTTCAATAGTTCAATACCTATTCACACCTGAAAACCAAACGCCTCTGCAGCTTTCGGTTCTCGAGCTATTGCAATCCAAAGTAGTTCCCGTGATTGTCAACCCAACTGCATTTGATTTGCTTTGGAAGCTGATATCTCGGCAACCACGCCTCAGAAAAAGCTGCGGTTTTCAGCACTTGAAAGGGATTGAAGAGACCTTTGCAGTGGTATAAAATTTGACGATTTAATTTTTTTGAAGATTTTTGAAAAAAATTCAAGGCTAACCCCTTGCGGAAAAAAATTGTATTTTCAAAAATGTTTCCCAAACCCATCGATATATACTCGAAACGAAAGGTCTGTTCAATACCTATTCACATCTGAAAACCAAACGCTTCTGCAGCCTTCGGTTCTCGAGATATTGCAATCCAAAATAGTTCCCGTGATTGTCAACCAAACTGCATTTGATTTGCTTTGGAAGCTGATATCTCAGCAACCACGCTCAGAAAAAGCTGCGGTTTTCAGCACTTGAAAGGGATTGAACAGACCTTTGCAGTGGTATAAAATTTGACGATTTAATTTTTTTGAAGATTTTTGAAAAAAATTCAAGGCTAACCCCTTGCGGAAAAAAATTGTATTTTCAAAAATGTTTCCCAAACCCATCGATATATACATGAAACGAAAGGTCTGTTCAATAGTTCAATACCTATTCACACCTGAAAACCAAACGCCTCTGCAGCTTTCGGTTCTCGAGCTATTGCAATCCAAAGTAGTTCCCGTGATTGTCAACCCAACTGCATTTGATTTGCTTTGGAAGCTGATATCTCGGCAACCACGCCTCAGAAAAAGCTGCGGTTTTCAGCACTTGAAAGGGATTGAACAGACCTTTGCAGTGGTATAAAATTTGACGATTTAATTTTTTTGAAGATTTTTGAAAAAAATTCAAGGCTAACCCCTTGCGGAAAAAAATTGTATTTTAAAAAATGTTTCCCAAACCCATCGATATATACTCGAAACGAAAGGTCTGTTCAATACCTATTCACACCTGAAAACCAAACGCTTCTGCAGCCTCCGGTTCGCGAGATATTGCAATCCAAATTAGTTCCCGTGATTGTCAACCCAACTGCATTTGATTTGCTTTGGAAGCTGATATCTCAGCAACCACGCCTCAGAAAAAGCTGCGGTTTTCAGCACTTAAAAGGGATTGAACAGACCTTTGCAGTGGTATAAAATTTGACGATTTAATTTTTTTGAAGATTTTTGAAAAAAATTCAAGGCTAACCCCTGCGGAAAAAAATTGTATTTTCAAAAATGTTTCCCAAACCCATCGATATATACACGAAACGAAAGGTCTGTTCAATACCTATTCACACCTGAAAACCAAACGCTTCTGCAGCCTTCGGTTCTCGAGATATTGCAATCCAAAGTAGTTCCCGTGATTGTCAACCCAACTGCATTTGATTTGCTTTGGAAGCTGATATCTCAGCAACCACGCCTCAGAAAAAGCTGCGGTTTTCAGCACTTGAAAGGGATTGAACAGACCTTTGCAGTGGTATAAAATTTGACGATTTAATTTTTTTGAAGATTTTTGAAAAAAATTCAAGGCTAACCCCTTGCGGAAAAAAATTGTATTTTCAAAAATGTTTCCCAAACCCATCGATATATAGTCGAAACGAAAGGTCTGTTCAATACCTATTCACACCTGAAAACCAAACGCTTCTGCAGCCTCCGGTTCTCGAGATATTGCAATCCAAATTAGTTCCCGTGATTGTCAACCCAACTGCATTTGATTTGCTTTGGAAGCTGATATCTCAGCAACCACGCCTCAGAAAAAGCTGCGGTTTTCAGCACTTGAAAGGGATTGAACAGACCTTTGCAGTGGTATAAAATTTGACGATTTAATTTTTTTGAAGATTTTTGAAAAAAATTCAAGGCTAACCCCTTGCGGAAAAAAATTGTATTTTCAAAAATGTTTCCCAAACCCATCGATATATAGTCGAAACGAAAGGTCTGTTCAATACCTATTCACACCTGAAAACCAAACGCTTCTGCAGCCTCCGGTTCTCGAGATATTGCAATCCAAATTAGTTCCCGTGATTGTCAACCCAACTGCATTTGATTTGCTTTGGAAGCTGATATCTCAGCAACCACGCCTCAGAAAAAGCTGCGGTTTTCAGCACTTGAAAGGGATTGAACAGACCTTTGCAGTGGTATAAAATTTGACGATTTAATTTTTTTGAAGATTTTTGAAAAAAATTCAAGGCTAACTAACCCCTTGCGGAAAAAAATTGTATTTTCAAAAATGTTTCCCAAATCCATCGATATATACACGAAACGAAAGGTCTGTTCAATACCTATTCATACCTGAAAACCAAACGCTTCTGCAGCCTCCGGTTCTCGAGATATTGCAATCCAAAGTAGTTCCCGTGATTGTCAACCCAACTGCATTTGATTTGCTTTGGAAGCTGATATCTCAGCAACCACGCCTCAGAAAAAGCTGCGGTTTTCAGCACTTGAAAGGGATTGAACAGACCTTTGCAGTGGTATAAAATTTGACGATTTAATTTTTTTGAAGATTTTTGAAAAAAATTCAAGGCTAACCCCTTGCGGAAAAAAATTGTATTTTCAAAAATGTTTCCCAAACCCATCGATATATACATGAAACGAAAGGTCTGTTCAATAGTTCAATACCTATTCACACCTGAAAACCAAACGCCTCTTCAGCTTTCGGTTCTTGAGATATTGCAATCCAAAGTAGTTCCCGTGATTGTCAACCCAACTGCATTTGATTTGCTTTGGAAGCTGATATCTCGGCAACCACGCCTCAGAAAAAGCTGCGGTTTTCAGCACTTGAAAGGGATTGAACAGACCTTTGCAGTGGTATAAAATTTGACGATTTAATTTTTTTGAAGATTTTTGAAAAAAATTCAAGGCTAACCCCTTGCGGAAAAAAATTGTATTTTCAAAAATGTTTCCCAAACCCATCGATATATACACGAAACGAAAGGTCTGTTCAATACCTATTCACACCTGAAAACCAAACGCTTCTGCAGCCTTCGGTTCTCGAGATATTGCAATCCAAAATAGTTACCGTGATTGTCAACCCAACTGCATTTGATTTGCTTTGGAAGCTGATATCTCGGCAACCACGCCTCAGAAAAAGCTGCGGTTTTCAGCACTTGAAAGGGATTGAACAGACCTTTGCAGTGGTATAAAATTTGACGATTTAATTTTTTTGAAGATTTTTGAAAAAAAATTCAAGGCTCCCTTGCGGAAAAAAATTGTATTTTCAAAAATGTTTCCCAAACCCATCGATATATACATGAAACGAAAGGTCTGTTCAATACCTATTCACACCTGAAAACCAAACGCCTCTGCAGCTTTCGGTTCTTGAGATATTGCAATCCAAATTAGTTCCCTGATTGTCAACCCAACTGCATTTGATTTGCTTTGGAAGCTGATATCTCGGCAACCACGCCTCAGAAAAAGCTGCGGTTTTCAGCACTTGAAAGGGATTGAACAGACCTTTGCAGTGGTATAAAATTTGACGATTTAATTTTTTTGAAGATTTTTGAAAAAAATTCAAGGCTAACCCCTTGCGGAAAAAAATTGTATTTTCAAAAATGTTTCTCAAACCCATCGATATATACACGAAACGAAAGGTCTGTTCAATACCTATTCACACCTGAAAACCAAACGCTTCTGCAGCCTCCGGTTCTCGAGATATTGCAATCCAAATTAGTTCCCGTGATTGTCAACCCAACTGCATTTGATTTGCTTTGGAAGCTGATATCTCAGCAACCACGCCTCAGAAAAAGCTGCGGTTTTCAGCACTTGAAAGGGATTGAACAGACCTTTGCAGTGGTATAAAATTTGACGATTTAATTTTTTTGAAGATTTTTGAAAAAAATTCAAGGCTAACCCCTTGCGGAAAAAAATTGTATTTTCAAAAATGTTTCCCAAACCCATCGATATATACATGAAACGAAAGGTCTGTTCAATAGTTCAATACCTATTCACACCTGAAAACCAAACGCCTCTTCAGCTTTCGGTTCTTGAGATATTGCAATCCAAAGTAGTTCCCGTGATTGTCAACCCAACTGCATTTGATTTGCTTTGGAAGCTGATATCTCGGCAACCACGCCTCAGAAAAAGCTGCGGTTTTCAGCACTTGAAAGGGATTGAACAGACCTTTGCAGTGGTATAAAATTTGACGATTTAATTTTTTTGAAGATTTTTGAAAAAAATTCAAGGCTAACCCCTTGCGGAAAAAAATTGTATTTTCAAAAATGTTTCCCAAACCCATCGATATATACACGAAACGAAAGGTCTGTTCAATACCTATTCACACCTGAAAACCAAACGCTTCTGCAGCCTTCGGTTCTCGAGATATTGCAATCCAAAATAGTTACCGTGATTGTCAACCCAACTGCATTTGATTTGCTTTGGAAGCTGATATCTCGGCAACCACGCCTCAGAAAAAGCTGCGGTTTTCAGCACTTGAAAGGGATTGAACAGACCTTTGCAGTGGTATAAAATTTGACGATTTAATTTTTTTGAAGATTTTTGAAAAAAAATTCAAGGCTCCCTTGCGGAAAAAAATTGTATTTTCAAAAATGTTTCCCAAACCCATCGATATATACATGAAACGAAAGGTCTGTTCAATACCTATTCACACCTGAAAACCAAACGCCTCTGCAGCTTTCGGTTCTTGAGATATTGCAATCCAAATTAGTTCCCTGATTGTCAACCCAACTGCATTTGATTTGCTTTGGAAGCTGATATCTCGGCAACCACGCCTCAGAAAAAGCTGCGGTTTTCAGCACTTGAAAGGGATTGAACAGACCTTTGCAGTGGTATAAAATTTGACGATTTAATTTTTTTGAAGATTTTTGAAAAAAATTCAAGGCTAACCCCTTGCGGAAAAAAATTGTATTTTCAAAAATGTTTCTCAAACCCATCGATATATACACGAAACGAAAGGTCTGTTCAATACCTATTCACACCTGAAAACCAAACGCTTCTGCAGCCTCCGGTTCTCGAGATATTGCAATCCAAATTAGTTCCCGTGATTGTCAACCCAACTGCATTTGATTTGCTTTGGAAGCTGATATCTCAGCAACCACGCCTCAGAAAAAGCTGCGGTTTTCAGCACTTGAAAGGGATTGAACAGACCTTTGCAGTGGTACAAAATTTGACGATTTAATTTTTTTGAAGATTTTTAAAAAAAATTCAAGGCTAACCCCTTGCGGAAAAAAATTGTATTTTCAAAAATGTTTCCCAAACCCATCGATATATACATGAAACGAAAGGTCTGTTCAATAGTTCAATACCTATTCACACCTGAAAACCAAACGCCTCTGCAGCTTTCGGTTCTTGAGATATTGCAATCCAAAGTAGTTCCCGTGATTGTCAACCCAATTGCATTTGATTTGCTTTGGAAGCTGATATCTCGGCAACCACGCCTCAGAAAAAGCTGCGGTTTTCAGCACTTGAAAGGGATTGAACAGACCATTGCAGTGGTATAAAATTTGACGATTTAATTTTTTTGAAGATTTTTGAAAAAAATTCAAGGCTAACCCCTTGCGGAAAAAAATTGTATTTTCAAAAATGTTTCTCAAACCCATCGATATATACACGAAACGAAAGGTCTGTTCAATACCTATTCACACCTGAAAACCAAACGCTTCTGCGGCATCCGGTTCTCGAGATATTGCAATCCAAAGTAGTTCCCGTGATTGTCAACCCAACTGCATTTGATTTGCTTTGGAAGCTGATATCTCGGCAACCACGCCTCAGAAAAAGCTGCGGTTTTCAGCACTTGAAAGGGATTGAACAGACCTTTGCAGTGGTATAAAATTTGACGATTTAATTTTTTTGAAGATTTTTGAAAAAAAATTCAAGGCTAACCCCTTGCGGAAAAAAATTGTATTTTCAAAAATGTTTCCCAAACCCATCGATATATACACGAAACGAAAGGCCTGTTCAATACCTATTCACACCTGAAAACCAAACGCTTCTGCAGCCTCCGGTTCTCGAGATATTGCAATCCAAATTAGTTCCGGTGATTGTCAACCCAACTGCATTTGATTTGCTTTGGAAGCTGATATCTCAGCAACCACGCCTCAGAAAAAGCTGCGGTTTTCAGCACTTGAAAGGGATTGAACAGACCTTTGCAGTGGTATAAAATTTGACGATTTAATTTTTTTGAAGATTTTTAAAAAAAATTCAAGGCTAACCCCTTGCGGAAAAAAATTGTATTTTCAAAAATGTTTCCCAAACCCATCGATATATACATGAAACGAAAGGTCTGTTCAATAGTTCAATACCTATTCACACCTGAAAACCAAACGCCTCTGCAGCTTTCGGTTCTCGAGATATTGCAATCCAAAGTAGTTCCCGTGATTGTCAACCCAAGTGCATTTGATTTGCTTTGGAAGCTGATATCTCAGCAACCACGCCTCAGAAAAAGCTGCGGTTTTCAGCACTTGAAAGGGATTGAACAGACCTTTGCAGTGGTATAAAATTTGACGATTTAATTTTTTTGAAGATTTTTGAAAAAAATTCAAGGCTAACCCCTTGCGGAAAAAAATTGTATTTTCAAAAATGTTTCCCAAACCCATCGATATATACACGAAACGAAAGGTCTGTTCAATACCTATTCACACCTGAAAACCAAACGCTTCTGCAGCCTTCGGTTCTCGAGATATTGCAATCCAAAGTAGTTCCCGTGATTGTCAACCCAGCTGCATTTGATTTGCTTTGGAAGCTGATATCTCAGCAACCACGCCTCAGAAAAAGCTGCGGTTTTCAGCACTTGAAAGGGATTGAACAGACCTTTGCAGTGGTATAAAATTTGACGATTTAATTTTTTTGAAGATTTTTGAAAAAAATTCAAGGCTAACCCCTTGCGGAAAAAAATTGTATTTTCAAAAATGTTTCCCAAACCCATCGATATATACTCGAAACGAAAGGTCTGTTCAATACCTATTCACACCTGAAAACCAAACGCCTCTGCAGCTTTCGGTTCTCAAGATATTGCAATCCAAAGTAGTTCCCGTGATTGTCAACCCAACTGCATTTGATTTGCTTTGGAAGCTGATATCTCGGCAACCACGCCTCAGAAAAAGCTGCGGTTTTCAGCACTTGAAAGGGATTGAACAGACCTTTGCAGTGGTATAAAATTTGACGATTTAATTTTTTTGAAGATTTCAGCACTTGAAAGGGATTGAACAGACCTTTGCAGTGGTATAAAATTTGACGATTTAATTTTTTTGAAGATTTTTGAAAAAAATTCAAGGCGCGGAAAAAAATTGTATTTTCAAAAATGTTTCCCAAACCCATCGGTATATACACGAAACGAAAGGTCTGTTCAATACCTATTCACACCTGAAAACCAAACGCTTCTGCAGCCTTCGGTTCTCGAGATATTGCAATCCAAAGTAGTTCCCGTGATTGTCAACCCAACTGCATTTGATTTGCTTTGGAAGCTGATATCTCAGCAACCACGCCTCAGAAAAAGCTGCGGTTTTCAGCACTTGAAAGGGATTGAAGAGACCTTTACAGTGGTATAAAATTTGACGATTTAATTTTTTTGAGGATTTTTGAAAAAAATTCAAGGCTAACCCCTTGCGGAAAAAAATTGTATTTTCAAAAATGTTTCCCAAACCCATCGATATATACACGAAACGAAAGGTCTGTTCAATACCTATTCACACCTGAAAACCAAACGCTTCTGCAGCCTTCGGTTCTCGAGATATTGCAATCCAAAGTAGTTCCCGTGATTGTCAACCCAACTGCATTTGATTTGCTTTGGAAGCTGATATCTCGGCAACCACGCCTCAGAAAAAGCTGCGGTTTTCAGCACTTGAAAGGGATTGAACAGACCTTTGCAGTGGTATAAAATTTGACGATTTAATTTTTTTTGAAGATTTTTGAAAAAAATTCAAGGCTAACCCCTTGCGGAAAAAAATTGTATTTTCAAAAATGTTACCCAAACCCATCGATATATACACGAAACGAAAGGTCTGTTCAATACCTATTCACACCTGAAAACCAAACGCTTATGCAGCCTTCGGTTCTCGAGATATTGCAATCCAAAGTAGTTCCCGTGATTGTCAACCCAACTGCATTTGATTTGCTTTGGAAGCTGATATCTCAGCAACCACGCCTCAGAAAAAGCTGCGGTTTTCAGCACTTGAAAGGGATTGAACAGACCTTTGCAGTGGTATAAAATTTGACGATTTAATTTTTTTGAAGATTTTTGAAAAAAATTCAAGGCTAACCCCTTGCGGAAAAAAATTGTATTTTCAAAAATGTTTCCCAAACCCATCGATATATACACGAAACGAAAGGTCTGTTCAATACCTATTCACACCTGAAAACCAAACGCTTCTGCAGCCTCCGGTTCTCGAGATATTGCAATCCAAAGTAGTTCCCGTGATTGTCAACCCAACTGCATTTGATTTGTTTTGGAAGCTGATATCTCGGCAACCACGCCTCAGAAAAAGCTGCGGTTTTCAGAACTTTAAAGGGATTGAACAGACCTTTGCAGTGGTATAAAATTTGAGGATTTAATTTTTTTTGAAGATTTTTGAAAAAAATTCAAGGCTAACCCCTTGCGGAAAAAAATTGTATTTTCAAAAATGTTTCCCAAACCCATCGATATATACACGAAACGAAAGGTCTGTTCAATACCTATTCACACCTGAAAACCAAACGCTTCTGCAGCCTTCGGTTCTCGAGATATTGCAATCCAAAGTAGTTCCCGTGATTGTCAACCCAACTGCATTTGATTTGCTTTGGAAGCTGATATCTCAGCAACCACGCCTCAGAAAAAGCTGCGGTTTTCAGCACTTGAAAGGGATTGAACAGACCTTTGCAGTGGTATAAAATTTGACGATTTAATTTTTTTGAAGATTTTTGAAAAAAATTCAAGGCTAACCCCTTGCGGAAAAAAATTGTATTTTCAAAAATGTTTCCCAAAACCCATCGATATATATACGAAACGAAAGGTCTGTTCAATACCTATCCACACCTGAAAACCAAACGCTTCTGCAGCCTCCGGTTCTCGAGATATTGCAATCCAAAGTAGTTCCCGTGATTGTCAACCCAACTGCATTTGATTTGCTTTGGAAGCTGATATCTCATCAACCACGCCTCAGAAAAAGCTGCGGTTTTCAGCACTTGAAAGGGATTGAACAGACCTTTGCAGTGGTATAAAATTTGACGATTTAATTTTTTTGAAGATTTTTGAAAAAAATTCAAGGCTAACCCCTTGCGGAAAAAAATTGTATTTTTAAAAATGTTTCCCAAACCCATCGATATATACATGAAACGAAAGGTCTGTTCAATACCTATTCACACCTGAAAACCAAACGCTTCTGCAGCCTCCAGTTCTCGAGATATTGCAATCCAAAGTAGTTCCCGTGATTGTCAACCCAACTGCATTTGATTTGCTTTGGAAGCTGATATCTCGGCAACCACGCCTCAGAAAAAGCTGCGGTTTTCAGCACTTGAAAGGGATTGAACAGACCTTTGCAGTGGTATAAAATCTGACGATTTAATTTTTTTTGAAGATTTTTGAAAAAAATTCAAGGCTAACCCCTTGCGGAAAAAAATTTTATTTTCAAAAATGTTTCCCAAACCCATCGACATATACACGAAACGAAAGGTCTGTTCAATACCTATTCACACCTGAAAACCAAACGCTTCTGCAGCCTTCGGTTCTCGAGATATTGCAATCCAAAGTAGTTCCCGTGATTGTCAACCCAACTGCATTTGATTTGCTTTGGAAGCTGATATCTCAGCAACCACGCCTCAGAAAAAGCTGCGGTTTTCAGCACTTGAAAGAGATTGAACAGACCTTTGCAGTGGTATAAAATTTGACGATTTAATTTTTTTGAAGATTTTTGAAAAAAATTCAAGGCTAACCCCTTGCGGAAAAAAATTGTATTTTCAAAAATGTTTCCCAAACCCATCGATATATACACGAAACGAAAGGTCTGTTCAATACCTATTCACACCTGAAAACCAAACGCTTCTGCAGCCTTCGGTTCTCGAGATATTGCAATCCAAAGTAGTTCCCGTGATTGTCAACCCAACTGCATTTGATTTGCTTTGGAAGCTGATATCTCGGCAACCACGCCTCAGAAAAAGCTGCGGTTTTCAGCACTTGAAAGGGATTGAACAGACCTTTGCAGTGGTATAAAATTTGACGATTTAATTTTTTTGAAGATTTTTGAAAAAAATTCAAGGCTAACCCCTTGCGGAAAAAAATTGTATTTTCAAAAATGTTTCCCAAACCCATCGATATATACACGAAACGAAAGGTCTGTTCAATACCTATTCACACCTGAAAACCAAACGCTTCTGCAGCCTCCGGTTCTCGAGATATTGCAATCCAAAGTAGTTCCCGTGATTGTCAACCCAACTGCATTTGATTTGCTTTGGAAGCTGATATCTCGGCAACCACGCCTCAGAAAAAGCTGCGGTTTTCAGCACTTGAAAGGGATTGAACAGACCTTTGCAGTGGTATAAAATTTGACGATTTAATTTTTTTTGAAGATTTTTGAAAAAAATTCAAGGCTAACCCCTTGCGGAAAAAAATTGTATTTTCAAAAATGTTTCCCAAACCCACCGATATATACACGAAACGAAAGGTCTGTTCAATACCTATTCACACCTGAAAACCAAACGCTTCTGCAGCCTTCGGTTCTCGAGATATTGCAATCCAAAGTAGTTCCCGTGATTGTCAACCCAACTGCATTTGATTTGCTTTGGAAGCTGATATCTCAGCAACCACGCCTCAGAAAAAGCTGCGGTTTTAGCACTTGAAAGGGATTGAACAGACCTTTGCAGTGGTATAAAATTTGACGATTTAATTTTTTTGAAGATTTTTGAAAAAAATTCAAGGCTAACCCCTTGCGGAAAAAAATTGTATTTTCAAAAATGTTTCCCAAACCCATCGATATATACACGAAACGAAAGGTCTGTTCAATACCTATTCACACCTGAAAACCAAACGCTTCTGCAGCCTTCGGTTCTCGAGATATTGCAATCCAAAGTAGTTCCCGTGATTGTCAACCCAACTGCATTTGATTTGCTTTGGAAGCTGATATCTCGGCAACCACGCCTCAGAAAAAGCTGCGGTTTTCAGCACTTGAAAGGGATTGAACAGACCTTTGCAGTGGTATAAAATTTGACGATTTAATTTTTTTGAAGATTTTTGAAAAAAATTCAAGGCTAACCCCTTGCGGAAAAAAATTGTATTTTCAAAAATGTTTCCCAAACCCATCGATATATACACGAAACGAAAGGTCTGTTCAATACCTATTCACACCTGAAAACCAAACGCTTCTGCAGCCTCCGGTTCTCGAGATATTGCAATCCAAAGTAGTTCCCGTGATTGTCAACCCAACTGCATTTGATTTGCTTTGGAAGCTGATATCTCGGCAACCACGCCTCAGAAAAAGCTGCGGTTTTCAGCACTTGAAAGGGATTGAACAGACCTTTGCAGTGGTATAAAATTTGACGATTTAATTTTTTTTGAAGATTTTTGAAAAAAATTCAAGGCTAACCCCTTGCGGAAAAAAATTGTATTTTCAAAAATGTTTCCCAAACCCATCGATATATACACGAAACGAAAGGTCTGTTCAATACCTATTCACACCTGAAAACCAAACGCTTCTGCAGCCTTCGGTTCTCGAGATATTGCAATCCAAAGTAGTTCCCGTGATTGTCAACCCAACTGCATTTGATTTGCTTTGGAAGCTGATATCTCAGCAACCACGCCTCAGAAAAAGCTGCGGTTTTAGCACTTGAAAGGGATTGAACAGACCTTTGCAGTGGTATAAAATTTGACGATTTAATTTTTTTGAAGATTTTTGAAAAAAATTCAAGGCTAACCCCTTGCGGAAAAAAATTGTATTTTCAAAAATGTTTCCCAAACCCATCGATATATACACGAAACGAAAGGTCTGTTCAATACCTATTCACACCTGAAAACCAAACGCTTCTGCAGCCTTCGGTTCTCGAGATATTGCAATCCAAAGTAGTTCCCGTGATTGTCAACCCAACTGCATTTGATTTGCTTTGGAAGCTGATATCTCAGCAACCACGCCTCAGAAAAAGCTGCGGTTTTAGCACTTGAAAGGGATTGAACAGACCTTTGCAGTGGTATAAAATTTGACGATTTAATTTTTTTGAAGATTTTTGAAAAAAATTCAAGGCTAACCCCTTGCGGAAAAAAATTGTATTTTCAAAAATGTTTCCCAAACCCATCGATATATACACGAAACGAAAGGTCTGTTCAATACCTATTCACACCTGAAAACCAAACGCTTCTGCAGCCTTCGGTTCTCGAGATATTGCAATCCAAAGTAGTTCCCGTGATTGTCAACCCAACTGCATTTGATTTGCTTTGGAAGCTGATATCTCGGCAACCACGCCTCAGAAAAAGCTGCGGTTTTCAGCACTTGAAAGGGATTGAACAGACCTTTGCAGTGGTATAAAATTTGACGATTTAATTTTTTTGAAGATTTTTGAAAAAAATTCAAGGCTAACCCCTTGCGGAAAAAAATTGTATTTTCAAAAATGTTTCCCAAACCCATCGATATATACACGAAACGAAAGGTCTGTTCAATACCTATTCACACCTGAAAACCAAACGCTTCTGCAGCCTCCGGTTCTCGAGATATTGCAATCCAAAGTAGTTCCCGTGATTGTCAACCCAACTGCATTTGATTTGCTTTGGAAGCTGATATCTCGGCAACCACGCCTCAGAAAAAGCTGCGGTTTTCAGCACTTGAAAGGGATTGAACAGACCTTTGCAGTGGTATAAAATTTGACGATTTAATTTTTTTTGAAGATTTTTGAAAAAAATTCAAGGCTAACCCCTTGCGGAAAAAAATTGTATTTTCAAAAATGTTTCCCAAACCCATCGATATATACACGAAACGAAAGGTCTGTTCAATACCTATTCACACCTGAAAACCAAACGCTTCTGCAGCCTTCGGTTCTCGAGATATTGCAATCCAAAGTAGTTCCCGTGATTGTCAACCCAACTGCATTTGATTTGCTTTGGAAGCTGATATCTCAGCAACCACGCCTCAGAAAAAGCTGCGGTTTTAGCACTTGAAAGGGATTGAACAGACCTTTGCAGTGGTATAAAATTTGACGATTTAATTTTTTTGAAGATTTTTGAAAAAAATTCAAGGCTAACCCCTTGCGGAAAAAAATTGTATTTTCAAAAATGTTTCCCAAACCCATCGATATATACACGAAACGAAAGGTCTGTTCAATACCTATTCACACCTGAAAACCAAACGCTTCTGCAGCCTTCGGTTCTCGAGATATTGCAATCCAAAGTAGTTCCCGTGATTGTCAACCCAACTGCATTTGATTTGCTTTGGAAGCTGATATCTCGGCAACCACGCCTCAGAAAAAGCTGCGGTTTTCAGCACTTGAAAGGGATTGAACAGACCTTTGCAGTGGTATAAAATTTGACGATTTAATTTTTTTGAAGATTTTTGAAAAAAATTCAAGGCTAACCCCTTGCGGAAAAAAATTGTATTTTCAAAAATGTTTCCCAAACCCATCGATATATACACGAAACGAAAGGTCTGTTCAATACCTATTCACACCTGAAAACCAAACGCTTCTGCAGCCTCCGGTTCTCGAGATATTGCAATCCAAATTAGTTCCCGTGATTGTCAACCCAACTGCATTTGATTTGCTTTGGAAGCTGATATCTCGGCAACCACGCCTCAGAAAAAGCTGCGGTTTTCAGCACTTGAAAGGGATTGAACAGACCTTTGCAGTGGTATAAAATTTGACGATTTAATTTTTTTTGAAGATTTTTGAAAAAAATTCAAGGCTAACCCCTTGCGGAAAAAAATTGTATTTTCAAAAATGTTTCCCAAACCCATCGATATATACACGAAACGAAAGGTCTGTTCAATACCTATTCACACCTGAAAACCAAACGCTTCTGCAGCCTTCGGTTCTCGAGATATTGCAATCCAAAGTAGTTCCCGTGATTGTCAACCCAACTGCATTTGATTTGCTTTGGAAGCTGATATCTCAGCAACCACGCCTCAGAAAAAGCTGCGGTTTTCAGCACTTGAAAGGGATTGAACAGACCTTTGCAGTGGTATAAAATTTGACGATTTAATTTTTTTGAAGATTTTTGAAAAAAATTCAAGGCTAACCCCTTGCGGAAAAAAATTGTATTTTCAAAAATGTTTCCCAAACCCATCGATATATACTCGAAACGAAAGGTCTGTTCAATACCTATTCACACCTGAAAACCAAACGCTTCTGCAGCCTCCGGTTCTCGAGATATTGCAATCCAAATTAGTTCCCGTGATTGTCAACCCAACTGCATTTGATTTGCTTTGGAAGCTGATATCTCAGCAACCACGCCTCAGAAAAAGCTGCGGTTTTCAGCACCTGAAAGGGATTGAACAGACCTTTGCAGTGGTATAAAATTTGACGATTTAATTTTCTTGAAGATTTTTGAAAAAAATTCAAGGCTAACCCCTTGCGGAAAAAAATTGTATTTTCAAAAATGTTTCCCAAACCCATCGATATATACACGAAACGAAAGGTCTGTTCAATACCTATTCACACCTTAAAACCAAACGCTTCTGCAGCCTCCGGTTCTCGAGATATTGCAATCCAAAGTAGTTCCCGTGATTGTCAACCCAACTGCATTTGATTTGCTTTGGAAGCTGATATCTCGGCAACCACGCCTCAGAAAAAGCTGCGGTTTTCAGCACTTGAAAGGGATTGAACAGACCTTTGCAGTGGTATAAAATTTGAGGATTTAATTTTTTTTGAAGATTTTTAAAAAAAATTCAAGGCTAACCCCTTGCGGAAAAAAATTGTATTTTCAAAAATGTTTCCCAAACCCATCGATATATACACGAAACGAAAGGTCTGTTCAATACCTAATCACACCTGAAAACCAAACGCTTCTGCAGCCTTCGGTTCTCGAGATATTGCAATCCAAAGTAGTTCCCGTGATTGTCAACCCAACTGCATTTGATTTGCTTTGGAAGCTGATATCTCAGCAACCACGCCTCAGAAAAAGCTGCGGTTTTCAGCACTTGAAAGGGATTGAACAGACCTTTCCAGTGGTATAAAATTTGACGATTTAATTTTTTTGAAGATTTTTGAAAAAAATTCAAGGCTCGGAAAAAAATTGTATTTTCAAAAATGTTTCCCAAACCCATCGATATATATACGAAACGAAAGGTCTGTTCAATACCTATCGACACCTGAAAACCAAACGCTTCTGCAGCCTCCGGTTCTCGAGATATTGCAATCCAAAGTAGTTCCCGTGATTGTCAACCCAACTGCATTTGATTTGCTTTGGAAGCTGATATCTTAGCAACCACGCCTCAGAAAAAGCTGCGGTTTTCAGCACTTGAAAGGGATTGAACAGACCTTTCCAGTGGTATAAAATTTGACGATTTAATTTTTTTGAAGATTTTTGAAAAAAATTCAAGGCTAACCCCTTGCGGAAAAAAATTGTATTTTCAAAAATGTTTCCCAAACCCATCGATATATATACGAAACGAAAGGTCTGTTCAATACCTATCCACACCTGAAAACCAAACGCTTCTGCAGCCTCCGGTTCTCGAGATATTGCAATCCAAAGTAGTTCCCGTGATTGTCAACCCAACTGCATTTGATTTGCTTTGGAAGCTGATATCTCAGCAACCACGCCTCAGAAAAAGCTGCGGTTTTCAGCACTTGAAAGGGATTGAACAGACCTTTCCAGTGGTATAAAATTTGACGATTTAATTTTTTTGAAGATTTTTGAAAAAAATTCAAGGCTAACCCCTTGCGGAAAAAAATTGTATTTTCAAAAATGTTTCCCAAACCCATCGATATATATACGAAACGAAAGGTCTGTTCAATACCTATTCACACCTGAAAACCAAACGCCTCTGCAGCTTTCGGTTCTCGAGATATTGCAATCCAAAGTAGTTCCCGTGATTGTCAACCCAACTGCATTTGATTTGCTTTGGAAGCTGATATCTCGGCAACCACGCCTCAGAAAAAGCTGCGGTTTTCAGCACTTGAAAGGGATTGAACAGACCTTTGCAGTGGTATAAAATTTGACGATTTAATTTTTTTGAAGATTTTTGAAAAAAATTCAAGGCTAACCCCTTGCGGAAAAAAATTGTATTTTCAAAAATGTTTCCCAAACCCATCGATATATACATGAAACGAAAGGTCTGTTCAATACCTATTCACACCTGAAAACCAAACGCCTCTGCAGCTTTCGGTTCTCGAGATATTGCAATCCAAAGTAGTTCCCGTGATTGTCAACCCAACTGCATTTGATTTGCTTTGGAAGCTGATATCTCAGCAACCCCATCGATATATACACGAAACGAAAGGTCTGTTCAATACCTATTCACACCTGAAAACCAAACGCTTCTGCAGCCTTCGGTTCTCGAGATATTGCAATCCAAAATAGTTCCCGTGATTGTCAACCCAACTGCATTTGATTTGCTTTGGAAGCTGATATCTCGGCAACCACGCCTCAGAAAAAGCTGCGGTTTTCAGCACTTGAAAGGGATTGAACAGACCTTTGCAGTGGTATAAAATTTGACGATTTAATTTTTTTTGAAGATTTTTGAAAAAAAATTCAAGGCTAACCCCTTGCGGAAAAAAATTGTATTTTCAAAAATGTTTCCCAAACCCATCGATATATACATGAAACGAAAGGTCTGTTCAATACCTATTCACACCTGAAAACCAAACTTCTCTGCAGCTTTCGGTTCTCGAGATATTGCAATCCAAAGTAGTTCCCGTGATTGTCAACCCAACTGCATTTGATTTGCTTTGGAAGCTGATATCTCGGCAACCACGCCTCAGAAAAAGCTGCGGTTTTCAGCACTTGAAAGGGATTGAACAGACATTTACAGTGGTATAAAATTTGACGATTTAATTTTTTTGAAGATTTTTGAAAAAAAATTCAAGGCTAACCCCTGCGGAAAAAAATTGTATTTTCAAAAATGTTTCCCAAACCCATCGATATATACACGAAACGAAAGGTCTGTTCAATACCTATTCACACCTGAAAACCAAACGCTTCTGCAGCCTTCGGTTCTCGAGATATTGCAATCCAAAGTAGTTCCCGTGATTGTCAACCCAACTGCATTTGATTTGCTTTGGAAGCTGATATCTCGGCAACCACGCCTCAGAAAAAGCTGCGGTTTTCAGCACTTGAAAGGGATTGAACAGACCTTTGCAGCGGTATAAAATTTGACGATTTAATTTTTTTTGAAAAGTTTTGAAAAAAATTCAAGGCTAACCCCTTGCGGAAAAAAATTGTATTTTCAAAAATGTTTCCCAAACCCATCGATATATACACGAAACGAAAGGTCAGTTCAATACCTATTCACGCCTGAAAACCAAACGCTTCTGCAGCCTCCGGTTCTCGAGATATTGCAATCCAAAGTAGTTCCCGTGATTGTCAACCCAACTGCATTTGATTTGCTTTGGAAGCTGATATCTCAGCAACCACGCCTCAGAAAAAGCTGCGGTTTTCAGCACTTGAAAGGGATTGAACAGACCTTTGCAGTGGTATAAAATTTGACGATTTAATTTTTTTGAAGATTTTTGAAAAAAATTCAAGGCTAACCCCTTGCGGAAAAAAATTGTGTTTTCAAAAATGTTTCCCAAACCCATCGATATATACACGAAACGAAAGGTCTGCTCAATACCTATTCACACCTGAAAACCAAACGCCTCTGCAGCTTTCGGTTCTCGAGATATTGCAATCCAAATTAGTTCCCGTGATTGTCAACCCAACTGCATTTGATTTGCTTTGGAAGCTGATATCTCAGCAACCACGCCTCAGAAAAAGCTGAGGTTTTCAGCACTTGAAAGGGATTGAACAGACCTTTGCAGTGGTATAAAATTTGACGATTTAATTTTTTTGAAGATTTTTGAAAAAAATTCAAGGCTAACCCCTTGCGGAAAAAAATTGTATTTCCAAAAATGTTTCCCAAACCCATGGATATATACACGAAACGAAAGGTCTGTTCAATACCTATTCACACCTGAAAATAAAACGCTTCTATAGCCTCGTTCTCGAGATATTGCAATCCAAAGTAGTTCCCGTGATTGTCAACCCAACTGCATTTGATTTGCTTTGGAAGCTGATATCTCGGCAACCACGCCACAGAAAAAGCTGCGGTTTTCAGCACTTGAAAGGGATTGAACAGACCTTTGCAGTGGTATAAAATTTGACGATTTAATTTTTTTGAAAATTTTTGAAAAAAAATCAAGGCTAACCCCTTGCGGAAAAAAATTGTATTTTCAAAAATGTTTCCCAAACCCATCGATATATACATGAAACGAAAGGTCTGTTCAATACCTATTCACACCTGAAAACCAAACGCCTTTGCAGCTTTCGGTTCTCGAGATATTGCAATCCAAAGTAGTTCCCTTGATTTTCAACCCAACTGCATTTGATTTGCTTTGGAAGCTGATATCTCAGCAACCACGCCTCAGAAAAAGCTGCGGTTTTCAGCACTTGAAAGGTATTGAACAGACCTTTGCAGTGGTATAAAATTTGACGAATTAATTTTTTTGAAGATTTTTGAAAAAAAATCAAGGCTAACCCCTTGCGGAAAAAAATTGTATTTTCAAAAATGTTTCCCAAACCCATCGATATATACATGAAACGAAAGGTCTGTTCAATACCTATTCACATCTGAAAACCAAACGCTCCTGCAGCCTCCGGTTCTCGAGATATTGCAATCCAAAGTAGTTCCCGTGATTGTCAACCCAACTGCATTTGATTTGCTTTGGAAGCTGATATCTCGGCAACCACGCCACAGAAAAAGCTGCGGTTTTCAGCACTTGAAAGGGATTGAACAGACCTTTGCAGTGGTATAAAATTTGACGATTTAATTTTTTTGAAGATTTTTGAAAAAAAATCAAGGCCCCTTGCGGAAAAAAATTGTATTTTCAAAAATGTTTCCCAAACCCATCGATATATACATGAAACGAAAGGTCTGTTCAATACCTATTCACACCTGAAAACCAAACGCCTCTGCAGCTTTCGGTTCTCGAGATATTGCAATCCAAAGTAGTTCCCGTGATTGTCAACCCAACTGCATTTGATTTGCTTTGGAAGCTGATATCTCGGCAACCACGCCTCAGAAAAAGCTGCGGTTTTCAGCACTTGAAAGGGATTGAACAGACCTTTGCAGCGGTATAAAATTCGACGATTTAATTTTTTTTGAAGATTTTTGAAAAAAATTCAAGGCTAACCCCTTGCGGAAAAAATTGTATTTTCAAAAATGTTTCCCAAACCCATCGATATATACACGAAACGAAAGATCTGTTCAATACCTATTCACACCTGAAAACCAAACGCTTCTGCAGCCTCCGGTTCTCGAGATATTGCAATCCAAAGTAGTTCCCGTGATTGTCAACCCAACTGCATTTGATTTGCTTTGGAAGCTGATATCTCGGCAACCACGCCTCAGAAAAAGCTGCGGTTTGCAGCACTTGAAAGGGATTGAACAGACCTTTGCAGTGGTATAAAATTTGACGATTTAATTTTTTTGAAGATTTTTGAAAAAAAATCAAGGCTAACCCCTTGCGGAAAAAAATTGTATTTTCAAAAATGTTTCCCAAACCCATCGATATATACATGAAACGAAAGGTCTGTTCAATACCTATTCACACCTGAAAACCAAACGCTCCTGCAGCCTCCGGTTCTCGAGATATTGCAATCCAAAGTAGTTCCCGTGATTGTCAACCCAACTGCATTTGATTTGCTTTGGAAGCTGATATCTCGGCAACCACGCCACAGAAAAAGCTGCGGTTTTCAGCACTTGAAAGGGATTGAACAGACCTTTGCAGTGGTATAAAATTTGACGATTTAATTTTTTTGAAGATTTTTGAAAAAAAATCAAGGCTAACCCCTTGCGGAAAAAAATTGTATTTTCAAAAATGTTTCCCAAACCCATCGATATATACATGAAACGAAAGGTCTGTTCAATACCTATTCACACCTGAAAACCAAACGCCTCTGCAGCTTTCGGTTCTCGAGATATTGCAATCCAAAGTAGTTCCCGTGATTGTCAACCCAACTGCATTTGATTTGCTTTGGAAGCTGATATCTCGGCAACCACGCCTCAGAAAAAGCTGCGGTTTTCAGCACTTGAAAGGGATTGAACAGGCCTTTGCAGCGGTATAAAATTTGACGATTTAATTTTTTTTGAAGATTTTTGAAAAAAATTCAAGGCTAACCCCTTGCGGAAAAAAATTGTATTTTCAAAAATGTTTCCCAAACCCATCGATATATACACGAAACGAAAGGTCTGTTCAATACCTATTCACACCTGAAAACCAAACGCTTCTGCAGCCTCCGGTTCTCGAGATATTGCAATCCAAAGTAGTTCCCGTGATTGTCAACCCAACTGCATTTGATTTGCTTTGGAAGCTGATATCTCGGCAACCACGCCTCAGAAAAAGCTGCGGTTTTCAGCACTTGAAAGGGATTGAACAGACCTTTGCAGTGGTATAAAATTTGACGATTTATTTTTTTTGAAGATTTTTGAAAAAAATTCAAGGCTAACCCCTTGCGGAAAAAAATTGTGTTTTCAAAAATGTTTCCCAAACCCATCGATATATACACGAAACGAAAGGTCTGCTCAATACCTATTCACACCTGAAAACTAAACGCTTCTGCAGCCTTCGGTTCTCGAGATATTGCAATCCAAAATAGTTCCCGTGATTGTCAACCCAACTGCATTTGATTTGCTTTGGAAGCTGATATCTCGGCAACCACGCCTCAGAAAAAGCTGCAGTTTTCAGCACTTGAAAGGGATTGAACAGACCTTTGCAGTGGTATAAAATTTGACGATTTAATTTTTTTGAAGATTTTTGAAAAAAATTCAAGGCTAACCCCTTGCGGAAAAAAATTGTATTTTCAAAAATGTTTCCCAAACCCATCGATATATACACGAAACGAAAGGTCTGTTCAATACCTATTCACACCTGAAAACCAAACGCTTCTGCAGCCTCCGGTTCTCGAGATATTGCAATCCAAAGTAGTTCCCGTGATTGTCAACCCAACTGCATTTGATTTGCTTTGGAAGCTGATATCTCGGCAACCACGCCTCAGAAAAAGCTGCGGTTTTCAGCACTTGAAAGGGATTGAACAGACCTTTGCAGTGGTATAAAATTTGACGATTTAATTTTTTTGAAGATTTTTGAAAAAAATTCAAGGCTAACCCCTTGCGGAAAAAAATTGTGTTTTCAAAAATGTTTCCCAAACCCATCGATATATACACGAAACGAAAGGTCTGCTCAATACCTATTCACACCTGAAAACTAAACGCTTCTGCAGCCTTCGGTTCTCGAGATATTGCAATCCAAAGTAGTTCCCGTGATTGTCAACCCAACTGCATTTGATTTGCTTTGGAAGCTGATATCTCGGCAACCACGCCTCAGAAAAAGCTGCAGTTTTCAGCACTTGAAAGGGATTGAACAGACCTTTGCAGTGGTATAAAATTTGACGATTTAATTTTTTTGAAGATTTTTGAAAAAAATTCAAGGCTTAACCCTTTGCGGAAAAAAATTGTATTTTCAAAAATGTTTCCCAAACCCATCGATATATACATGAAACGAAAGGTCTGTTCAATACCTATTCACACCTGAAAACCAAACGCTCCTGCAGCCTCCGGTTCTCGAGATATTGCAATCCAAATTAGTTCCCGTGATTGTCAACCCAACTGCATTTGATTTGCTTTGGAAGCTGATATCTCAGCAACCACGCCTCAGAAAAAGCTGCGGTTTTCAGCACTTGAAAGGGATTGAACAGACCTTTGCAGTGGTATAAAATTTGACGATTTAATTTTTTTGAAGATTTTTGAAAAAAAATCAAGGCTAACCCCTTGCGGAAAAAAATTGTATTTTCAAAAATGTTTCCCAAACCCATCGATATATACATGAAACGAAAGGTCTGTTCAATACCTATTCACACCTGAAACCAAACGCCTCTGCAGCTTTCGGTTCTCGAGATATTGCAATCCAAAGTAGTTCCCGTGATTGTCAACCCAACTGCATTTGATTTGCTTTGGAAGCTGATATCTCAGCAACCACGCCTCAGAAAAAGCTGCGGTTTTCAGCACTTGAAAGGGAATGAACAGACCTTTGCAGTGGTATAAAATTTGGCGATTTAATTTTTTTGAAGATTTTTGAAAAAAAATCAAGGCTTAACCCCTTTCGGAAAAAAATTGTATTTTCAAAAATGTTTCCCAAACCCATCGATATATACATGAAACGAAAGGTCTGTTCAATACCAATTCACACCTGAAAACCAAACGCCTCTGCAGCTTTCGGTTCTCGAGATATTGCAATCCAAATTAGTTCCCGTGATTGTCAACCCAACTGCATTTGATTTGCTTTGGAAGCTGATATCTCAGCAACCACGCCTCAGAAAAAGCTGCGGTTTTCAGCACTTGAAAGGGATTGAAGAGACCTTTGCAGTGGTATAAAATTTGACGATTTAATTTTTTTGAAGATTTTTGAAAAAAATTCAAGGCTAACCCCTTGCGGAAAAAAATTGTATTTTCAAAAATGTTTCCCAAACCCATCGATATATACATGAAACGAAAGGTCTGTTCAATACCTATTCACACCTGAAAACCAAACGCCTCTGCAGCTTTCTGTTCTTGAGATATTGCAATCCAAAGTAGTTCCCGTGATTGTCAACCCAACTGCATTTGATTTGCTTTGGAAGCTGATATCTCGGCAACCACGCCTCAGAAAAAGCTGCGGTTTTCAGCACTTGAAAGGGATTGAACAGATCTTTACAGTGGTATAAAATTTGACGATTTAATTTTTTTGAAGATTTTTGAAAAAAATTCAAGGCTAACCCCTTGCGGAAAAAAATTGTATTTTCAAAAATGTTTCCCAAACCCATCGATATATACACGAAACGAAAGGTCTGTTCAATACCTATTCACGCCTGAAAACCAAACGCTTCTGCAGCCTTCGTTTCTCGAGATATTGCAATCCAAAGTAGTTCCCGTGATTGTCAACCCAACTGCATTTGATTTGCTTTGGAAGCTGATATCTCGGCAACCACGCCACAGAAAAAGCTGCGGTTTTCAGCACTTGAAAGGGATTGAACAGACCTTTACAGTGGTATAAAATTTGACGATTTAATTTTTTTGAAGATTTTTGAAAAAAATTCAAGGCTAACCCCTTGCGGAAAAAAATTGTATTTTCAAAAATGTTTCCCAAACCCATCGATATATACATGAAACGAAAGGTCTGTTCAATACCTATTCACACCTGAAAACCAAACGCCTCTGCAGCTTTCTGTTCTTGAGATATTGCAATCCAAAGTAGTTCCCGTGATTGTCAACCCAACTGCATTTGATTTTCTTTGGAAGCTGATATCTCGGCAACCACGCCTCAGAAAAAGCTGCGGTTTTCAGCACTTGAAAGGGATTGAACAGATCTTTACAGTGGTATAAAATTTGACGATTTAATTTTTTTGAAGATTTTTGAAAAAAATTCAAGGCTAACCCCTTGCGGAAAAAAATTGTATTTTCAAAAATGTTTCCCAAACCCATCGATATATACACGAAACGAAAGGTCTGTTCAATAAATATTCACACCTGAAAACCAAACGCTTCTGCAGCCTTCGTTTCTCGAGATATTGCAATCCAAAGTAGTTCCCGTGATTGTCAACCCAACTGCATTTGATTTGCTTTGGAAGCTGATATCTCGGCAACCACGCCTCAGAAAAAGCTGCGGTTTTCAGCACTTGAAAGGGATTGAACAGACCTTTGCAGTGGTATAAAATTTGACGATTTAATTTTTGTGAAGATTTTTGAAAAAAAATTCTAGGCTAACCCCTTGCGGAAAAAAATTGTGTTTTCAAAAATGTTTCCCAAACCCATCGATATATACACGAAACGAAAGGTCTGCTCAATACCTATTCACACCTGAAAACCAAACGCTTCTGCACCCTTCGGTTCTCGAGATATTGCAATCCAAAGTAGTTCCCGTGATTGTCAACCCAACTGCATTTGATTTACTTTGGAAGCTGATATCTCAGCAACCACGCCTCAGGAAAAGCTGCGGTTTTCAGCACTTGAAAGGGATTGAACAGACCTTTGCAGTGGTATAAAATTTGACGATTTAATTTTTTTGAAGATTTTTGAAAAAAAATCAAGGCTTAACCCCTTGCGGAAAAAAATTGTATTTTCAAAAATGTTTCCCAAACCCATCGATATATACATGAAACGAAAGGTCTGTTCAATACCTATTCACACCTGAAAACCAAACGCTTCTGCAGCCTCCGGTTCTCGAGATATTGCAATCCAAAGTAGTTCCCGTGATTGTCAACCCAACTGCATTTGATTTGCTTTGGAAGCTGATATCTCAGCAACCACGCCTCAGGAAAAGCTGCGGTTTTCAGCACTTGAAAGGGATTGAACAGACCTTTGCAGTGGTATAAAATTTGACGATTTAATTTTTTTGAAGATTTTTGAAAAAAATCAAGGCTTAACCCCTTGCGGAAAAAAATTGTATTTGCAAAAATGTTTCCCAAACCCATCGATATATACACGAAACGAAAGGTCTGCTCAATACCTATTCACACCTGAAAACCAAACGCTTCTGCAGAATTCGGTTCTCGAGATATTGCAATCCAAAGTAGTTCCCGTGATTGTCAACCCAACTGCATTTGATTTGCTTTGGAAGCTGATATCTCAGCAACCACGCCTCAGGAAAAGCTGCGGTTTTCAGCACTTGAAAGGGATTGAACAGACCTTTGCAGTGGTATAAAATTTGACGATTTAATTTTTTTGAAGATTTTTGAAAAAAAATCAAGGCTTAACCCCTTGCGGAAAAAAATTGTATTTTCAAAAATGTTTCCCAAACCCATCGATATATACATGAAACGAAAGGTCTGTTCAATACCTATTCACACCTGAAAACCAAACGCTTCTGCAGCCTCCGGTTCTCGAGATATTGCAATCCAAAGTAGTTCCCGTGATTGTCAACCCAACTGCATCTGATTTGCTTTGGAAGCTGATATCTAAGCAACCACGCCTCAGAAAAAGCTGCGGTTTTCAGCACTTGAAAGGGATTGAACAGACCTTTGCAGTGGTATAAAATTTGACGATTTAATTTTTTTGAAGATTTTTGAAAAAAAATCAAGGCTTAACCCCTTGCGGAAAAAAATTGTATTTTCAAAAATGTTTCCCAAACCCATCGATATATACATGAAACGAAAGGTCTGTTCAATACCTATTCACACCTGAAAACCAAACGCTTCTGCAGCCTCCAGTTCTCGAGATATTGCAATCCAAAGTAGTTCCCGTGATTGTCAACCCAACTGCATTTGATTTGCTTTGGAAGCTGATATCTCAGCAACCACGCCTCAGAAAAAGCTGCGGTTTTCAGCACTTGAAAGGGATTGAACAGACCTTTGCAGTGGTATAAAATTTGACGATTTAATTTTTTTGAAGATTTTTGAAAAAAAATCAAGGCTAACCCCTTGCGGAAAAAAATTGTATTTTCAAAAATGTTTCCCAAACCCATCGATATATACATGAAACGAAAGGTCTGTTCAATACCTATTCACACCTGAAAACCAAACGCTTCTGCAGCCTCCGGTTCTCGAGATATTGCAATCCAAAGTAGTTCCCGTGATTGTCAACCCAACTGCATTTGATTTGCTTTGGAAGCTGATATCTCAGCAACCACGCCTCAGAAAAAGCTGCGGTTTTCAGCACTTGAAAGGGATTGAACAGACCTTTGCAGTGGTATAAGATTTGACGATTTAATTTTTTTGAAGATTTTTGAAAAAAATTCAAGGCTAACCCCTTGCGGAAAAAAATTGTATTTTCAAAAATGTTTCCCAAACCCATCGATATATACACGAAACGAAAGGTCTATTCAATACCTATTCACACGTGAAAACCAAACGCTTCTGCAGCCTCCGGTTCTCGAGATATTGCAATCCAAAGTAGTTCCCGTGATTGTCAACCCAACTGCATTTGATTTGCTTTGGAAGCTGATATCTCAGCAACCACGCCTCAGAAAAAGCTGCGGTTTTCAGCACTTGAAAGGGATTGAACAGACCTTTGCAATGGTATAAAATTTGACGATTTAATTTTTTTGAAGATTTTTGAAAAAAATTCAAGGCTAACCCCTTGCGGAAAAAAATTGTATTTTCAAAAATGTTTCCCAAACCCATCGATATATACATGAAACGAAAGGTCCGTTCAATACCTATTCACACCTGAAAACCAAACGCTTCTGCAGCCTCCGGTTCTCGAGATATTGCAATCCAAAGTAGTTCCCGTGATTGTCAACCCAACTGCATTTGATTTGCTTTGGAAGCTGATATCTCAGCAACCACGCCTCAGAAAAAGCTGCGGTTTTCAGCACTTGAAAGGGATTGAACAGACCTTTGCAGTGGTATAAGATTTGACGATTTAATTTTTTTGAAGATTTTTGAAAAAAATTCAAGGCTAACCCCTTGCGGAAAAAAATAGTATTTTCAAAAATGTTTCCCAAACCCATCGATATATACATGAAACGAAAGGTCCGTTCAATACCTATTCACACCTGAAAACCAAACGCTTCTGCAGCCTCCGGTTCTCGAGATATTGCAATCCAAAGTAGTTCCCGTGATTGTCAACCCAACTGCATTTGATTTGCTTTGGAAGCTGATATCTCAGCAACCACGCCTCAGAAAAAGCTGCGGTTTTCAGCACTTGAAAGGGATTGAACAGACCTTTGCAATGGTATAAAATTTGACGATTTAATTTTTTTGAAGATTTTTGAAAAAAATCAAGGCTTAACCCCTTGCGGAAAAAAATTGTATTTTCAAAAATGTTTCCCAAACCCATCGATATATACACGAAACGAAAGGTCTGCTCAATACCTATTCACACCTGAAAACCAAACGCTTCTGCAGCCTTCGGTTCTCGAGATATTGCAATCCAAAGTAGTTCCCGTGATTGTCAACCCAACTGCATTTGATTTGCTTTGGAAGCTGATATCTCAGCAACCACGCCTCAGGAAAAGCTGCGGTTTTCAGCACTTGAAAGGGATTGAACAGACCTTTGCAGTGGTATAAAATTTGACGATTTAATTTTTTTGAAGATTTTTGAAAAAAAATCAAGGCTTAACCCCTTGCGGAAAAAAATTGTATTTTCAAAAATGTTTCCCAAACCCATCGATATATACATGAAACGAAAGGTCTGTTCAATACCTATTCACACCTGAAAACCAAACGCTTCTGCAGCCTCCGGTTCTCGAGATATTGCAATCCAAAGTAGTTCCCGTGATTGTCAACCCAACTGCATTTGATTTGCTTTGGAAGCTGATATCTCAGCAACCACGCCTCAGAAAAAGCTGCGGTTTTCAGCACTTGAAAGGGATTGAACAGACCTTTGCAATGGTATAAAATTTGACGATTTAATTTTTTTGAAGATTTTTGAAAAAAATTCAAGGCTAACCCCTTGCGGAAAAAAATTGTATTTTCAAAAATGTTTCCCAAACCCATCGATATATACATGAAACGAAAGGTCCGTTCAATACCTATTCACACCTGAAAACCAAACGCTTCTGCAGCCTCCGGTTCTCGAGATATTGCAATCCAAAGTAGTTCCCGTGATTGTCAACCCAACTGCATTTGATTTGCTTTGGAAGCTGATATCTCAGCAACCACGCCTCAGGAAAAGCTGCGGTTTTCAGCACTTGAAAGGGATTGAACAGACCTTTGCAGTGGTATAAAATTTGACGATTTAATTTTTTTGAAGATTTTTGAAAAAAAATCAAGGCTTAACCCCTTGCGGAAAAAAATTGTATTTTCAAAAATGTTTCCCAAACCCATCGATATATACATGAAACGAAAGGTCTGTTCAATACCTATTCACACCTGAAAACCAAACGCTTCTGCAGCCTCCGGTTCTCGAGATATTGCAATCCAAAGTAGTTCCCGTGATTGTCAACCCAACTGCATTTGATTTGCTTTGGAAGCTGATATCTCAGCAACCACGCCTCAGAAAAAGCTGCGGTTTTCAGCACTTGAAAGGGATTGAACAGACCTTTGCAATGGTATAAAATTTGACGATTTAATTTTTTTGAAGATTTTTGAAAAAAATTCAAGGCTAACCCCTTGCGGAAAAAAATTGTATTTTCAAAAATGTTTCCCAAACCCACCGATATATACATGAAACGAAAGGTCCGTTCAATACCTATTCACACCTGAAAACCAAACGCTTCTGCAGCCTCCGGTTCTCGAGATATTGCAATCCAAAGTAGTTCCCGTGATTGTCAACCCAACTGCATTTGATTTGCTTTGGAAGCTGATATCTCAGCAACCACGCCTCAGAAAAAGCTGCGGTTTTCAGCACTTGAAAGGGATTGAACAGACCTTTGCAGTGGTATAAAATTTGACGATTTAATTTTTTTGAAGATTTTTGAAAAAAATTCAAGGCTAACCCCTTGCGGAAAAAAATTGTATTTTCAAAAATGTTTCCCAAACCCATCGATATATACACGAAACGAAAGGTCTGTTCAATACCTATTTACACCTGAAAACCAAACGCTTCTGCAGCCTCCGGTTCTCGAGATATTGCAATCCAAAGTAGTTCCCGTGATTGTCAACCCAACTGCATTTGATTTGCTTTGGAAGCTGATATCTCAGCAACCACGCCTCAGAAAAAGCTGCGGTTTTCAGCACTTGAAAGGGATTGAACAGACCTTTGCAATGGTATAAAATTTGACGATTTAATTTTTTTGAAGATTTTTGAAAAAAATTCAAGGCTAACCCCTTGCGGAAAAAAATTGTATTTTCAAAAATGTTTCCCAAACCCATCGATATATACATGAAACGAAAGGTCCGTTCAATACCTATTCACACCTGAAAACCAAACGCTTCTGCAGCCTCTGGTTCTCGAGATATTGCAATCCAAAGTAGTTCCCGTGATTGTCAACCCAACTGCATTTGATTTGCTTTGGAAGCTGATATCTCAGCAACCACGCCTCAGAAAAAGCTGCGGTTTTCAGCACTTGAAAGGGATTGAACAGACCTTTGCAGTGGTATAAGATTTGACGATTTAATTTTTTTGAAGATTTTTGAAAAAAATTCAAGGCTAACCCCTTGCGGAAAAAAATAGTATTTTCAAAAATGTTTCCCAAACCCACCGATATATACATGAAACGAAAGGTCCGTTCAATACCTATTCACACCTGAAAACCAAACGCTTTTGCAGCCTCTGGTTCTCGAGATATTGCAATCCAAAGTAGTTCCCGTGATTGTCAACCCAACTGCATTTGATTTGCTTTGGAAGCTGATATCTCAGCAACCACGCCTCAGAAAAAGCTGCGGTTTTCAGCACTTGAAAGGGATTGAACAGACCTTTGCAATGGTATAAAATTTGACGATTTAATTTTTTTGAAGATTTTTGAAAAAAATTCAAGGCTAACCCCTTGCGGAAAAAAATTGTATTTTCAAAAATGTTTCCCAAACCCATCGATATATACACGAAACGAAAGGCCTGCTCAATACCTATTCACACCTGAAAACCAAACGCTTCTGCAGCCTTCGGTTCTCGAGATATTGCAATCCAAAGTAGTTCCCGTGATTGTCAACCCAACTGCATTTGATTTGCTTTGGAAGCTGATATCTCAGCAACCACGCCTCAGAAAAAGCTGCGGTTTTCAGCACTTGAACGGGATTGAACAGACCTTTGCAGTGGTATAAAATTTGACGATTTAATTTTTTTGAAGATTTTTGAAAAAAATTCAAGGCTAACCCCTTGCGGAAAAAAATTGTATTTTCAAAAATGTTTCCCAAACCCATCGATATATACATGAAACGAAAGGTCTGTTCAATACCTATTCACCCCTGAAAACCAAACGCCTCTGCAGCTTTCGGTTCTTGAGATATTGCAATCCAAAGTAGTTCCCGTGATTGTCAACCCAACTGCATTTGATTTGCTTTGGAAGCTGATATCTCGGCAACCACGCCTCAGAAAAAGCTGCGGTTTTCAGCACTTGAAAGGGATTGAACAGACCTTTACAGTGGTATAAAATTTGACGATTTAATTTTTTTGAAGATTTTTGAAAAAAATTCAAGGCTAACCCCTTGCGGAAAAAAATTGTATTTTCAAAAATGTTTCCCAAACCCATCGATATATACCCGAAACGAAAGGTCTGTTCAATACATATTCACACCTGAAAACCAAACGCTTCTGCAGCCTTCGTTTCTCGAGATATAGCAATCCAAAGTAATTCCCGTGATTGTCAACCCAACTGCATTTGATTTGCTTTGGAAGCTGATATCTCAGCAACCACGCCTCAGAAAAAGCTGCGGTTTTCAGCACTTGAAAGGGATTGAACAGACCTTTGCAGTGGTATAAAATTTGACGATTTAATTTTTTTGAAGATTTTTGAAAAAAATTCAAGGCTAACCCCTTGCGGAAAAAATTGTATTTTCAAAAATGTTTCTCAAACCCATCGATATATACACGAAACGAAAGGTCTGTTCAATACCTATTCACACCTGAAAACCAAACGCTTCTGCAGCCTTCGGTTCTCGAGATATTGCAATCCAAAGTAGTTCCCGTGATTGTCAACCCAACTGCATTTAATTTGCTTTGGAAGCTGATATCTCAGCAACCACGCCTCAGGAAAAGCTGCGGTTTTCAGCACTTGAAAGGGATTGAACAGACCTTTGCAGTGGTATAAAATTTGACGATTTAATTTTTTTGAAGATTTTTGAAAAAAAATCAAGGCTTAATCCCTTGCGGAAAAAAATTGTATTTTCAAAAATGTTTCCCAAACCCATCGATATATACATGAAACGAAAGGTCTGTTCAATACCTATTCACACCTGAAAACCAAACGCTTCTGCAGCCTCCGGTTCTCGAGATATTGCAATCCAAAGTAGTTCCCGTGATTGTCAACCCAACTGCATTTGATTTGCTTTGGAAGCTGATATCTCAGCAACCACGCCTCAGAAAAAGCTGCGGTTTTCAGCACTTGAAAGGGATTGAACAGACCTTTGCAATGGTATAAAATTTGACGATTTAATTTTTTTGAAGATTTTTGAAAAAAATTCAAGGCTAACCCCTTGCGGAAAAAAATTGTATTTTCAAAAATGTTTCCCAAACCCATCGATATATACACGAAACGAAAGGCCTGCTCAATACCTATTCACACCTGAAAACCAAACGCTTCTGCAGCCTTCGGTTCTCGAGATATTGCAATCCAAAGTAGTTCCCGTGATTGTCAACCCAACTGCATTTGATTTGCTTTGGAAGCTGATATCTCAGCAACCACGCCTCAGAAAAAGCTGCGGTTTTCAGCACTTGAAAGGGATTGAACAGACCTTTGCAGTGGTATAAAATTTGACGATTTAATTTTTTTGAAGATTTTTGAAAAAAATTCAAGGCTAACCCCTGCGGAAAAAAATTGTATTTTCAAAAATGTTTCCCAAACCCATCGATATATACACGAAACGAAAGGTCTGTTCAATACCTATTTACACCTGAAAACCAAACGCTTCTGCAGCCTCCGGTTCTCGAGATATTGCAATCCAAAGTAGTTCCCGTGATTGTCAACCCAACTGCATTTGATTTGCTTTGGAAGCTGATATCTCAGCAACCACGCCTCAGAAAAAGCTGCGGTTTTCAGCACTTGAAAGGGATTGAACAGACCTTTGCAATGGTATAAAATTTGACGATTTAATTTTTTTGAAGATTTTTGAAAAAAATTCAAGGCTAACCCCTTGCGGAAAAAAATTGTATTTTCAAAAATGTTTCCCAAACCCACCGATATATACATGAAACGAAAGGTCCGTTCAATACCTATTCACACCTGAAAACCAAACGCTTTTGCAGCCTCTGGTTCTCGAGATATTGCAATCCAAAGTAGTTCCCGTGATTGTCAACCCAACTGCATTTGATTTGCTTTGGAAGCTGATATCTCAGCAACCACGCCTCAGAAAAAGCTGCGGTTTTCAGCACTTGAAAGGGATTGAACAGACCTTTGCAGTGGTATAAGATTTGACGATTTAATTTTTTTGAAGATTTTTGAAAAAAATTCAAGGCTAACCCCTTGCGGAAAAAAATAGTATTTTCAAAAATGTTTCCCAAACCCATCGATATATACATGAAACGAAAGGTCCGTTCAATACCTATTCACACCTGAAAACCAAACGCTTCTGCAGCCTCCGGTTCTCGAGATATTGCAATCCAAAGTAGTTCCCGTGATTGTCAACCCAACTGCATTTGATTTGCTTTGGAAGCTGATATCTCAGCAACCACGCCTCAGAAAAAGCTGCGGTTTTCAGCACTTGAAAGGGATTGAACAGACCTTTGCAATGGTATAAAATTTGACGATTTAATTTTTTTGAAGATTTTTGAAAAAAATTCAAGGCTAACCCCTTGCGGAAAAAAATTGTATTTTCAAAAATGTTTCCCAAACCCATCGATATATACACGAAACGAAAGGCCTGCTCAATACCTATTCACACCTGAAAACCAAACGCTTCTGCAGCCTTCGGTTCTCGAGATATTGCAATCCAAAGTAGTTCCCGTGATTGTCAACCCAACTGCATTTGATTTGCTTTGGAAGCTGATATCTCAGCAACCACGCCTCAGAAAAAGCTGCGGTTTTCAGCACTTGAACGGGATTGAACAGACCTTTGCAGTGGTATAAAATTTGACGATTTAATTTTTTTGAAGATTTTTGAAAAAAATTCAAGGCTAACCCCTTGCGGAAAAAAATTGTATTTTCAAAAATGTTTCCCAAACCCATCGATATATACATGAAACGAAAGGTCTGTTCAATACCTATTCACCCCTGAAAACCAAACGCCTCTGCAGCTTTCGGTTCTTGAGATATTGCAATCCAAAGTAGTTCCCGTGATTGTCAACCCAACTGCATTTGATTTGCTTTGGAAGCTGATATCTCGGCAACCACGCCTCAGAAAAAGCTGCGGTTTTCAGCACTTGAAAGGGATTGAACAGACCTTTACAGTGGTATAAAATTTGACGATTTAATTTTTTTGAAGATTTTTGAAAAAAATTCAAGGCTAACCCCTTGCGGAAAAAAATTGTATTTTCAAAAATGTTTCCCAAACCCATCGATATATACCCGAAACGAAAGGTCTGTTCAATACATATTCACACCTGAAAACCAAACGCTTCTGCAGCCTTCGTTTCTCGAGATATAGCAATCCAAAGTAATTCCCGTGATTGTCAACCCAACTGCATTTGATTTGCTTTGGAAGCTGATATCTCAGCAACCACGCCTCAGAAAAAGCTGCGGTTTTCAGCACTTGAAAGGGATTGAACAGACCTTTGCAGTGGTATAAAATTTGACGATTTAATTTTTTTGAAGATTTTTGAAAAAAATTCAAGGCTAACCCCTTGCGGAAAAAATTGTATTTTCAAAAATGTTTCTCAAACCCATCGATATATACACGAAACGAAAGGTCTGTTCAATACCTATTCACACCTGAAAACCAAACGCTTCTGCAGCCTTCGGTTCTCGAGATATTGCAATCCAAAGTAGTTCCCGTGATTGTCAACCCAACTGCATTTAATTTGCTTTGGAAGCTGATATCTCAGCAACCACGCCTCAGGAAAAGCTGCGGTTTTCAGCACTTGAAAGGGATTGAACAGACCTTTGCAGTGGTATAAAATTTGACGATTTAATTTTTTTGAAGATTTTTGAAAAAAAATCAAGGCTTAACCCCTTGCGGAAAAAAATTGTATTTTCAAAAATGTTTCCCAAACCCATCGATATATACATGAAACGAAAGGTCTGTTCAATACCTATTCACACCTGAAAACCAAACGCTTCTGCAGCCTCCGGTTCTCGAGATATTGCAATCCAAAGTAGTTCCCGTGATTGTCAACCCAACTGCATTTGATTTGCTTTGGAAGCTGATATCTCAGCAACCACGCCTCAGAAAAAGCTGCGGTTTTCAGCACTTGAAAGGGATTGAACAGACCTTTGCAGTGGTATAAAATTTGACGATTTAATTTTTTTGAAGATTTTTGAAAAAAATTCAAGGCTAACCCCTTGCGGAAAAAAATTGTATTTTCAAAAATGTTTCCCAAACACATCGATATATACACGAAACGAAAGGTCTGTTCAATACCTATTCACAATTGAAAACCAAACGCCTCTGCATCTTTCGGTTCTCGAGATATTGCAATCCAAAGTAGTTCCCGTGATTGTCAACCCAACTGCATTTGATTTGCTTTGGAAGCTGATATCTCGGCAACCACGCCTCAGAAAAAGCTGCGGTTTTCAGCACTTGAAAGGGATTGAACAGACCTTTGCAGTGGTATAACATTTGACGATTTAATTTTTTTGAAGATTTTTGAAAAAAACTCAAGGCTAACCCCTTGCCGAAAAAAATTGTATTTTCAAAAATGTTTCCCAAACCCATCGATATATACATGAAACGAAAGGTCTGTTTAATATCTATTCACACTTGAAAACCAAACGCTTCTGCACCCTCCGGTTCTCGAGATATTGCAATCCAAAGTAGTTCCCGTGATTGTCAACCCAACTGCATTTGATTTGCTTTGGAAGCTGACATCTCGGCAACCACGCCTCAGAAATAGCTGCGGTTTGAACAGACCTTTGCATTGGTATAAAATTTGACGATTTAATGTTTTTGAAGATTTTTGAAAAAAATTCAATTTCCTTGCGGAAAAAAATTGTATTTTCAAAAATGTTTCCCAAACCCATCAATATATACACAAACGAAAGGTCTGTTCAATACCTATTCACACCTGAAAACCAAACGCTTCTGCAGCCTCCGGTTCTCGAGATATTGCAATCCAAATTAGTTCCCGTGATTGTCAACCCAACTGCATTTGATTTGCTTTGGAAGCTGATATCTCAGCAACCACGCCTCAGAAAAAGCTGCGGTTTTCAGCACTTGAAAGGGATTGAACAGACCTTTGGAGTGGTATAAAATTTGACGATTTAATTTTTTTGAAGATTTTTGAAAAAAATTCAAGGCTAACCCCTTGCGGAAAAAAATTGTATTTTCAAAAATGTTTCCCAAACCCATCGATATATACACGAAACGAAAGGTCTGTTCAATACCTATTCACACCTGAAAACCAAACGCTTCTGCAGCCTCCGGTTCTCGATATATTGCAATCCAAAGTAGTTCCCGTGATTGTCAACCCAACTGCATTTGATTTGCTTTGGAAGCTGATATCTCAGCAACCACGCCTCAGAAAAAGCTGCGGTTTTCAGCACTTGAAAGGGATTGAACAGACCTTTGCAGTGGTATAAAATTTGACGATTTAATTTTTTGAAGATTTTTGAAAAAAAATCAAGGCCCCCTTGCGGAAAAAAATTGTATTTTCAAAAATGTTTCCCAAACCCATCGATATATACATGAAACGAAAGGTCTGTTCAATACCTATTCACACCTGAAAACCAAACGCCTCTGCATCTTTCGGTTCTCGAGATATTGCAATCCAAAGTAGTTCCCGTGATTGTCAACCCAACTGCATTTGATTTGCTTTGGAAGCTGATATCTCGGCAACCACGCCTCAGAAAAAGCTGCGGTTTTCAGCACTTGAAAGGGATTGAACAGACCTTTGCAGTGGTATAAAATTTGACGATTTAATTTTTTTGAAGATTTTTGAAAAAAACTCAAGGCTAACCCCTTGCCGAAAAAAATTGTATTTTCAAAAATGTTTCCCAAACCCATCGATATATACATGAAACGAAAGGTCTGTTTAATATCTATTCACACTTGAAAACCAAACGCTTCTGCACCCTCCGGTTCTCGAGATATTGCAATCCAAATTAGTTCCCGTGATTGTCAACCCAACTGCATTTGATTTGCTTTGGAAGCTGATATCTCGGCAACCACGCCTCAGAAATAGCTGCGGTTTGAACAGACCTTTGCATTGCTATAAAATTTGACGATTTAATTTTTTTGAAGATTTTTGAAAAAAATTCAATTTCCTTGCGGAAAAAAATTGTATTTTCAAAAATGTTTCCCAAACCCATCGATATATACACGAAACGAAAGGTCTGTTCAATACCTATTCACACCTGAAAACCAAACGCTTCTGCAGCCTTCGGTTCTCGAGATATTGCAATCCAAAGTAGTTCCCGTGATTGTCAACCCAACTGCATTTGATTTGCTTTGGAAGCTGATATCTCAGCAACCACGCCTCAGAAAAAGCTGCGGTTTTCAGCACTTGAAAGGGATTGAACAGACCTTTGCAGTGGTATAAAATTTGACGATTTAATTTTTTTGCAGATTTTTGAAAAAAATTCAAGGCTAACCACTTGCGGAAAAAAATTGTATTTTCAAAAATGTTTCCTAAACCCATCGATATATACACGAAACGAAAGGTCTGTTCAATACCTATTCACACCTGAAAACCAAACGCTTCTGCAGCCTCCGGTTCTCGAGATATTGCAATCCAAAATAGTTCCCGTGATTGTCAACCCAACTGCATTTGATTTGCTTTGGAAGCTGATATCTCAGCAACCACGCCTCAGAAAAAGCTGCGGTTTTCAGCACTTGAAAGGGATTGAACAGACCTTTGCAGTGGTATAAAATTTGACGATTTAATTTTTTTGAAGATTTTTGAAAAAAATTCAAGGCTAACCCCTTGCGGAAAAAAATTGTATTTTCAAAAATGTTTCCCAAACCCATCGATATATACACGAAACGAAAGGTTTGTTCAATACCTATTCACACCTGAAAACCAAACGCTTCTGCAGCCTCCGGTTCTCGAGATATTGCAATCCAAATTAGTTCCCGTGATTGTCAACCCAACTGCATTTGATTTGATTTGGAAGCTGATATCTCAGCAACCACGCCTCAGAAAAAGCTGCGGTTTTCAGAACTTGAAAGGGATTGAACAGACCTTTGGAGTGGTATAAAATTTGACGATTTAATTTTTTTGAAGATTTTTGAAAAAAATTCAAGGCTAACCCCTTGCGGAAAAAAATTGTATTTTCAAAAATGTTTCCCAAACCCATCGATATATACACGAAACGAAAGGTTTGTTCAATACCTATTCACACCTGAAAACCAAACGCCTCTGCATCTTTCGGTTCTCGAGATATTGCAATCCAAAGTAGTTCCCGTGATTGTCAACCCAACTGCATTTGATTTGCTTTGGAAGCTGATATCTCGGCAACCACGCCTCAGAAAAAGCTGCGGTTTTCAGCACTTGAAAGGGATTGAACAGACCTTTAGAGTGGTATAAAATTTGACGATTTAATTTTTTTGAAGATTTTTGAAAAAAATTCAAGGCTAACCCCTTGCGGAAAAAAATTGTATTTTCAAAAATGTTTTCCAAACCCATCGATATATACATGAAACGAAAGGTCTGTTCAATACCCATTCACACCTGAAAACCAAACGCCTCTGCATCTTTCGGTTCTCGAGATATTGCAATCCAAAGTAGTTCCCGTGATTGTCAACCCAACTGCATTTGATTTGCTTTGGAAGCTGATATCTCGGCAACCACGCCTCAGAAAAAGCTGCGGTTTTCAGCACTTGAAAGGGATTGAACAGAACTTTGCAGTGGTATAAAATTTGACGATTTAATTTTTTTGAAGATTTTTGAAAAAAATTCAAGGCTTGCGGAAAAAAATTGTATTTTCAAACATGTTTCCCAAACCCATCGATATATACACGAAACGAAAGGTCTGTTCAATACCTATTCACACCTGAAAACCAAACGCTACTGCAGCCTCCGGTTCTCGATATATTGCAATCCAAAGTAGTTCCCGTGATTGTCAACCCAACTGCATTTGATTTGCTTTGGAAGCTGATATCTCAGCAACCACGCCTCAGAAAAAGCTGCGGTTTTCAGCACTTGAAAGGGATTGAACAGACCTTTGCAGTGGTATAAAATTTGACGATTTAATTTTTTTGAAGATTTGTGAAAAAAATTCAAGGCTAACCCCTTGCGGAAAAAAATTGTATTTTCAAAAATGTTTCCCAAACCCATCGATATATACATGAAACGAAAGGTCTGTTCAATACCTATTCACACCTGAAAACCAAACGCCTCTGCATCTTTCGGTTCTCAAGATATTGCAATCCAAAGTAGTTCCCGTGATTGTCAACCCAACTGCATTTGATTTGCTTTGGAAGCTGATATCTCGGCAACCACGCCTCAGAAAAAGCTGCGGTTTTCAGCACTTGAAAGGGATTGAACAGACCTTTTCAGTGGTATAAAATTTGACGATTTAATTTTTTTGAAGATTTTTGAAAAAAAATCAAGGCTAACCCCTTGCGGAAAGAAATTGTATTTTCAAAAATGTTTCCCAAACCCATCCATATGTACACGAAACGAAAGGTCTGTTCAATACCTATTCACACCTGAAAACCAAACGCTTCTGCAGCCTTCGGTTCTCGAGATATTGCAATCCAAAGTAGTTCCCGTGATTGTCAACCCAACTGCATTTGATTTGCTTTGGAAGCTGATATCTCAGCAACCACGCCTCAGAAAAAGCTGTGGTTTTCAGCACTTGAAAGGGATTAAACAGACCTTTGCAGTGGTATAAAATTTGACGATTTAATTTTTTTGAAGATTTTTGAAAAAAAATCAAGGCCCCCTTGCGGAAAAAAATTGTATTTTCAAAAATGTTTCCCAAACCCATCGATATATACATGAAACGAAAGGTCTGTTCAATACCTATTCACACATGAAAACCAAACGCCTCTGCATCTTTCGGTTCTCGAGATATTGCAATCCAAAGTAGTTCCCGTGATTGTCAACCCAACTGCATTTGATTTGCTTTGGAAGCTGATATCTCGGCAACCACGCCTCAGAAAAAGCTGCGGTTTTCAGCACTTGAAAGGGATTGAACAGACCTTTGCAGTGGTATAAAATTTGACGATTTAATTTTTTTGAAGATTTTTGAAAAAAAACTCAAGGCTAACCCCTTGCGGAAAAAAATTGTATTTTCAAAAATGTTTCCCAAACCCATCGATATATACATGAAACGAAAGGTCTGTTCAATACCTATTCACACCTGAAAACCAAACGCCTCTGCAGCTTTCGGTTCTCGAGATATTGCAATCCAAAGTAGTTCCCGTGATTGTCAACCCAACTGCATTTGATTTGCTTTGGAAGCTGATATCTCGGCAACCACGCCTCAGAAAAAGCTGCGGTTTTCAGCACTTGAAAGGGATTGAACAGACCTTTGCAGTGGTATAAAATTTGACGATTTAATTTTTTTGAAGATTTTTGAAAAAAATTCAATTTCCTTGCGGAAAAAAATTGTATTTTCAAAAATGTTTCCCAAACCCATCGATATATACACGAAACGAAAGGTCTGTTCAATACCTATTCACACCTGAAAACCAAACGCCTCTGCAGCCTTCGGTTCTCGAGATATTGCAATCCAAAGTAGTTCCCGTGATTGTCAACCCAACTGCATTTGATTTGCTTTGGAAGCTGATATCTCAGCAACCACGCCTCAGAAAAAGCTGCGGTTTTCAGCACTTGAAAGGGATTGAACAGACCTTTGCAGTGGTATAAAATTTGACGATTTAATTTTTTTGCAGATTTTTGAAAAAAATTCAAGGCTAACCACTTGCGGAAAAAAATTGTATTTTCAAAAATGTTTCCTAAACCCATCGATATATACACGAAACGAAAGGTCTGTTCAATACCTATTCACACCTGAAAACCAAACGCTTCTGCAGCCTCCGGTTCTCGAGATATTGCAATCCAAAGTAGTTCCCGTGATTGTCAACCCAACTGCATTTGATTTGCTTTGGAAGCTGATATCTCAGCAACCACGCCTAAGAAAAAGCTGCGGTTTTCAGCACTTGAAAGGGATTGAACAGACCTTTGCAGTGGTATAAAATTTGACGATTTAATTTTTTTGAAGATTTTTGAAAAAAATTCAAGGCTAACCCCTTGCGGAAAAAAATTGTATTTTCAAAAATGTTTCCCAAACCCATCGATATATACACGAAACGAAAAGTTTGTTCAATACCTATTCACACCTGAAAACCAAACGCTTCTGCAGCCTCCGGTTCTCGAGATATTGCAATCCAAATTAGTTCCCGTGATTGTCAACCCAACTGCATTTGATTTGCTTTGGAAGCTGATATCTCGGCAACCACGCCTCAGAAATAGCTGCGGTTTGAACAGACCTTTGCATTGGTATAAAATTTGACGATTTAATTTTTTTGAAGATTTTTGAAAAAAATTCAATTTCCTTGCGGAAAAAAATTGTATTTTCAAAAATGTTTCCCAAACCCATCGATATATACACGAAACGAAAGGTCTGTTCAATACCTATTCACACCTGAAAACCAAACGCCTCTGCAGCCTTCGGTTCTCGAGATATTGCAATCCAAAGTAGTTCCCGTGATTGTCAACCCAACTGCATTTGATTTGCTTTGGAAGCTGATATCTCAGCAACCACGCCTCAGAAAAAGCTGCGGTTTTCAGCACTTGAAAGGGATTGAACAGACCTTTGCAGTGGTATAAAATTTGACGATTTAATTTTTTTGCAGATTTTTGAAAAAAATTCAAGGCTAACCACTTGCGGAAAAAAATTGTATTTTCAAAAATGTTTCCTAAACCCATCGATATATACACGAAACGAAAGGTCTGTTCAATACCTATTCACACCTGAAAACCAAACGCTTCTGCAGCCTCCGGTTCTCGAGATATTGCAATCCAAAGTAGTTCCCGTGATTGTCAACCCAACTGCATTTGATTTGCTTTGGAAGCTGATATCTCAGCAACCACGCCTAAGAAAAAGCTGCGGTTTTCAGCACTTGAAAGGGATTGAACAGACCTTTGCAGTGGTATAAAATTTGACGATTTAATTTTTTTGAAGATTTTTGAAAAAAATTCAAGGCTAACCCCTTGCGGAAAAAAATTGTATTTTCAAAAATGTTTCCCAAACCCATCTATATATACATGAAACGAAAGGTCTGTTCAATACCTATTCACACCTGAAAACCAAACGCCTCTGCATCTTTCGGTTCTCGAGATATTGCAATCCAAAGTAGTTCCCGTGATTGTCAACCCAACTGCATTTGATTTGCTTTGGAAGCTGATATCTCGGCAACCACGCCTCAGAAATAGCTGCGGTTTGAACAGACCTTTGCATTGGTATAAAATTTGACGATTTAATTTTTTTGAAGATTTTTGAAAAAAATTCAATTTCCTTGCGGAAAAAAATTGTATTTTCAAAAATGTTTCCTAAACCCATCGATATATACACGAAACGAAAGGTCTGTTCAATACCTATTCACACCTGAAAACCAAACGCTTCTGCAGCCTCCGGTTCTCGAGATATTGCAATCCAAAATAGTTCCCGTGATTGTCAACCCAACTGCATTTGATTTGCTTTGGAAGCTGATATCTCAGCAACCACGCCTAAGAAAAAGCTGCGGTTTTCAGCACTTGAAAGGGATTGAACAGACCTTTGCAGTGGTATAAAATTTGACGATTTAATTTTTTTGAAGATTTTTGAAAAAAATTCAAGGCTAACCCCTTGCGGAAAAAAATTGTATTTTCAAAAATGTTTCCCAAACCCATCGATATATACACCAAACGAAAGGTTTGTTCAATACCTATTCACACCTGAAAACCAAACGATTCTGCAGCCTCCGGTTCTCGAGATATTGCAATCCAAATTAGTTCCCGTGATTGTCAACCCAACTGCATTTGATTTGCTTTGGAAGCTGATATCTCAGCAACCACGCCTCAGAAAAAGCTGCGGTTTTCAGCACTTGAAAGGGATTGAACAGACCTTTGGAGTGGTATAAAATTTGACGATTTAATTTTTTTGAAGATTTTTGAAAAAAATTCAAGGCTAACCCCTTGCGGAAAAAAATTGTATTTTCAAAAATGTTTCCCAAACCCATCGATATATACACGAAACGAAAGGTCTGTTCAATACCTATTCACACCTGAAAACCAAACGCTTCTGCAGCCTTCGGTTCTCGAGATATTGCAATCCAAAGTAGTTCCCGTGATTGTCAACCCAACTGCATTTGATTTGCTTTGGAAGCTGATATCTCAGCAACCACGCCTCAGAAAAAGCTGCGGTTTTCAGCACTTGAAAGGGATTGAACAGACCTTTGCAGTGGTATAAAATTTGACGATTTAATTTTTTTGAAGATTTTTGAAAAAAAATCAAGGCCCCCTTGCGGAAAAAAATTGTATTTTCAAAAATGTTTCCCAAACCCATCGATATATACACGAAACGAAAGGTCTGTTCAATACCTATTCACACCTGAAAACCAAACGCTTCTGCAGCCTCCGGTTCTCGAGATATTGCAATCCAAATTAGTTCCCGTGATTGTCAACCCAACTGCATTTGATTTGCTTTGGAAGCCGATATCTCAGCAACCATGCCTCAGAAAAAGCTGCGGTTTTCAGCACTTGAAAGGGATTGAACAGACCTTTGCAGTGGTATAAAATTTGACGATTTAATTTTTTTGAAGATTTTTGAAAAAAATTCAATTTCCTTGCGGAAAAAAATTGTATTTTCAAAAATGTTTCCTAAACCCATCGATATATACACGAAACGAAAGGTCTGTTCAATACCTATTCACACCTGAAAACCAAACGCTTCTGCAGCCTCCGGTTCTCGAGATATTGCAATCCAAAGTAGTTCCCGTGATTGTCAACCCAACTGCATTTGATTTGCTTTGGAAGCTGATATCTCAGCAACCACGCCTAAGAAAAAGCTGCGGTTTTCAGCACTTGAAAGGGATTAAACAGACCTTTGCAGTGGTATAAAATTTGACGATTTAATTTTTTTGAAGATTTTTGAAAAAAATTCAAGGCTAACCCCTTGCGGAAAAAAATTGTATTTTCAAAAATGTTTCCCAAACCCATCGATATATACACGAAACGAAAGGTTTGTTCAATACCTATTCACACCTGAAAACCAAACGCTTCTGCAGCCTCCGGTTCTCGAGATATTGCAATCCAAATTAGTTCCCGTGATTGTCAACCCAACTGCATTTGATTTGCTTTGGAAGCTGATATCTCAGCAACCACGCCTCAGAAAAAGCTGCGGTTTTCAGCACTTGAAAGGGATTGAACAGACCTTTGCAGTGGTATAAAATTTGACGATTTAATTTTTTTGAAGATTTTTGAAAAAAAATCAAGGCCCCCTTGCGGAAAAAAATTGTATTTTCAAAAATGTTTCCCAAACCCATCGATATATACACGAAACGAAAGGTCTGTTCAATACCTATTCACACCTGAAAACCAAACGCTTCTGCAGCCTCCGGTTCTCGAGATATTGCAATCCAAATTAGTTCCCGTGATTGTCAACCCAACTGCATTTGATTTGCTTTGGAAGCCGATATCTCAGCAACCATGCCTCAGAAAAAGCTGCGGTTTTCAGCACTTGAAAGGGATTGAACAGACCTTTGCAGTGGTATAAAATTTGACGATTTAATTTTTTTGAAGATTTTTGAAAAAAATTCAAGGCTTACCCCTTGCGGAAAAAAATTGTATTTTCAAAAATGTTTCCCAAACCCATCGATATATACACGAAACGAAAGGTTTGTTCAATACCTATTCACACCTGAAAACCAAACGCTTCTGCAGCCTCCGGTTCTCGAGATATTGCAATCCAAATTAGTTCCCGTGATAGTCAACCCAACTGCATTTGATTTGCTTTGGAAGCTGATATCTCGGCAACCACGCCTCAGAAAAAGCTGCGGTTTTCAGCACTTGAAAGGGATTGAACAGACCTTTGGAGTGGTATAAAATTTGACGATTTAATTTTTTTGAAGATTTTTGAAAAAAATTCAAGGCTAACCCCTTGCGGAAAAAAATTGTATTTTCAAAAATGTTTCCCAAACCCATCGATATATACACGAAACGAAAGGTCTGTTCAATACCTATTCACACCTGAAAACCAAACGCTTCTGCAGCCTTCGGTTCTCGAGATATTGCAATCCAAAATAGTTCCCGTGATTGTCAACCCAACTGCATTTGATTTGCTTTGGAAGCTGATATCTCGGCAACCACGCCTCAGAAAAAGCTGCGGTTTTCAGCACTTGAAAGGGATTGAACAGACCTTTGCAGTGGTATAAAATTTGACGATTTAATTTTTTTGAAGATTTTTGAAAAAAAATCAAGGCTAACCCCTTGCGGAAAAAAATTGTATTTTTAAAAATGTTTCCCAAACCCATCGATATATACACGAAACGAAAGGTCTGTGCAATACCTATTCACACTTGAAAACCAAACGCTTCTGCAGCCTTCGGTTCTCGATATATTGCAATCCAAAGTAGTTCCCGGGATTGTCAACCCAACTGCATTTGATTTGCTTTGGAAGCTGATATCTCAGCAACCACGCCTCAGAAAAAGTTGCGGTTTTCAGCACTTGAAAGGGATTGAACAGACCTTTGCAGTGGTTTAAAATTTGACGATTTAATTTTTTTGAAGATTTTTGAAAAAAATTCAAGGCTTAACCCCTTGCGGAAAAAAATTGTATTTTCAAAAATGTTTCCCAAACCCATCGATATATACACGAAACGAAAGGTCTGTTCAATACCTATTCACACCTGAAAACCAAACGCTTCTGCAGCCTCCGGTTCTCGAGATATTGCAATCCAAAGTAGTTCCCGTGATTGTCAACCCAACTGCATTTGATTTGCTTTGGAAGCTGATATCTCAGCAACCACGCCTCAGAAAAAGCTGCGGTTTTCAGCACTTGAAAGGGATTGAACAGACCTTTGCAGTGGTATAAAATTTGACGATTTAATTTTTTTGAAGATTTTTGAAAAAAATTCAAGGCTAACCCCTTGCGGAAAAAAATTGTATTTTCAAACATGTTTCCCAAACCCATCGATATATACACGAAACGAAAGGTCTGTTCAATACCTATTCACACCTGAAAACCAAACGCTTCTGCAGCCTTCAGTTCTCGAGATATTGCAATCCAAAGTAGTTCCCGTGATTGTCAACCCAACTGCATTTGATTTGCTTTGGAAGCTGATATCTCAGCAACCACGACTCAGAAAAAGCTGCGGTTTTCAGCACTTAAAAGGGATTGAACAGACCTTTGCAGTGGTATAAAATTTGACGATTTAATTTTTTTTGAAGATTTTTGAAAAAAATTCAAGGCTAACCCCTTGCGGAAAAAAATTGTATTTTCAAAAATGTTTCCCAAACCCATCGATATATACATGAAACGAAAGGTCTGTTCAATACCTATTCACACCTGAAAACCAAACGCCTCTGCATCTTTCGGTTCTCGAGATATTGCAATCCAAAATATTTCCCGTGATTGTCAACCCAACTGCATTTGATTTGCTTTGGAAGCTGATATCTCGGCAACCACGCCTCAGAAAAAGCTGCAGTTTTCAGCACTTGAAAGGGATTGAACAGACCTTTGCAGTGGTATAAAATTTGACGATTTAATTTTTTTTGAAGATTTTTGACAAAAAATCAAGGCTAACCCCTTGCGGAAAAAAATTGTATTTTCAAAAATGTTTCCCAAACCCATCGATATATACACGAAACGAAAGGTCTGTTCAATACCTATTCACACCTGAAAACCAAACGCTTCTGCAGCCTCCGGTTCTCGAGATATTGCAATCCAAATTAGTTCCCGTGATTGTCAACCCAACTGCATTTGATTTGCTTTGGAAGCTGATATCTCAGCAACCACGCCTCAGAAAAAGCTGCGGTTTTCAGCACTTGAAAGGGATTGAACAGACCTTTGCAGTGGTATAAAATTTGACGATTTAATTTTTTTGAAGATTTTTGAAAAAAAATCAAGGCCCCCTTGCGGAAAAAAATTGTATTTTCAAAAATGTTTCCCAAACCCATCGATATATACACGAAACGAAAGGTCTGTTCAATACCTATTCACACCTGAAAACCAAACGCTTCTGCAGCCTCCGGTTCTCGAGATATTGCAATCCAAATTAGTTCCCGTGATTGTCAACCCAACTGCATTTGATTTGCTTTGGAAGCCGATATCTCAGCAACCATGCCTCAGAAAAAGCTGCGGTTTTCAGCACTTGAAAGGGATTGAACAGACCTTTGCAGTGGTATAAAATTTGACGATTTAATTTTTTTGAAGATTTTTGAAAAAAATTCAAGGCTTACCCCTTGCGGAAAAAAATTGTATTTTCAAAAATGTTTCCCAAACCCATCGATATATACACGAAACGAAAGGTTTGTTCAATACCTATTCACACCTGAAAACCAAACGCTTCTGCAGCCTCCGGTTCTCGAGATATTGCAATCCAAATTAGTTCCCGTGATAGTCAACCCAACTGCATTTGATTTGCTTTGGAAGCTGATATCTCGGCAACCACGCCTCAGAAAAAGCTGCGGTTTTCAGCACTTGAAAGGGATTGAACAGACCTTTGGAGTGGTATAAAATTTGACGATTTAATTTTTTTGAAGATTTTTGAAAAAAATTCAAGGCTAACCCCTTGCGGAAAAAAATTGTATTTTCAAAAATGTTTCCCAAACCCATCGATATATACACGAAACGAAAGGTCTGTTCAATACCTATTCACACCTGAAAACCAAACGCTTCTGCAGCCTTCGGTTCTCGAGATATTGCAATCCAAAATAGTTCCCGTGATTGTCAACCCAACTGCATTTGATTTGCTTTGGAAGCTGATATCTCGGCAACCACGCCTCAGAAAAAGCTGCGGTTTTCAGCACTTGAAAGGGATTGAACAGACCTTTGCAGTGGTATAAAATTTGACGATTTAATTTTTTTGAAGATTTTTGAAAAAAAATCAAGGCTAACCCCTTGCGGAAAAAAATTGTATTTTTAAAAATGTTTCCCAAACCCATCGATATATACACGAAACGAAAGGTCTGTGCAATACCTATTCACACCTGAAAACCAAACGCTTCTGCAGCCTTCGGTTCTCGATATATTGCAATCCAAAGTAGTTCCCGGGATTGTCAACCCAACTGCATTTGATTTGCTTTGGAAGCTGATATCTCAGCAACCACGCCTCAGAAAAAGTTGCGGTTTTCAGCACTTGAAAGGGATTGAACAGACCTTTGCAGTGGTTTAAAATTTGACGATTTAATTTTTTTGAAGATTTTTGAAAAAAATTCAAGGCTTAACCCCTTGCGGAAAAAAATTGTATTTTCAAAAATGTTTCCCAAACCCATCGATATATACACGAAACGAAAGGTCTGTTCAATACCTATTCACACCTGAAAACCAAACGCTTCTGCAGCCTCCGGTTCTCGAGATATTGCAATCCAAAGTAGTTCCCGTGATTGTCAACCCAACTGCATTTGATTTGCTTTGGAAGCTGATATCTCAGCAACCACGCCTCAGAAAAAGCTGCGGTTTTCAGCACTTGAAAGGGATTGAACAGACCTTTGCAGTGGTATAAAATTTGACGATTTAATTTTTTTGAAGATTTTTGAAAAAAATTCAAGGCTAACCCCTTGCGGAAAAAAATTGTATTTTCAAACATGTTTCCCAAACCCATCGATATATACACGAAACGAAAGGTCTGTTCAATACCTATTCACACCTGAAAACCAAACGCTTCTGCAGCCTTCAGTTCTCGAGATATTGCAATCCAAAGTAGTTCCCGTGATTGTCAACCCAACTGCATTTGATTTGCTTTGGAAGCTGATATCTCAGCAACCACGACTCAGAAAAAGCTGCGGTTTTCAGCACTTAATAGGTATTGAACAGACCTTTGCAGTGGTATAAAATTTGACGATTTAATTTTTTTTGAAGATTTTTGAAAAAAATTCAAGGCTAACCCCTTGCGGAAAAAAATTGTATTTTCAAAAATGTTTCCCAAACCCATCGATATATACATGAAACGAAAGGTCTGTTCAATACCTATTCACACCTGAAAACCAAACGCCTCTGCATCTTTCGGTTCTCGAGATATTGCAATCCAAAATATTTCCCGTGATTGTCAACCCAACTGCATTTGATTTGCTTTGGAAGCTGATATCTCGGCAACCACGCCTCAGAAAAAGCTGCAGTTTTCAGCACTTGAAAGGGATTGAACAGACCTTTGCAGTGGTATAAAATTTGACGATTTAATTTTTTTTGAAGATTTTTGACAAAAAATCAAGGCTAACCCCTTGCGGAAAAAAATTGTATTTTCAAAAATGTTTCCCAAACCCATCGATATATACACGAAACGAAAGGTCTGTTCAATACCTATTCACACCTGAAAACCAAACGCTTCTGCAGCCTTCGGTTCTCGAGATATTGCAATCCAAATAAGTTCCCGTGATTGTCAACCCAACTGCATTTGATTTGCTTTGGAAGCTGATATCTCAGCAACAACGCCTCAGAAAAAGCTGCGGTTTTCAGCACTTGAAAGGGATTGAACAGACCTTTGCAGTGGTATAAAATTTGACGATTTAATTTTTTTTGAAGATTTTTGAAAAAAATTCAAGGCTAACCCCTTGCGGAAAAAAATTGTATTTTCAAAAATGTTTCCCAAACCCATCGATATATACATGAAACGAAAGGTCTGTTCAATACCTATTCACACCTGAAAACCAAACGCCTCTGCATCTTTCGGTTCTCGAGATATTGCAATCCAAAGTATTTCCCGTGATTGTCAACCCAACTGCATTTGATTTGCTTTGGAAGCTGATATCTCGGCAACCACGCCTCAGAAAAAGCTGCAGTTTTCAGCACTTGAAAGGGATTGAACAGACCTTTGCAGTGGTATAAAATTTGACGATTTAATTTTTTTTGAAGATTTTTGACAAAAAATCAAGGCTAACCCCTTGCGGAAAAAAATTGTATTTTCAAAAATGTTTCCCAAACCCATCGATATATACACGAAACGAAAGGTCTGTTCAATACCTATTCACACCTGAAAACCAAATGCTTCTGCAGCCTCCGGTTCTCGATATATTGCAATCCAAAGTAGTTCCCGGGATTGTCAACCCAACTGCATTTGATTTGCTTTGGAAGCTGATATCTCAGCAACCACGCCTCAGAAAAAGCTGCGGTTTTCAGCACTTGAAAGGGATTGAACAGACCTTTGCAGTGGTATAAAATTTGACGATTTAATTTTTTTGAAGATTTTTGAAAAAAATTCAAGGCTAACCCCTTGCGGAAAAAAATTGTATTTTCAAAAATGTTTCCCAAACCCATCGATATATACATGAAACGAAAGGTCTGTTCAATACCTATTCACACCTGAAAACCAAACGCCTCTGCAGCTTTCGGTTCTCGAGATATTGCAATCCAAAGTAGTTCCCGTGATTGTCAACCCAACTGCATTTGATTTGCTTTGGAAGCTGATATCTCGGCAACCACGCCTCAGAAAAAGCTGCGGTTTTCAGCACTTGAAAGGGATTGAACAGACCTTTGGAGTGGTATAAAATTTGACGATTTAATTTTTTTGAAGATTTTTGAAAAAAATTCAAGGCTAACCCCTTGCGGAAAAAAATTGTATTTTCAAAAATGTTTCCCAAACCCATCGATATATACACGAAACGAAAGGTCTGTTCAATACCTATTCACACCTGAAAACCAAACGCTTCTGCAGCCTTCGGTTCTCGAGATATTGCAATCCAAATTAGTTCCCGTGATTGTCAACCCAACTGCATTTGATTTGCTTTGGAAGCTGATATCTCAGCAACCACGCCTCAGAAAAAGCTGCGGTTTTCAGCACTTGAAAGGGATTGAACAGACCTTTGCAGTGGTATAAAATTTGACGATTTAATTTTTTTGAAGATTTTTGAAAAAAATTCAAGGCTTGCGGAAAAAAATTGTATTTTCAAAAATGTTTCCCAAACCCATCGATATATACACGAAACGAAAGGTCTGTTCAATACCTATTCACACCTGAAAACCAAACGCTTCTGCAGCCTCCGGTTCTCGATATATTGCAATCCAAAGTAGTTCCCGGGATTGTCAACCCAACTGCATTTGATTTGCTTTGGAAGCTGATATCTCAGCAACCACGCCTCAGAAAAAGTTGCGGTTTTCAGCACTTGAAAGGGATTGAACAGACCTTTGCAGTGGTATAAAATTTGACGATTTAATTTTTTTGAAGATTTTTGAAAAAAATTCAAGGCTAACCCCTTGCGGAAAAAAATTGTATTTTCAAAAATGTTTCCCAAACCCATCGATATATACGCGAAACGAAAGGTCTGTTCAATACCTATTCACACCTGAAAACCAAACGCTTCTGCAGCCTTCGGTTCTCGAGATATTGCAATCCAAAGTATTTCCCGTGATTGTCAACCCAAATGCATTTGATTTGCTTTGGAAGCTGATATCTCAGCAACCACGACTCAGAAAAAGCTGCGATTTTCAGCACTTGAAAGGGATTGAACAGACCTTTGCAGTGGTATAAAATTTGACGATTTAATTTTTTTGAAGATTTTTGAAAAAAATTCAAGGCTAACACCTTGCGGAAAAAAATTGTATTTTCAAAAATGTTTCCCAAACCCATCGATATATACATGAAACGAAAGGTCTGTTCAATACCTATTCACACCTGAAAACCAAACGCCTCTGCATCTTTCGGTTCTCGAGATATTGCAATCCAAAGTATTTCCCGTGATTGTCAACCCAACTGCATTTGATTTGCTTTGGAAGCTGATATCTCGGCAACCACGCCTCAGAAAAAGCTGCAGTTTTCAGCACTTGAAAGGGATTGAACAGACCTTTGCAGTGGTATAAAATTTGACGATTTAATTTTTTTGAAGATTTTTGTCAAAAAATCAAGGCTAACCCCTTGCGGAAAAAAATTGTATTTTCAAAAATGTTTCCCAAACCCATCGATATATACACGAAACGAAAGGTCTGTTCAAAACCTATTCACACCTGAAACCAAACGCCACTGCATCTTTCGGTTCTCGAGATATTGCAATCCAAAGTAGTTCCCGTGATTGTCAACCCAACTGCATTTGATTTGCTTTGGAAGCTGATATCTCGGCAACCACGCCTCAGAAAAAGCTGCAGTTTTCAGCACTTGAAAGGGATTGAACAGACCTTTGCAGTGGTATAAAATTTGACGATTTAATTTTTTTGAAGATTTTTGACAAAAAATCAAGGCTAACCCCTTGCGGAAAAAAATTGTATTTTCAAAAATGTTTCCCAAACCCATCGATATATACACGAAACGAAAGGTCTGTTCAATACCTATTCACACCTGAAAACCAAACGCTTCTGCAGCCTTCGGTTCTCGAGATATTGCAATCCAAATAAGTTCCCGTGATTGTCAACCCAACTGCATTTGATTTGCTTTGGAAGCTGATATCTCAGCAACCACGCCTCAGAAAAAGCTGCGGTTTTCAGCACTTGAAAGGGATTGAACAGACCTTTGCAGTGGTATAAAATTTGACGATTTAATTTTTTTGAAGATTTTTGAAAAAAATTCAAGGCTAACCCCTTGCGGAAAAAAATTGTATTTTCAAAAATGTTTCCCAAACCCATCGATATATACGCGAAACGAAAGGTCTGTTCAATACCTATTCACACCTGAAAACCAAACGCTTCTGCAGCCTTCGGTTCTCGAGATATTGCAATCCAAAGTATTTCCCGTGATTGTCAACCCAAATGCATTTGATTTGCTTTGGAAGCTGATATCTCAGCAACCACGACTCAGAAAAAGCTGCGGTTTTCAGCACTTGAAAGGGATTGAACAGACCTTTGCAGTGGTATAAAATTTGACGATTTAATTTTTTTGAAGATTTTTGAAAAAAATTCAAGGCTAACCCCTTGCGGAAAAAAATTGTATTTTCAAAAATGTTTCCCAAACCCATCGATATATACATGAAACGAAAGGTCTGTTCAATACCTATTCACACCTGAAAACCAAACGCCTCTGCATCTTTCGGTTCTCGAGATATTGCAATCCAAAGTATTTCCCGTGATTGTCAACCCAACTGCATTTGATTTGCTTTGGAAGCTGATATCTCGGCAACCACGCCTCAGAAAAAGCTGCAGTTTTCAGCACTTGAAAGGGATTGAACAGACCTTTGCAGTGGTATAAAATTTGACGATTTAATTTTTTTGAAGATTTTTGACAAAAAATCAAGGCTAACCCCTTGCGGAAAAAAATTGTATTTTCAAAAATGTTTCCCAAACCCATCGATATATACACGAAACGAAAGGTCTGTTCAAAACCTATTCACACCTGAAACCAAACGCCACTGCATCTTTCGGTTCTCGAGATATTGCAATCCAAAGTAGTTCCCGTGATTGTCAACCCAACTGCATTTGATTTGCTTTGGAAGCTGATATCTCGGCAACCACGCCTCAGAAAAAGCTGCAGTTTTCAGCACTTGAAAGGGATTGAACAGACCTTTGCAGTGGTATAAAATTTGACGATTTAATTTTTTTGAAGATTTTTGACAAAAAATCAAGGCTAACCCCTTGCGGAAAAAAATTGTATTTTCAAAAATGTTTCCCAAACCCATCGATATATACACGAAACGAAAGGTCTGTTCAATACCTATTCACACCTGAAAACCAAACGCTTCTGCAGCCTTCGGTTCTCGAGATATTGCAATCCAAATAAGTTCCCGTGATTGTCAACCCAACTGCATTTGATTTGCTTTGGAAGCTGATATCTCAGCAACCACGCCTCAGAAAAAGCTGCGGTTTTCAGCACTTGAAAGGGATTGAACAGACCTTTGCAGTGGTATAAAATTTGACGAGTTAATTTTTTTGAAGATTTTTGAAAAAAATTCAAGGCTAACCCCTTCCGGAAAAAAATTGTATTTTCAAAGATGTTTCCCAAACCCATCGATATATACACGAAACGAAAGGTCTGTTCAAAACCTATTCACACCTGAAACCAAACGCCACTGCATCTTTCGGTTCTCGAGATATTGCAATCCAAAGTAGTTCCCGTGATTGTCAACCCAACTGCATTTGATTTGCTTTGGAAGCTGATATCTCGGCAACCACGCCTCAGAAAAAGCTGCGGTTTTCAGCACTTGAAAGGGATTGAACAGACCTTTGCAGTGGTATAAAATTTGACGAGTTAATTTTTTTGAAGATTTTTGAAAAAAATTCAAGGCTAACCCCTTGCGGAAAAAAATTGTGTTTTCAAAAATGTTTCCCAAACCCATCGATATATACACGAAACGAAAGGTCTGTTCAATACCTATTCACACCTGAAAACCAAACGCTTCTGCAGCCTTCGGTTCTCGAGATATTGCAATCCAAAGTAGTTCCCGTGATTGTCAACCCAACTGCATTTGATTTGCTTTGGAAGCTGATATCTCAGCAACCACGCCTCAGAAAAAGCTGCGGTTTTCAGCACTTGAAAGGGATTGAACAGACCTTTGCAGTGGTATAAAATTTGACGATTTAATTTTTTTGAAGATTTTTGAAAAAAATTCAAGGCTAACCCCTTGCGGAAAAAAATTGTATTTTCAAAAATGTTTCCCAAACCCATCGATATATACACGAAACGAAAGGTCTGTTCAATACCTATTCACACCTGAAAACCAAACGCTTCTGCAGCCTTCGGTTCTCGAGATATTGCAATCCAAATTAGTTCCCGTGATTGTCAACCCAACTGCATTTGATTTGCTTTGGAAGCTGATATCTCAGCAACCACGCCTCAGAAAAAGCTGCGGTTTTCAGCACTTGAAAGGGATTGAACAGACCTTTGCAGTGGTATAAAATTTGACGATTTAATTTTTTTGAAGATTTTTGAAAAAAATTCAAGGCTTGCGGAAAAAAAATTGTATTTTCAAAAATGTTTCCCAAACCCATCGATATATACACGAAACGAAAGGTCTGTTCAATACCTATTCACACCTGAAAACCAAACGCTTCTGCAGCCTCCGGTTCTCGATATATTGCAATCCAAAGTAGTTCCCGGGATTGTCAACCCAACTGCATTTGATTTGCTTTGGAAGCTGATATCTCAGCAACCACGCGTCAGAAAAAGTTGCGGTTTTCAGCACTTGAAAGGGATTGAACAGACCTTTGCAGTGGTATAAAATTTGACGATTTAATTTTTTTGAAGATTTTTGAAAAAAATTCAAGGCTAACCCCTTGCGGAAAAAAATTGTATTTTCAAAAATGTTTCCCAAACCCATCGATATATACATGAAACGAAAGGTCTGTTCAATACCTATTCACACCTGAAAACCAAACGCCTCTGCATCTTTCGGTTCTCGAGATATTGCAATCCAAAGTATTTCCCGTGATTGTCAACCCAACTGCATTTGATTTGCTTTGGAAGCTGATATCTCGGCAACCACGCCTCAGAAAAAGCTGCAGTTTTCAGCACTTGAAAGGGATTGAACAGACCTTTGCAGTGGTATAAAATTTGACGATTTAATTTTTTTGAAGATTTTTGACAAAAAATCAAGGCTAACCCCTTGCGGAAAAAAATTGTATTTTCAAAAATGTTTCCCAAACCCATCGATATATACACGAAACGAAAGGTCTGTTCAATACCTACTCACACCTGAAAACCAAACGCTTCTGCAGCCTTCGGTTCTCGAGATATTGCAATCCAAATAAGTTCCCGTGATTGTCAACCCAACTGCATTTGATTTGCTTTGGAAGCTGATATCTCAGCAACCACGCCTCAGAAAAAGCTGCGGTTTTCAGCACTTGAAAGGGATTGAACAGACCTTTGCAGTGGTATAAAATTTGACGAGTTAATTTTTTTGAAGATTTTTGAAAAAAATTCAAGGCTAACCCCTTGCGGAAAAAAATTGTGTTTTCAAAAATGTTTCCCAAACCCATCGATATATACACGAAACGAAAGGTCTGTTCAATACCTATTCACACCTGAAAACCAAACGCTTCTGCAGCCTTCGGTTCTCGAGATATTGCAATCCAAAGTAGTTCCCGTGATTGTCAACCCAACTGCATTTGATTTGCTTTGGAAGCTGATATCTCAGCAACCACGCCTCAGAAAAAGCTGCGGTTTTCAGCACTTGAAAGGGATTGAACAGACCTTTGCAGTGGTATAAAATTTGACGATTTAATTTTTTTGAAGATTTTTGAAAAAAATTCAAGGCTAACCCCTTGCGGAAAAAAATTGTATTTTCAAAAATGTTTCCCAAACCCATCGATATATACGCGAAACGAAAGGTCTGTTCAATACCTATTCACACCTGAAAACCAAACGCTTCTGCAGCCTTCGGTTCTCGAGATATTGCAATCCAATTATTTCCCGTGATTGTCAACCCAAATGCATTTGATTTGCTTTGGAAGCTGATATCTCAGCAACCACGACTCAGAAAAAGCTGCGGTTTTCAGCACTTGAAAGGGATTGAACAGACCTTTGCAGTGGTATAAAATTTGACGATTTAATTTTTTTGAAGATTTTTGAAAAAAATTCAAGGCTAACCCCTTGCGGAAAAAAATTGTATTTTCAAAAATGTTTCCCAAACCCATCGATATATACATGAAACGAAAGGTCTGTTCAATACCTATTCACACCTGAAAACCAAACGCCTCTGCATCTTTCGGTTCTCGAGATATTGCAATCCAAAGTATTTCCCGTGATTGTCAACCCAACTGCATTTGATTTGCTTTGGAAGCTGATATCTCGGCAACCACGCCTCAGAAAAAGCTGCAGTTTTCAGCACTTGAAAGGGATTGAACAGACCTTTGCAGTGGTATAAAATTTGACGATTTAATTTTTTTGAAGATTTTTGACAAAAAATCAAGGCTAACCCCTTGCGGAAAAAAATTGTATTTTCAAAAATGTTTCCCAAACCCATCGATATATACACGAAACGAAAGGTCTGTTCAATACCTACTCACACCTGAAAACCAAACGCTTCTGCAGCCTCCGGTTCTCGATATATTGCAATCCAAAGTAGTTCCCGGGATTGTCAACCCAACTGCATTTGATTTGCTTTGGAAGCTGATATCTCAGCAACCACGCGTCAGAAAAAGTTGCGGTTTTCAGCACTTGAAAGGGATTGAACAGACCTTTGCAGTGGTATAAAATTTGACGATTTAATTTTTTTGAAGATTTTTGAAAAAAATTCAAGGCTAACCCCTTGCGGAAAAAAATTGTATTTTCAAAAATGTTTCCCAAACCCATCGATATATACATGAAACGAAAGGTCTGTTCAATACCTATTCACACCTGAAAACCAAACGCCTCTGCATCTTTCGGTTCTCGAGATATTGCAATCCAAAGTATTTCCCGTGATTGTCAACCCAACTGCATTTGATTTGCTTTGGAAGCTGATATCTCGGCAACCACGCCTCAGAAAAAGCTGCAGTTTTCAGCACTTGAAAGGGATTGAACAGACCTTTGCAGTGGTATAAAATTTGACGATTTAATTTTTTTGAAGATTTTTGACAAAAAATCAAGGCTAACCCCTTGCGGAAAAAAATTGTATTTTCAAAAATGTTTCCCAAACCCATCGATATATACACGAAACGAAAGGTCTGTTCAATACCTACTCACACCTGAAAACCAAACGCTTCTGCAGCCTTCGGTTCTCGAGATATTGCAATCCAAATAAGTTCCCGTGATTGTCAACCCAACTGCATTTGATTTGCTTTGGAAGCTGATATCTCAGCAACCACGCCTCAGAAAAAGCTGCGGTTTTCAGCACTTGAAAGGGATTGAACAGACCTTTGCAGTGGTATAAAATTTGACGAGTTAATTTTTTTGAAGATTTTTGAAAAAAATTCAAGGCTAACCCCTTGCGGAAAAAAATTGTGTTTTCAAAAATGTTTCCCAAACCCATCGATATATACACGAAACGAAAGGTCTGTTCAATACCTATTCACACCTGAAAACCAAACGCTTCTGCAGCCTTCGGTTCTCGAGATATTGCAATCCAAAGTAGTTCCCGTGATTGTCAACCCAACTGCATTTGATTTGCTTTGGAAGCTGATATCTCAGCAACCACGCCTCAGAAAAAGCTGCGGTTTTCAGCACTTGAAAGGGATTGAACAGACCTTTGCAGTGGTATAAAATTTGACGATTTAATTTTTTTGAAGATTTTTGAAAAAAATTCAAGGCTAACCCCTTGCGGAAAAAAATTGTATTTTCAAAAATGTTTCCCAAACCCATCGATATATACGCGAAACGAAAGGTCTGTTCAATACCTATTCACACCTGAAAACCAAACGCTTCTGCAGCCTTCGGTTCTCGAGATATTGCAATCCAATTATTTCCCGTGATTGTCAACCCAAATGCATTTGATTTGCTTTGGAAGCTGATATCTCAGCAACCACGACTCAGAAAAAGCTGCGGTTTTCAGCACTTGAAAGGGATTGAACAGACCTTTGCAGTGGTATAAAATTTGACGATTTAATTTTTTTGAAGATTTTTGAAAAAAATTCAAGGCTAACCCCTTGCGGAAAAAAATTGTATTTTCAAAAATGTTTCCCAAACCCATCGATATATACATGAAACGAAAGGTCTGTTCAATACCTATTCACACCTGAAAACCAAACGCCTCTGCATCTTTCGGTTCTCGAGATATTGCAATCCAAAGTATTTCCCGTGATTGTCAACCCAACTGCATTTGATTTGCTTTGGAAGCTGATATCTCGGCAACCACGCCTCAGAAAAAGCTGCAGTTTTCAGCACTTGAAAGGGATTGAACAGACCTTTGCAGTGGTATAAAATTTGACGATTTAATTTTTTTGAAGATTTTTGACAAAAAATCAAGGCTAACCCCTTGCGGAAAAAAATTGTATTTTCAAAAATGTTTCCCAAACCCATCGATATATACACGAAACGAAAGGTCTGTTCAATACCTACTCACACCTGAAAACCAAACGCTTCTGCAGCCTTCGGTTCTCGAGATATTGCAATCCAAATAAGTTCCCGTGATTGTCAACCCAACTGCATTTGATTTGCTTTGGAAGCTGATATCTCAGCAACCACGCCTCAGAAAAAGCTGCGGTTTTCAGCACTTGAAAGGGATTGAACAGACCTTTGCAGTGGTATAAAATTTGACGAGTTAATTTTTTTGAAGATTTTTGAAAAAAATTCAAGGCTAACCCCTTCCGGAAAAAAATTGTATTTTCAAAGATGTTTCCCAAACCCATCGATATATACACGAAACGAAAGGTCTGTTCAAAACCTATTCACACCTGAAACCAAACGCCACTGCATCTTTCGGTTCTCGAGATATTGCAATCCAAAGTAGTTCCCGTGATTGTCAACCCAACTGTATTTGATTTGCTTTGGAAGCTGATATCTCGGCAACCACGCCTCAGAAAAAGCTGCGGTTTTCAGCACTTGAAAGGGATTGAACAGACCTTTGCAGTGGTATAAAATTTGACGAGTTAATTTTTTTGAAGATTTTTGAAAAAAATTCAAGGCTAACCCCTTGCGGAAAAAAATTGTGTTTTCAAAAATGTTTCCCAAACCCATCGATATATACACGAAACGAAAGGTCTGTTCAATACCTATTCACACCTGAAAACCAAACGCTTCTGCAGCCTTCGGTTCTCGAGATATTGCAATCCAAAGTAGTTCCCGTGATTGTCAACCCAACTGCATTTGATTTGCTTTGGAAGCTGATATCTCAGCAACCACGCCTCAGAAAAAGCTGCGGTTTTCAGCACTTGAAAGGGATTGAACAGACCTTTGCAGTGGTATAAAATTTGACGATTTAATTTTTTTTGAAGATTTTTGAAAAAAATTCAAGGCTAACCCCTTGCGGAAAAAAATTGTATTTTCAAAAATGTTTCTCAAACCCATAGATATATACATGAAACGAAAGGTCTGTTCAATACCTATTCACACCTGAAAACCAAACGCTTCTGCAGCCTCCGGTTCTCGAGATATTGCAATCCAAAGTAGTTCCCGTGATTGTCAACCCAACTGCATTTGATTTGCTTTGGAAGCTGATATCTCGGCAACCACGCCTCAGAAAAAGCTGCGGTTTTCAGCACTTGAAAGGGATTGAACAGACCTTTGCAGTGGTATAAAATTTGACGATTTAATTTTTTTGAAGATTTTTGAAAAAAATTCAAGGCTAACCCCTTGCGGAAAAAAATTGTATTTTCAAAAATGTTTCCCAAACCCATCGATATATACACGAAACGAAAGGTCTGTTCAATACCTATTCACACCTGAAAACCAAACGCTTCTGCAGCCTTCGGTTCTCGAGATATTGCAATCCAAAGTAGTTCCCGTGATTGTCAACCCAACTGCATTTGATTTGCTTTGGAAGCTGATATCTCAGCAACCACGCCTCAGAAAAAGCTGCGGTTTTCAGCACTTGAAAGGGATTGAACAGACCTTTGCAGTGGTATAAAATTTGACGATTTAATTTTTTTGAAGATTTTTGAAAAAAATTCAAGGCTAACCCCTTGCGGAAAAAAATTGTATTTTCAAAAATGTTTCCCAAACCCATCGATATATACATGAAACGAAAGGTCTGTTCAATACCTATTCACACCTGAAAACCAAACGCTTCTGCAGCCTTCGGTTCTCGAGATATTGCAATCCAAAGTAGTTCCCGTGATTGTCAACCCAACTGCATTTGATTTGCTTTGGAAGCTGATATCTCAGCAACCACGCCTCAGAAAAAGCTGCGGTTTTCAGCACTTGAAAGGGATTGAACAGACCTTTGCAGTGGTATAAAATTTGACGATTTAATTTTTTTGAAGATTTTTGAAAAAAATTCAAGGCTAACCCCTTGCGGAAAAAAATTGTATTTTCAAAAATGTTTCCCAAACCCATCGATATATACATGAAACGAAAGGTCTGTTCAATACCTATTCACACCTGAAAACCAAACGCCTCTGCAGCTTTCGGTTCTCGAGATATTGCAATCCAAAGTAGTTCCCGTGATTGTCAACCCAACTGCATTTGATTTGCTTTGGAAGCCGATATCTCAGCAACCATGCCTCAGAAAAAGCTGCGGTTTTCAGCACTTGAAAGGGATTGAACAGACCTTTGGAGACGATTTAATTTTTTTGAAGATTTTTGAAAAAAATTCAAGGCTAACCCCTTGCGGAAAAAAATTGTATTTTCAAAAATGTTTCCCAAACCCATCGATATATACACGAAACGAAAGGTCTGTTCAATACCTATTCACACCTGAAAACCAAACGCTTCTGCAGCCTTCGGTTCTCGAGATATTGCAATCCAAATTAGTTCCCGTGATTGTCAACCCAACTGCATTTGATTTGCTTTGGAAGCTGATATCTCAGCAACCACGCCTCAGAAAAAGCTGCGGTTTTCAGCACTTGAAAGGGATTGAACAGACCTTTGCAGTGGTATAAAATTTGACAATTTAATTTTTTGAAGATTTTTGAAAAAAATTCAAGGCTTGCGGAAAAAAATTGTATTTTCAAAAATGTTTCCCAAACCCATCGATATATACACGAAACGAAAGGTCTGTTCAATACCTATTCACACCTGAAAACCAAACGCTTCTGCAGCCTCCGGTTCTCGATATATTGCAATCCAAAGTAGTTCCCGGGATTGTCAACCCAACTGCATTTGATTTGCTTTGGAAGCTGATATCTCAGCAACCACGCCTCAGAAAAAGTTGCGGTTTTCAGCACTTGAAAGGGATTGAACAGACCTTTGCAGTGGTATAAAATTTGACGATTTAATTTTTTTGAAGATTTTTGAAAAAAAATCAAGGCTAACCCCTTGCGGAAAAAAATTGTATTTTCAAAAATGTTTCCCAAACCCATCGATATATACACGAAACGAAAGGTCTGTTCAATACCTATTCACACCTGAAAACCAAACGCTTCTGCAGCCTTCGGTTCTCGAGATATTGCAATCCAAAGTAGTTCCCGTGATTGTCAACCCAACTGCATTTGATTTGCTTTGGAAGCTGATATCTCAGCAACCACGACTCAGAAAAAGCTGCGGTTTTCAGCACTCGAAAGGGATTGAACAGACCTTTGCAGTGGTATAAAATTTGACGATTTAATTTTTTTGAAGATTTTTGAAAAAAATTCAAGGCTAACCCCTTGCGGAAAAAAATTGTATTTTCAAAAATGTTTCCCAAACCCATCGATATATACATGAAACGAAAGGTCTGTTCAATACCTATTCACACCTGAAAACCAAACGCCTCTGCATCTTTCGGTTCTCGAGATATTGCAATCCAAAGTAGTTCCCGTGATTGTCAACCCAACTGCATTTGATTTGCTTTGGAAGCTGATATCTCGGCAACCACGCCTCAGAAAAAGCTGCAGTTTTCAGCACTTGAAAGGGATTGAACAGACCTTTGCAGTGGTATAAAATTTGACGAGTTAATTTTTTTGAAGATTTTTGAAAAAAATTCAAGGCTAACCCCTTGCGGAAAAAAATTGTATTTTCAAAAATGTTTCCCAAACCCATCGATATATACACGAAACGAAAGGTCTGTTCAATACCTATTCACACCTGAAAACCAAACGCTTCTGGAGCCTTCCGTTCTCGAGATATTGCAATCCAAAGTAGTTCCCGTGATTGTCAACCCAACTGCATTTGATTTGCTTTGGAAGCTGATATCTCAGCAACCACGCCTCAGAAAAAGCTGCGGTTTTCAGCACTTGAAAGGGATTGAACAGACCTTTGCAGTGGTATAAAATTTGACGATTTAATTTTTTTGAAGATTTTTGAAAAAAATTCAAGGCTAACCCCTTCCGGAAAAAAATTGTATTTTCAAAGATGTTTCCCAAACCCATCGATATATACACGAAACGAAAGGTCTGTTCAATACCTATTCACACCTGAAAACCAAACGCCTCTGCATCTTTCGGTTCTCGAGATATTGCAATCCAAAGTAGTTCCCGTGATTGTCAACCCAACTGCATTTGATTTGCCTTGGAAGCTGATATCTCGGCAACCACGCCTCAGAAAAAGCTGCGGTTTTCAGCACTTGAAAGGGATTGAACAGACCTTTGCAGTGGTATAAAATTTGACGATTTAATTTTTTTGAAGATTTTTGAAAAAAATTCAAGGCTAACCCCTTGCGGAAAAAAATTGTATTTTCAAAAATGTTTCTCAAACCCATAGATATATACATGAAACGAAAGGTCTGTTCAATACCTATTCACACCTGAAAACCAAACGCTTCTGCAGCCTCCAGTTCTCGAGATATTGCAATCCAAAGTAGTTCCCGTGATTGTCAACCCAACTGCATTTGATTTGCTTTGGAAGCTGATATCTCGGCAACCACGCCTCAGAAAAAGCTGCGGTTTTCAGCACTTGAAAGGGATTGAACAGACCTTTGCAGTGGTATAAAATTTGACGATTTAATTTTTTTGAAGATTTTTGAAAAAAATTCAAGGCTAACCCCTTGCGGAAAAAAATTGTATTTTCAAAAATGTTTCCCAAACCCATCGATATATACACGAAACGAAAGGTCTGTTCAATACCTATTCACACCTGAAAACCAAACGCTTCTGCAGCCTCCAGTTCTCGAGATATTGCAATCCAAAGTAGTTCCCGTGATTGTCAACCCAACTGCATTTGATTTGCTTTGGAAGCTGATATCTCGGCAACCACGCCTCAGAAAAAGCTGCGGTTTTCAGCACTTGAAAGGGATTGAACAGACCTTTGCAGTGGTATAAAATTTGACGATTTAATTTTTTTGAAGATTTTTGAAAAAAATTCAAGGCTAACCCCTTGCGGAAAAAAATTGTATTTTCAAAAATGTTTCCCAAACCCATCGATATATACACGAAACGAAAGGTCTGTTCAATACCTATTCACACCTGAAAACCAAACGCTTCTGCAGCCTTCGGTTCTCGAGATATTGCAATCCAAAGTAGTTCCCCTGATTGTCAACCCAACTGCATTTGATTTGCTTTGGAAGCTGATATCTCAGCAACCACGCCTCAGAAAAAGCTGCGGTTTTCAGCACTTGAAAGGGATTGAACAGACCTTTGCAGTGGTATAAAATTTGACGATTTAATTTTTTTGAAGATTTTTGAAAAAAATTCAAGGCTAACCCCTTGCGGAAAAAAATTGTATTTTCAAAAATGTTTCCCAAACCCATCGATATATACATGAAACGAAAGGTCTGTTCAATACCTATTCACACCTGAAAACCAAACGCCTCTGCAGCTTTCGGTTCTCGAGATATTGCAATCCAAACTAGTTCCCGTGATTGTCAACCCAACTGCATTTGATTTGCTTTGGAAGCTGATATCTCGGCAACCACGCCTCAGAAAAAGCTGCGGTTTTCAGCACTTGAAAGGGATTGAACAGACCTTTGCAGTGGTATAAAATTTGACGATTTAATTTTTTTGAAGATTTTTGAAAAAATTCAAGGCTAACCCCTTGCGGAAAAAAATTGTATTTTCAAAAATGTTTCCCAAACCCATCGATATATACACGAAACGAAAGGTCTGTTCAATACCTATTCACACCTGAAAACCCAACGCCTCTGCAGCTTTCGGTTCTCGAGATATTGCAATCCAAAGTAGTTCCCGTGATTGTCAACCCAACTGCATTTGATTTGCTTTGGAAGCTGATATCTCGGCAACCACGCCTCAGAAAAAGCTGCGGTTTCCAGCACTTGAAAGGGATTGAACAGACCTTTGCAGTGGTATAAAATTTGACGATTTAATTTTTTTGAAGATTTTTGAAAAAAATTCAAGGCTTACCCCTTGCGGGAAAAAATTGTATTTTCAAAAATGTTTCCCAAACCCATCGATATATACACGAAACGAAAGGTCTGTTCAATACCTATTCACACCTGAAATTCAAACGCTTCTGCAGCCTTCGGTTCTCGAGATATTGCAATCCAAAGTAGTTCCCGTGATTGTCAACCCAACTGCATTTGATTTGCTTTAGAAGCTGATATCTCAGCAACTACGCCTCAGAAAAATCTGCGGTTTTCAGCACTTGAAAGGGATTGAACAGACCTTTGCAGTGGTATAAAATTTGACGATTTAATTTTTTTGAAGATTTTTGAAAAAAATTCAAGGCTAACCCCTTGCGGAAAAAAATTGTATTTTCAAAAATGTTTCCCAAACCCATCGATATATACACGAAACGAAAGGTCTGTTCAATACCTATTCACACCTGAAATTCAAACGCTTCTGCAGCCTTCGGTTCTCGAGATATTGCAATCCAAAGTAGTTCCCGTGATTGTCAACCCAACTGCATTTGATTTGCTTTGGAAGCTGATATCTCAGCAACCACGCCTCAGAAAAAGCTGCGGTTTTCAGCACTTGAAAGGGATTGAACAGACCTTTGCAGTGGTATAAAATTTGACGATTTAATTTTTTTGAAGATTTTTGAAAAAAATTCAAGGCTAACCCCTTGCGGAAAAAATTGTATTTTCAAAAATGTTTCCCAAACCCATCGATATATACACGAAACGAAAGGTCTGTTCAATACCTATTCACACCTGAAAACCATACGCTTCTGCAGCCTCCGGTTCTCGAGATATTGCAATCCAAAGTAGTTCCCGTGATTGTCAACCCAACTGCATTTGATTTGCTTTGGAAGCTGATATCTCGGCAACCACGCCTCAGAAAAAGCTGCGGTTTTCAGCACTTGAAAGGGATTGAACAGACCTTTGCAGTGGTATAAAATTTGACGATTTAATTTTTTTGAAGATTTTTGAAAAAAATTCAAGGCTAACCCCTTGCGGAAAAAAATTGTATTTTCAAAAATGTTTCCCAAACCCATCGATATATACACGAAACGAAAGGCCTGTTCAATACCTATTCACACCTGAAAACCAAACGCTTCTGCAGCCTTCGGTTCTCGAGATATTGCAATCCAAAGTAGTTCCCGTGATTGTCAACCCAACTGCATTTGATTTGCTTTGGAAGCTGATATCTCAGCAACCACGCCTCAGAAAAAGCTGCGGTTTTCAGCACTTGAAAGGGATTGAACAGACCTTTGCAGTGGTATAAAATTTGACGATTTAATTTTTTTGAAGATTTTTGAAAAAAATTCAAGGCTAACCCCTTGCGGAAAAAAATTGTATTTTCAAAAATGTTTCCCAAGCCCATCGATATATACATGAAACGAAAGGTCTGTTCAATACCTATTAACACCTGAAAACCAAACGCTTCTGCAGCCTTCGGTTCTCGAGATATTGCAATCCAAAGTAGTTCCCGTGATTGTCAACCCAACTGCATTTGATTTGCTTTGGAAGCTGATATCTCAGCAACTACGCCTCAGAAAAATCTGCGGTTTTCAGCACTTGAAAGGGATTGAACAGACCTTTGCAGTGGTATAAAATTTGACGATTTAATTTTTTTGAAGATTTTTGAAAAAAATTCAAGGCTAACCCCTTGCGGAAAAAATTGTATTTTCAAAAATGTTTCCCAAACCCATCGATATATACACGAAACGAAAGGTCTGTTCAATACCTATTCACACCTGAAAACAATACGCTTCTGCAGCCTCCGGTTCTCGAGATATTGCAATCCAAAGTAGTTCCCGTGATTGTCAACGCAACTGCATTTGATTTGCTTTGGAAGCTGATATCTCGGCAACCACGCCTCAGAAAAGGCTGCGGTTTTCAGCACTTGAAAGGGATTGAACAGACCTTTGCAGTAGTATAAAATTTGACGATTTAATTTTTTTGAAGATTTTTGAAAAAAATTCAAGGCTAACCCCTTGCGGAAAAAAATTGTATTTTCAAAAATGTTTCCCAAACCCATCGATATATACACGAAACGAAAGGCCTGTTCAATACCTATTCACACCTGAAAACCAAACGCTTCTGCAGCCTTCGGTTCTCGAGATATTGCAATCCAAATTAGTTCCCGTGATTGTCAACCCAACTGCTTTTGATTTGCTTTGGCAGCTGATATCTCAGCAACCACGCCTCAGAAAAAGCTGCGGTTTTCAGCACTTGAAAGGGATTGAACAGACCTTTGCAGTGGTATAAAATTTGACGATTTAATTTTTTTGAAGATTTTTGAAAAAAATTCAAGGCTAACCCCTTGCGGAAAAAATTGTATTTTCAAAAATGTTTCCCAAACCCATCGATATATACATGAAACGAAAGGTCTGTTCAATACCTATTCACACCTGAAAACCAAACGCCTCTGCAGCTTTCGGTTCTCGAGATATTGCAATCCAAAGTAGTTAACGTGATTGTCAACCCAACTGCATTTGATTTGCTTTGGAAGCTGATATCTCGGCAACCACGCCTCAGAAAAAGCTGCGGTTTTCAGCACTTGAAAGGGATTGAACAGACCTTTGCAGTGGTATAAAATTTGACGATTTAATTTTTTTGAAGATTTTTGAAAAAAATTCAAGGCTAACCCCTTGCGGAAAAAATTGTATTTTCAAAAATGTTTCCCAAACCCATCGATATATACACGAAACGAAAGGTCTGTTCAATACCTATTCACACCTGATAACCAAACGCTTCTGCAGCCTCCGGTTCTCGAGATATTGCAATCCAAAGTAGTTCCCGTGATTGTCAACCCAACTGCATTTGATTTGCTTTGGAAGCTGATATCTCGGCAACCACGCCTCAGAAAAAGCTGTGGTTTTCAGCACTTGAAAGGGATTGAACAGACCTTTGCAGTGGTATAAAATTTGACGATTTAATTTTTTTGAAGATTTTTGAAAAAAATTCAAGGCTAACCCCTTGCGGAAAAAAATTGTATTTTCAAAAATGTTTCCCAAACCCATCGATATATACACGAAACGAAAGGTCTGTTCAATACCTATTCACACCTGAAAACCAAACGCTTCTGCAGCCTTCGGTTCTCGAGATATTGCAATCCAAAGTAGTTCCCGTGATTGTCAACCCAACTGCATTTGATTTGCTTTGGCAGCTGATATCTCAGCAACCACGCCTCAGAAAAAGCTGCGGTTTTCAGCACTTGAAAGGGATTGAACAGACCTTTGCAGTGGTATAAAATTTGACGATTTAATTTTTTTTGAAGATTTTTGAAAAAAATTCAAGGCTAACCCCTTGCGGAAAAAATTGTATTTTCAAAAATGTTTCCCAAACCCATCGATATATACATGAAACGAAAGGTCTGTTCAATACCTATTCACACCTGAAAACCAAACGCCTCTGCAGCTTTCGGTTCTCGAGATATTGCAATCCAAAGTAGTTAACGTGATTGTCAACCCAACTGCATTTGATTTGCCTTGGAAGCTGATATCTCGGCAAACACGCCTCAGAAAAAGCTGCGGTTTTCAGCACTTGAAAGGGATTGAACAGACCTTTGCAGTGGTATAAAATTTGACGATTTAATTTTTTTGAAGATTTTTGAAAAAAATTCAAGGCTAACCCCTTGCGGAAAAAAATTGTATTTTCAAAAATGTTTCCCAAACCCATCGATATATACACGAAACGAAAGATCTGTTCAATACCTATTCACACCTGAAAACCAAACGCTTCTGCAGCCTCCGGTTCTCGAGATATTGCAATCCAAAGTAGTTCCCGTGATTGTCAACCCAACTGCATTTGATTTGCTTTGGAAGCTGATATCTCGGCAACCACGCCTCAGAAAAAGCTGCGGTTTTCAGCACTTGAAAGGGATTGAACAGACCTTTGCAGTGGTATAAAATTTGACGATTTAATTTTTTTGAAGATTTTTGAAAAAAATTCAAGGCTAACCCCTTGCGGAAAAAATTGTATTTTCAAAAATGTTTCCCAAACCCATCGATATATACACGAAACGAAAGGTCTGTTCAATACCTATTCACACCTGATAACCAAACGCTTCTGCAGCCTCCGGTTCTCGAGATATTGCAATCCAAAGTAGTTCCCGTGATTGTCAACCCAACTGCATTTGATTTGCTTTGGAAGCTGATATCTCGGCAACCACGCCTCAGAAAAAGCTGTGGTTTTCAGCACTTGAAAGGGATTGAACAGACCTTTGCAGTGGTATAAAATTTGACGATTTAATTTTTTTGAAGATTTTTGAAAAAAATTCAAGGCTAACCCCTTGCGGAAAAAAATTGTATTTTCAAAAATGTTTCCCAAACCCATCGATATATACACGAAACGAAAGGTCTGTTCAATACCTATTCACACCTGAAAACCAAACGCTTCTGCAGCCTTCGGTTCTCGAGATATTGCAATCCAAAGTAGTTCCCGTGATTGTCAACCCAACTGCATTTGATTTGCTTTGGCAGCTGATATCTCAGCAACCACGCCTCAGAAAAAGCTGCGGTTTTCAGCACTTGAAAGGGATTGAACAGACCTTTGCAGTGGTATAAAATTTGACGATTTAATTTTTTTGAAGATTTTTGAAAAAAATTCAAGGCTAACCCCTTGCGGAAAAAATTGTATTTTCAAAAATGTTTCCCAAACCCATCGATATATACATGAAACGAAAGGTCTGTTCAATACCTATTCACACCTGAAAACCAAACGCCTCTGCAGCTTTCGGTTCTCGAGATATTGCAATCCAAAGTAGTTAACGTGATTGTCAACCCAACTGCATTTGATTTGCTTTGGAAGCTGATATCTCGGCAACCACGGCTCAGAAAAAGCTGCGGTTTTCAGCACTTGAAAGGGATTGAACAGACCTTTGCAGTGGTATAAAATTTGACGATTTAATTTTTTTGAAGATTTTTGAAAAAAATTCAAGGCTAACCCCTTGCGGAAAAAAATTGTATTTTCAAAAATGTTTCCCAAACCCATCGATATATACACGAAACGAAAGATCTGTTCAATACCTATTCACACCTGAAAACCAAACGCTTCTGCAGCCTCCGGTTCTCGAGATATTGCAATCCAAATTAGTTCCCGTGATTGTCAACCCAACTGCATTTGATTTGCTTTGGAAGCTGATATCTCGGCAACCACGCCCCAGAAAAAGCTGCGGTTTTCAGCACTTGAAAGGGATTGAACAGACCTTTGCAGTGGTATAAAATTTGACGATTTAATTTTTTTGAAGATTTTTGAAAAAAATTCAAGGCTAACCCTTTGCGGAAAAAAATTGTATTTTCAAAAATGTTTCCCAAACCCATCGATATATACACGAAACGAAAGGTCTGTTCAATACCTATTCACACCTGAAAACCAAACGCTTCTGCAGCCTTCGGTTCTCGAGATATTGCAATCCAAAGTAGTTCCCGTGATTGTCAACCCAACTGCATTTGATTTGCTTTGGCAGCTGATATCTCAGCAACCACGCCTCAGAAAAAGCTGCGGTTTTCAGCACTTGAAAGGGATTGAACAGACCTTTGCAGTGGTATAAAATTTGACGATTTAATTTTTTTGAAGATTTTTGAAAAAAATTCAAGGCTAACCCCTTGCGGAAAAAAATTGTATTTTCAAAAATGTTTCCCAAACCCATCGATATATACACGAAACGAAAGATCTGTTCAATACCTATTCACACCTGAAAACCAAACGCTTCTGCAGCCTCCGGTTCTCGAGATATTGCAATCCAAAGTAGTTCCCGTGATTGTCAACCCAACTGCATTTGATTTGCTTTGGAAGCTGATATCTCGGCAACCACGCCTCAGAAAAAGCTGCGGTTTTCAGCACTTGAAAGGGATTGAACAGACCTTTGCAGTGGTATAAAATTTGACGATTTAATTTTTTTGAAGATTTTTGAAAAAAATTCAAGGCTAACCCCTTGCGGAAAAAATTGTATTTTCAAAAATGTTTCCCAAACCCATCGATATATACACGAAACGAAAGGTCTGTTCAATACCTATTCACACCTGATAACCAAACGCTTCTGCAGCCTCCGGTTCTCGAGATATTGCAATCCAAAGTAGTTCCCGTGATTGTCAACCCAACTGCATTTGATTTGCTTTGGAAGCTGATATCTCGGCAACCACGCCTCAGAAAAAGCTGTGGTTTTCAGCACTTGAAAGGGATTGAACAGACCTTTGCAGTGGTATAAAATTTGACGATTTAATTTTTTTGAAGATTTTTGAAAAAAATTCAAGGCTAACCCCTTGCGGAAAAAAATTGTATTTTCAAAAATGTTTCCCAAACCCATCGATATATACACGAAACGAAAGGTCTGTTCAATACCTATTCACACCTGAAAACCAAACGCTTCTGCAGCCTCCGGTTCTCGAGATATTGCAATCCAAAGTAGTTCCCGTGATTGTCAACCCAACTGCATTTGATTTGCTTTGGCAGCTGATATCTCAGCAACCACGCCTCAGAAAAAGCTGCGGTTTTCAGCACTTGAAAGGGATTGAACAGACCTTTGCAGTGGTATAAAATTTGACGATTTAATTTTTTTGAAGATTTTTGAAAAAAATTCAAGGCTAACCCCTTGCGGAAAAAATTGTATTTTCAAAAATGTTTCCCAAACCCATCGATATATACATGAAACGAAAGGTCTGTTCAATACCTATTCACACCTGAAAACCAAACGCCTCTGCAGCTTTCGGTTCTCGAGATATTGCAATCCAAAGTAGTTAACGTGATTGTCAACCCAACTGCATTTGATTTGCTTTGGAAGCTGATATCTCGGCAACCACGCCTCAGAAAAAGCTGCGGTTTTCAGCACTTGAAAGGGATTGAACAGACCTTTGCAGTGGTATAAAATTTGACGATTTAATTTTTTTGAAGATTTTTGAAAAAAATTCAAGGCTAACCCCTTGCGGAAAAAAATTGTATTTTCAAAAATGTTTCCCAAACCCATCGATATATACACGAAACGAAAGATCTGTTCAATACCTATTCACACCTGAAAACCAAACGCTTCTGCAGCCTCCGGTTCTCGAGATATTGCAATCCAAATTAGTTCCCGTGATTGTCAACCCAACTGCATTTGATTTGCTTTGGAAGCTGATATCTCGGCAACCACGCCCCAGAAAAAGCTGCGGTTTTCAGCACTTGAAAGGGATTGAACAGACCTTTGGAGTGGTATAAAATTTGACGATTTAATTTTTTTGAAGATTTTTGAAAAAAATTCAAGGCTAACCCTTTGCGGAAAAAAATTGTATTTTCAAAAATGTTTCCCAAACCCATCGATATATACACGAAACGAAAGGTCTGTTCAATACCTATTCACACCTGAAAACCAAACGCTTCTGCAGCCTCAGGTTCTCGAGATATTGCAATCCAAAGTAGTTCCCGTGATTGTCAACCCAACTGCATTTGATTTGCTTTGGAAGCTGATATCTCGGCAACCACGCCTCAGAAAAAGCTGCGGCTTTCAGCACTTGAAAGGGATTGAACAGACCTTTGCAGTGGTATAAAATTTGACGATTTAATTTTTTTGAAGATTTTTGAAAAAAATTCAAGGCTAACCCCTTGCGGAAAAAAATTGTATTTTCAAAAATGTTTCCCAAACCCATCGATATATACACGAAACGAAAGGTCTGTTCAATACCTATTCACACCTGAAAACCAAACGCTTCTGCAGCCTTCGGTTCTCGAGATATTGCAATCCAAAGTAGTTCCCGTGATTGTCAACCCAACTGCATTTGATTTGCTTTGGCAGCTGATATCTCAGCAACCACGCCTCAGAAAAAGCTGCGGTTTTCAGCACTTGAAAGGGATTGAACAGACCTTTGCAGTGGTATAAAATTTGACGATTTAATTTTTTTGAAGATTTTTGAAAAAAATTCAAGGCTAACCCCTTGCGGAAAAAAATTGTATTTTCAAAAATGTTTCCCAAACCCATCGATATATACACGAAACGAAAGATCTGTTCAATACCTATTCACACCTGAAAACCAAACGCTTCTGCAGCCTCCGGTTCTCGAGATATTGCAATCCAAAGTAGTTCCCGTGATTGTCAACCCAACTGCATTTGATTTGCTTTGGAAGCTGATATCTCGGCAACCAGGCCTCAGAAAAAGCTGCGGTTTTCAGCACTTGAAAGGGATTGAACAGACCTTTGCAGTGGTATAAAATTTGACGATTTAATTTTTTTGAAGATTTTTGAAAAAAATTCAAGGCTAACCCTTTGCGGAAAAAAATTGTATTTTCAAAAATGTTTCCCAAACCCATCGATATATACACGAAACGAAAGGTCTGTTCAATACCTATTCACACCTGAAAACCAAACGCTTCTGCAGCCTCAGGTTCTCGAGATATTGCAATCCAAAGTAGTTCCCGTGATTGTCAACCCAACTGCATTTGATTTGCTTTGGAAGCTGATATCTCGGCAACCACGCCTCAGAAAAAGCTGCGGCTTTCAGCACTTGAAAGGGATTGAACAGACCTTTGCAGAGGTATAAAATTTGACGATTTAATTTTTTTTGAAGATTTTTGAAAAAAATTCAAGGCTAACCCCTTGCGGAAAAAAATTGTATTTTCAAAAATGTTTCCCAAACCCATCGATATATACATGAAACGAAAGGTCTGTTCAATACCTATTCACACCTGAAAACCAAACGCCTCTGCAGCTTTTGGTTCTCGAGATATTACAATCCAAAGTAGTTAACGTGATTGTCAACCCAACTGCATTTGATTTGCTTTGGAAGCTGATATCTCGGCAACCACGCCTCAGAAAAAGCTGCGGTTTTCAGCACTTGAAAGGGATTGAACAGACCTTTGCAGTGGTATAAAATTTGACGATTTAATTTTTTTGAAGATTTTTGAAAAAAATTCAAGGCTAACCCCTTGCGGAAAAAAATTGTATTTTCAAAAATGTTTCCCAAACCCATCGATATATACACGAAACGAAAGGTCTGTTCAATACCTATTCACACCTGAAAACCAAACGCTTCTGCAGCCTCCGGTTCTCGAGATATTGCAATCCAAATTAGTTCCCGTGATTGTCAACCCAACTGCATTTGATTTGCTTTGGAAGCTGATATCTCAGCAACCACGCCTCAGAAAAAGCTGCGGTTTTCAGCACTTGAAAGGGATTGAACAGACCTTTGCAGTGGTATAAAATTTGACGATTTAATTTTTTTGAAGATTTTTGAAAAAAATTCAAGGCAAAAATTGTATTTTCAAAAATGTTTCCCAAACCCATCGATATATACACGAAACGAAAGGTCTGTTCAATACCTATTCACACCTGAAAACCAAACGCTTCTGCAGCCTCCGGTTCTCGAGATATTGCAATCCAAAGTAGTTCCCGTGATTGTCAACCCAACTGCATTTGATTTGCTTTGGAAGCTGATATCTCGGCAACCACGCCTCAGAAAAAGCTGCGGCTTTCAGCACTTGAAAGGGATTGAACAGACCTTTGCAGTGGTATAAAATTTGACGATTTAATTTTTTTGAAGATTTTTGAAAAAAATTCAAGGCTAACCCCTTGCGGAAAAAAACTGTATTTTCAAAAATGTTTCCCAAACCCATCGATATATACATGAAACGAAAGGTCTGTTCAATACCTATTCACACCTGAAAACCAAACGCCTCTGCAGCTTTCGGTTCTCGAGATATTGCAATCCAAAATAGTTCCCGTGATTGTCAACCCAACTGCATTTGATTTGCTTTGGAAGCTGATATCTCGGCAACCACGCCTCAGAAAAAGCTGCGGCTTTCAGCACTTGAAAGGGATTGAACAGACCTTTGCAGTGGTATAAAATTTGACGATTTAATTTTTTTGAAGATTTTTGAAAAAAATTCAAGGCTAACCCCTCGCGGAAAAAAATTGTATTTTCAAAAATGTTTCCCAAACCCATCGATATATACACGAAACGAAAGGTCTGTTCAATACCTATTCACACATGAAAAGCAAACGCTTCTGCAGCCTCCGGTTCTCGAGATATTGCAATCCAAATTAGTTCCCGTGATTGTCAACCCAACTGCATTTGATTTGCTTTGGAAGCTGATATCTCAGCAACCACGCCTCAGAAAAAGCTGCGGTTTTCAGCACTTGAAAGGGATTGAACAGATCTTTGCAGTGGTACAAAATTTGACGATTTAATTTTTTTGAAGATTTTTGAAAAAAATTCAAGGCTAACCCCTTGCGGAAAAAAATTGTATTTTCAAAAATGTTTCCCAAACCCATCGATATATACACGAAACGAAAGGTCTGTTCAATACCTATTCACACCTGAAAACCAAACGCTTCTGCAGCCTCCGGTTCTCGAGATATTGCAATCCAAAGTAGTTCCCGTGATTGTCAACCCAACTGCATTTGATTTGCTTTGGAAGCTGATATCTCAGCAACCACGCCTCAGAAAAAGCTGCGGTTTTCAGCACTTGAAAGGGATTGAACAGACCTTTGCAGTGGTATAAAATTTGACGATTTAATTTTTTTGAAGATTTTTGAAAAAAATTCAAGGCTAACCCCTTGCGGAAAAAAATTGTATTTTCAAACATGTTTCCCAAACCCATCGATATATACACGAAACGAAAGGTCTGTTCAATACCTATTCACACCTGAAAACCAAACGCTTCTGCAGCCTTCGGTTCTCGAGATATTGCAATCCAAAGTAGTTCCCGTGATTGTCAACCCAACTGCATTTGATTTGCTTTGGAAGCTGATATCTCAGCAACTACGCCTCAGAAAAAGCTGCGGTTTTCAGCACTTGAAATGGATTGAACAGACCTTTGCAGTGGTATAAAATTTGACGATTTAATTGTTTTGAAGATTTTTGAAAAAAATTCAAGGCTAACCCCTTGCGGAAAAAAATTGTATTTTCAAAAATGTTTCCCAAACCCATCGATATATACACGAAACGAAAGGTCTGTTCAATACCTATTCACACCTGAAAACCAAACGCTTCTGCAGCCTTCGGTTCTCGAGATATTGCAATCCAAAGTAGTTCCCGTGATTGTCAACCCAACTGCATTTGATTTGCTTTGGAAGCTGATATCTCGGCAACCACGCCTCAGAAAAAGCTGCGGTTTTCAGCACTTGAAAAGGATTGAACAGACCTTTGCAGTGGTATAAAATTTGACGATTTAATTGTTTTGAAGATTTTTGAAAAAAATTCAAGGCTAACCCCTCGCGGAAAAAAATTGTATTTTCAAAAATGTTTCCCAAACCCATCGATATATACACGAAACGAAAGGTCTGTTCAATACCTATTCACACATGAAAACCAAACGCTTCTGCAGCCTCCGGTTCTCGAGATATTGCAATCCAAATTAGTTCCCGTGATTGTCAACCCAACTGCATTTGATTTGCTTTGGAAGCTGATATCTCAGCAACCACGCCTCAGAAAAAGCTGCGGTTTTCAGCACTTGAAAGGGATTGAACAGACCTTTGCAGTGGTATAAAATTTGACGATTTAATTTTTTTGAAGATTTTTGAAAAAAATTCAGGGCTAACCCCTTGCGGAAAAAAATTGTATTTTCAAAAATGTTTCCCAAACCCATCGATATATACACGAAACGAAAGGTCTGTTCAATACCTATTCACACCTGAAAACAAAACGCTTCTGCAGCCTTCGGTTCTCGAGATATTGCAATCCAAAGTAGTTCCCGTGATTGTCAACCCAACTGCATTTGATTTGCTTTGGAAGCTGATATCTCAGCAACCACGCCTCAGAAAAAGCTGCGGTTTTCAGCACTTGAAAGGGATTGAACAGACCTTTGCAGTGGTATAAAATTTGACGATTTAATTGTTTTGAAGATTTTTGAAAAAAATTCAAGGCTAACCCCTTGCGGAAAAAAATTGTATTTTCAAAAATGTTTCCCAAACCCATCGATATATACACGAAACGAAAGGTCTGTTCAATACCTATTCACACCTGAAAACCAAACGCTTCTGCAGCCTTCGGTTCTCGAGATATTGCAATCCAAAGTAGTTCCCGTGATTGTCAACCCAACTGCATTTGATTTGCTTTGGAAGCTGATATCTCGGCAACCACGCCTCAGAAAAAGCTGCGGTTTTCAGCACTTGAAAGGGATTGAACAGACCTTTGCAGGGGTATAAAATTTGACGATTTAATTTTTTTGAAGATTTTTGAAAAAAATTCAAGGCTAACCCCTTGCGGAAAAAAATTGTATTTTCCAAAATGTTTCCCAAACCCATCGATATATACACAAAACGAAAGGTCTGTTCAATACCTATTCACACCTGAAAACCAAACGCTTCTGCAGCCTTCGGCTCTCGAGATATTGCAATCCAAAGTAGTTCCCGTGATTGTCAACCCAACTGCATTTGATTTGCTTTGGCAGCTGATATCTCAGCAACCACGCCTCAGAAAAAGCTGCGGTTTTCAGCACTTGAAAGGGATTGAACAGACCTTTGCAGTGGTATAAAATTTGACGATTTAATTTTTTTGAAGATTTTTGAAAAAAATTCAAGGCTAACCCCTTGCGGAAAAAATTGTATTTTCAAAAATGTTTCCCAAACCCATCGATATATACATGAAACGAAAGGTCTGTTCAATACCTATTCACACCTGAAAACCAAACGCCTCTGCAGCTCTCGGTTCTCGAGATATTGCAATCCAAATTAGTTAACGTGATTGTCAACCCAACTGCATTTGATTTGCTTTGGAAGCTGATATCTCGGCAACCACGCCTCAGAAAAAGCTGCGGTTTTCAGCACTTGAAAGGGATTGAACAGACCTTTGCAGTGGTATAAAATTTGACGAATTAATTTTTTTGAAGATTTTTGAAAAAAATTCAAGGCTCCCTTGCGGAAAAAAATTGTATTTTCAAAAATGTTTCCCAAACCCATCGATATATACACGAAACGAAAGGTCTGTTCAATACCTATTCACACCTGAAAACCAAACGCTTCTGCAGCCTTCGGTTCTCGAGATATTGCAATCCAAAGTAGTTCCCGTGATTGTCAACCCAACTGCATTTGATTTGCTTTGGAAGCTGATATCTCAGCAACCACGCCTCAGAAAAAGCTGCGGTTTTCAGCACTTGAAAGGGATTGAACAGACCTTTGCAGTGGTATAAAATTTGACGATTTAATTGTTTTGAAGATTTTTGAAAAAAATTCAAGGCTAACCCCTTGCGGAAAAAAATTGTATTTTCAAAAATGTTTCCCAAACCCATCGATATATACACGAAACGAAAGGTCTGTTCAATACCTATTCACACCTGAAAACCAAACGCTTCTGCAGCCTCCGGTTCTCGAGATATTGCAATCCAAAGTAGTTCCCGTGATTGTCAACCCAACTGCATTTGATTTGCTTTGGAAGCTGATATCTCGGCAACCACGCCTCAGAAAAAGCTGCGGTTTTCAGCACTTGAAAGGGATTGAACAGACCTTTGCAGTGGTATAAAATTTGACGATTTAATTTTTTTGAAGATTTTTGAAAAAAATTCAAGGCTAACCCCTTGCGGAAAAAAATTGTATTTTCAAAAATGTTTCCCAAACCCATCGATATATACACGAAACGAAAGGTCTGTTCAATACCTATTCACACCTGAAAACCAAACGCTTCTGCAGCCTCCGGTTCTCGAGATATTGCAATCCAAAGTAGTTCCCGTGATTGTCAACCCAACTGCATTTGATTTGCTTTGGAAGCTGATATCTCAGCAACCACGCCTCAGAAAAAGCTGCGGTTTTCAGCACTTGAAAGGGATTGAACAGATCTTTGCAGTGGTATAAAATTTGACGATTTAATTTTTTTGAAGATTTTTGAAAAAAATTCAAGGCTAACCCCTTGCGGAAAAAAATTGTATTTTCAAAAATGTTTCCCAAACCCATCGATATATACATGAAACGAAAGGTCTGTTCAATACCTATTTACACCTGAAAACCAAACGCCTCTGCAGCTTTCTGTTCTTGAGATATTGCAATCCAAAGTAGTTCCCGTGATTGTCAACCCAACTGCATTTGATTTGCTTTGGAAGCTGATATCTCGGCAACCACGCCTCAGAAAAAGCTGCGGTTTTCAGCACTTGAAAGGGATTGAACAGATCTTTACAGTGGTATAAAATTTGACGATTTAATTTTTTTGAAGATTTTTGAAAAAAATTCAAGGCTAACCCCTTGCGGAAAAAAATTGTATTTTCAAAAATGTTTCCCAAACCCATCGATATATACACGAAACGAAAGGTCTGTTCAATACCTATTCACACCTGAAACCCAAACGCTTCTGCAGCCTCCGGTTCTCGAGATATTGCAATCCAAATAAGTTCCCGTGATTGTCAACCCAACTGCATTTGATTTGCTTTGGAAGCTGATATCTCAGCAACCACGCCTCAGAAAAAGCTGCGGTTTTCAGCACTTGAAAGGGATTGAACAGACCTTTGCAGTGGTATAAAATTTGACGATTTAATTTTTTTGAAGATTTTTGAAAAAAATTCAAGGCAAAAATTGTATTTTCAAAATTGTTTCCCAAACCCATCGATATATACACGAAACGAAAGGTCTGTTCAATACCTATTCACACCTGAAAACTAAACGCTTCTGCAGCCTCCGGTTCTCGAGATATTGCAATCCAAATTAGTTCCCGTGATTGTCAACCCAACTGCATTTGATTTACTTTGGAAGCTGATATCTCGGCAACCACGCCTCAGAAAAAGCTGCGGCTTTCAGCACTTGAAAGGGATTGAACAGACCTTTGCAGTGGTATAAAATTTGACGATTTAATTTTTTTGAAGATTTTTGAAAAAAATTCAAGGCTAACCCCTTGCGGAAAAAAATTGTATTTTCAAAAATGTTTCCCAAACCCACCGATATATACACGAAACGAAAGGTCTGTTCAATACATATTCACACCTGAAAACCAAACGCTTCTGCAGCCTCCGGTTCTCGAGATATTGCAATCCAAATTAGTTCCCGTGATTGTCAACCCAACTGCATTTGATTTGCTTTGGAAGCTGATATCTCAGCAACCACGCCTCAGAAAAAGCTGCGGTTTTCAGCACTTGAAAGGGATTGAACAGACCTTTGCAGTGGTATAAAATTTGACGATTTAATTTTTTTGAAGATTTTTGAAAAAAATTCAAGGCAAAAATTGTATTTTCAAAAATGTTTCCCAAACCCATCGATATATACATGAAACGAAAGGTCTGTTCAATACCTATTCACACCTGAAAACCAAACGCCTCTGCAGCTTTCGGTTCTCGAGATATTGCAATCCAAAGTAGTTAACGTGATTGTCAACCCAACTGCATTTGATTTGCTTTGGAAGCTGATATCTCGGCAACCACGCCTCAGAAAAAGCTGCGGTTTTCAGCACTTGAAAGGGATTGAACAGACCTTTGCAGTGGTATAAAATTTGACGATTTAATTTATTTGAAGATTTTTGAAAAAAATTCAAGGCTAACCCCTTGCGGAAAAAAATTGTATTTTCAAAAATGTTTCCCAAACCCATCGATATATACACGAAACGAAAAATTTGACGATTTAATTTTTTTGAAGATTTTTGAAAAAAATTCAAGGCTAACCCCTTGCGGAAAAAAATTGTATTTTCAAAAATGTTTCCCAAACCAATCGATATATACACGAAACGAAAGGTCTGTTCAATACCTATTCACACCTGAAAACCAAACGCTTCTGCAGCCTCCGGTTCTCGAGATATTGCAATCCAAAGTAGTTCCCGTGATTGTCAACCCAACTGCATTTGATTTGCTTTGGAAGCTGATATCGCTGCAACCACGCCTCAGAAAAAGCTGCGGTTTTCAGCACTTGAAAGGGATTGAACAGACCTTTGCAGTGGTATAAAATTTGACGATTTAATTTTTTTGAAGATTTTTGAAAAAAATTCAAGGCTAACCCCTTGCGGAAAAAAATTGTATTTTCAAACATGTTTCCCAAACCCATCGATATATACACGAAACGAAAGGTCTGTTCAATACCTATTCACACCTGAAAACCAAACGCTTCTGCAGCCTTCGGTTCTCGAGATATTGCAATCGAAATTAGTTCCCGTGATTGTCACAAAACTGCATTTGATTTGCTTTGGAAGCTGATATCTCAGCAACTACGCCTCAGAAAAAGCTGCGGTTTTCAGCACTTGAAAGGGATTGAACAGACCTTTGCAGTGGTATAAAATTTGACGATTTAATTTATTTGAAGATTTTTGAAAAAAATTCAAGGCTAACCCCTTGCGGAAAAAAATTGTATTTTCAAAAATGTTTCCCAAACCCATCGATATATACACGAAACGAAAAATTTGACGATTTAATTTTTTTGAAGATTTTTGAAAAAAATTCAAGGCTAACCCCTTGCGGAAAAAAATTGTATTTTCAAAAATGTTTCCCAAACCCATCGATATATACACGAAACGAAAGGTCTGTTCAATACCTATTCACAGCTGAAAACCAAACGCTTCTGCAGCCTCCGGTTCTCGAGATATTGCAATCCAAAGTAGTTCCCGTGATTGTCAACCCAACTGCATTTGATTTGCTTTGGAAGCTGATATCGCTGCAACCACGCCTCAGAAAAAGCTGCGGTTTTCAGCACTTGAAAGGGATTGAACAGACCTTTGCAGTGGTATAAAATTTGACGATTTAATTTTTTTGAAGATTTTTGAAAAAAATTCAAGGCTAACCCCTTGCGGAAAAAAATTGTATTTTCAAACATGTTTCCCAAACCCATCGATATATACACGAAACGAAAGGTCTGTTCAATACCTATTCACACCTGAAAACCAAACGCTTCTGCAGCCTTCGGTTCTCGAGATATTGCAATCGAAATTAGTTCCCGTGATTGTCACAAAACTGCATTTGATTTGCTTTGGAAGCTGATATCTCAGCAACCACGTCTCAGAAAAAGCTGCGGTTTTCAGCACTTGAAAGGGATTGAACAGACCTTTGCAGTGGTATAAAATTTGACGATTTAATTTTTTTGAAGATTTTTGAAAAAAATTCAAGGCTAACCCCTTGCGGAAAAAAATTGTATTTTCAAACATGTTTTCCAAACCCATCGATATATACACGAAACGAAAGGTCTGTTCAATACCTATTCACACCTGAAAACCAAACGCTTCTGCAGCCTTCGGTTCTCGAGATATTGCAATCCAAAATAGTTCCCGTGATTGTCAACCCAACTGCATTTGATTTGCTTTGGAAGCTGATATCTCAGCAACCACGCCTCAGAAAAAGCTGCGGTTTTCAGCACTTGAAAGGGATTGAACAGACCTTTGCAGTGGTATAAAATTTGACGATTTAATTTTTTTGAAGATTTTTGAAAAAAATTCAAGGCTAACCCCTTGCGGAAAAAAATTGTATTTTCAAACATGTTTTCCAAACCCATCGATATATACACGAAACGAAAGGTCTGTTCAATACCTATTCACACCTGAAAACCAAACGCTTCTGCAGCCTCCGGTTCTCGAGATATTGCAATCCAAATTAGTTCCCGTGATTGTCAACCCAACTGCATTTGATTTGCTTTGGAAGCTGATATCTCAGCAACCACGCCTCAGAAAAAGCTGCGGTTTTCAGCACTTGAAAGGGATTGAACAGACCTTTGCAGTGGTATAAAATTTGACGATTTAATTTTTTTGAAGATTTTTGAAAAAAATTCAAGGCAAAAATTGTATTTTCAAAAATGTTTCCCAAACCCATCGATATATACATGAAACGAAAGGTCTGTTCAATACCTATTCACACCTGAAAACCAAACGCTTCTGCAGCCTCCGGTTCTCGAGATATTGCAATCCAAAGTAGTTCCCGTGATTGTCAACCCAACTGCATTTGATTTGCTTTGGAAGCTGATATCGCTGCAACCACGCCTCAGAAAAAGCTGCGGTTTTCAGCACTTGAAAGGGATTGAACAGACCTTTGCAGTGGTATAAAATTTGACGATTTAATTTTTTTGAAGATTTTTGAAAAAAATTCAAGGCTAACCCCTTGCGGAAAAAAATTGTATTTTCAAACATGTTTCCCAAACCCATCGATATATACACGAAACGAAAGGTCTGTTCAATACCTATTCACACCTGAAAACCAAACGCTTCTGCAGCCTTCGGTTCTCGAGATATTGCAATCGAAATTAGTTCCCGTGATTGTCACAAAACTGCATTTGATTTGCTTTGGAAGCTGATATCTCAGCAACTACGCCTCAGAAAAAGCTGCGGTTTTCAGCACTTGAAAGGGATTGAACAGACCTTTGCAGTGGTATAAAATTTGACGATTTAATTTATTTGAAGATTTTTGAAAAAAATTCAAGGCTAACCCCTTGCGGAAAAAAATTGTATTTTCAAAAATGTTTCCCAAACCCATCGATATATACACGAAACGAAAAATTTGACGATTTAATTTTTTTGAAGATTTTTGAAAAAAATTCAAGGCTAACCCCTTGCGGAAAAAAATTGTATTTTCAAAAATGTTTCCCAAACCCATCGATATATACACGAAACGAAAGGTCTGTTCAATACCTATTCACAGCTGAAAACCAAACGCTTCTGCAGCCTCCGGTTCTCGAGATATTGCAATCCAAAGTAGTTCCCGTGATTGTCAACCCAACTGCATTTGATTTGCTTTGGAAGCTGATATCGCTGCAACCACGCCTCAGAAAAAGCTGCGGTTTTCAGCACTTGAAAGGGATTGAACAGACCTTTGCAGTGGTATAAAATTTGACGATTTAATTTTTTTGAAGATTTTTGAAAAAAATTCAAGGCTAACCCCTTGCGGAAAAGAATTGTATTTTCAAACATGTTTTCCAAACCCATCGATATATACACGAAACGAAAGGTCTGTTCAATACCTATTCACACCTGAAAACCAAACGCTTCTGCAGCCTTCGGTTCTCGAGATATTGCAATCCAAAATAGTTCCCGTGATTGTCAACCCAACTGCATTTGATTTGCTTTGGAAGCTGATATCTCAGCAACCACGCCTCAGAAAAAGCTGCGGTTTTCAGCACTTGAAAGGGATTGAACAGACCTTTGCAGTGGTATAAAATTTGACGATTTAATTTTTTTGAAGATTTTTGAAAAAAATTCAAGGCTTAACCCCTTGCGGAAAAAAATTGTATTTTCAAAAATGTTTCCCAAACCAATCGATATATACACGAAACGAAAGGTCTGTTCAATACCTATTCACACCTGAAAACCAAACGCTTCTGCAGCCTCCGGTTCTCGAGATATTGCAATCCAAAGTAGTTCCCGTGATTGTCAACCCAACTGCATTTGATTTGCTTTGGAAGCTGATATCTCAGCAACCACGCCTCAGAAAAAGCTGCGGTTTTCAGCACTTGAAAGGGATTGAACAGACCTTTGCAGTGGTATAAAATTTGACGATTTAATTTTTTTGAAGATTTTTGAAAAAAATTCAAGGCTAACCCCTTGCGGAAAAAAATTGTATTTTCAAACATGTTTTCCAAACCCATCGATATATACACGAAACGAAAGGTCTGTTCAATACCTATTCACACCTGAAAACCAAACGCTTCTGCAGCCTTCGGTTCTCGAGATATTGCAATCCAAAATAGTTCCCGTGATTGTCAACCCAACTGCATTTGATTTGCTTTGGAAGCTGATATCTCAGCAACCACGCCTCAGAAAAAGCTGCGGTTTTCAGCACTTGAAAGGGATTGAACAGACCTTTGCAGTGGTATAAAATTTGACGATTTAATTTTGTTGAAGATTTTTGAAAAAAATTCAAGGCTTAACCCCTTGCGGAAAAAAATTGTATTTTCAAAAATGTTTCCCAAACCAATCGATATATACACGAAACGAAAGGTCTGTTCAATACCTATTCACACCTGAAAACCAAACGCTTCTGCAGCCTCCGGTTCTCGAGATATTGCAATCCAAAGTAGTTCCCGTGATTGTCAACCCAACTGCATTTGATTTGCTTTGGAAGCTGATATCTCAGCAACCACGCCTCAGAAAAAGCTGCGGTTTTCAGCACTTGAAAGGGATTGAACAGACCTTTGCAGTGGTATAAAATTTGACGATTTAATTTTTTTGAAGATTTTTGAAAAAAATTCAAGGCTAACTTCTTGCGGAAAAAAATTGTATTTTCAAAAATGTTTCCCAAACCCATCGATATATACATGAAACGAAAGGTCTGTTCAATACCTATTCACACCTGAAAACCAAACACTTCTGCAGCCTCCGGTTCTCGAGATATTGCAATCCAAATTAGTTCCCGTGATTGTCAACCCAACTGCATTTGATTTGCTTTGGAAGCTGATATCTCAGCAACCACCCCTTGCGGAAAAAAATTGTATTTTCAAACATGTTTCCCAAACCCATCGATATATACACGAAACGAAAGGTCTGTTCAATACCAATTCACACCTGAAAACCAAACGCTTCTGCAGCCTTCGGTTCTCGAGATATTGCAATCGAAATTAGTTCCCGTGATTGTCACAAAACTGCATTTGATTTGCTTTGGAAGCTGATATCTCAGCAACCACGCCTCAGAAAAAGCTGCGGTTTTCAGCACTTGAAAGGGATTGAACAGACCTTTGCAGTGGTATAAAATTTGACGATTTAATTTTTTTGAAGATTTTTGAAAAAAATTCAAGGCTAACCCCTTGCGGAAAAAAATTGTATTTTCAAACATGTTTCCCAAACCCATCGATGTATACACGAAACGAAAGGTCTGTTCAATACCTATTCACACCTGAAAACCAAACGCTTCTGCAGCCTTCGGTTCTCGAGATATTGCAATCCAAAGTAGTTCCCGTGATTGTCAACCCAACTGCATTTGATTTGCTTTGGAAGCTGATATCTCAGCAACCACGCCTCAGAAAAAGCTGCGGTTTTCAGCACTTGAAAGGGATTGAACAGACCTTTGCAGTGGTATAAAATTTGACGATTTAATTTTTTTGAAGATTTTTGAAAAAAATTCAAGGCTAACCCCTTGCGGAAAAAAATTGTATTTTAAAACATGTTTCCCAAACCCATCGATATATACACGAAACGAAAGGTCTGTTCAATACCTATTCACACCTGAAAACCAAACGCTTCTGCAGCCTTCGTTTCTCGAGATATTGCAATCCAACATAGCTCCCGTGATTGTCAACCCAACTGCATTTGATTTGCTTTGGAAGCTGATATCTCGGCAACCACGCTTCAGAAAAAGCTGCGGTTTTCAGCACTTGAAAGGGATTGAACAGACCTTTGCAGTGGTATAAAATTTGACGATTTAATTTTTTTGAAGATTTTTGAAAAAAATTCGAGGCTTACCCCTTGCGGAAAAAAATTGTATTTTCAAAAATGTTTCCCAAACCCATCGATATATACATGAAACGAAAGGTCTGTTCAATACCTATTCACACCTGAAAACCAAACGCCTCTGCAGCTTTCGGGTCTCGAGATATTGCAATCCAAAGTAGTTCCCGTGATTGTAAACCCAACTGCATTTGATTTGCTTTGGAAGCTGATATCTCGGCAACCACGCCTCAAAAAAAGCTGCGGTTTTCAGCACTTGAAAGGGATTGAACAGATCTTTGCAGTGGTATAAAATTTGACGATTTAATTTTTTTGAAGATTTTTGAAAAAAATTCAAGGCTAACCCCTTGCGGAAAAAAATTGTATTTTCAAACATGTTTCCCAAACCCATCGATATATACACGAAACGAAAGGTCTGTTCAATACCTATTCACACCTGAAAACCAAACGCTTCTGCAGCCTTCGGTTCTCGAGATATTGCAATCCAAAGTAGTTCCCGTGATTGTCAACCCAACTGCATTTGATTTGCTTTGGAAGCTGATATCTCAGCAACCACGCCTCAGAAAAAGCTGCGGTTTTCAGCACTTGAAAGGGATTGAACAGACCTTTGCAGTGGTATAAAATTTGACGATTTAATTTTTTTGAAGATTTTTGAAAAAAATTCAAGGCTAACCCCTTGCGGAAAAAAATTGTATTTTCAAACATGTTTCCCAAACACATCGATATATACACGAAACGAAAGGTCTGTTCAATACCTATTCAAACCTGAAAACCAAACGCTTCTGCAGCCTCCGGTTCTCGAGATATTGCAATCCAAAGTAGTTCCCGTGATTGTCAACCCAACTGCATTTGATTTGCTTTGGAAGCTGATATCTCAGCAACCCCTTGCGGAAAAAAATTGTATTTTCAAAAATGTTTCCCAAACCCATCGATATATACACGAAACGAAAGGTCTGTTCAATACCAATTCACACCTGAAAACCAAACGCTTCTGCAGCCTTCGGTTCTCGAGATATTGCAATCGAAATTAGTTCCCGTGATTGTCACAAAACTGCATTTGATTTGCTTTGGAAGCTGATATCTCAGCAACCACGCCTCAGAAAAAGCTGCGGTTTTCAGCACTTGAAAGGGATTGAACAGACCTTTGCAGTGGTATAAAATTTGACGATTTAATTTTTTTGAAGATTTTTGAAAAAAATTCAAGGCTAACCCCTTGCGGAAAAAAATTGTATTTTCAAACATGTTTCCCAAACCCATCGATGTATACACGAAACGAAAGGTCTGTTCAATACCTATTCACACCTGAAAACCAAACGCTTCTGCAGCCTTCGGTTCTCGAGATATTGCAATCCAAAGTAGTTCCCGTGATTGTCAACCCAACTGCATTTGATTTGCTTTGGAAGCTGATATCTCAGCAACCACGCCTCAGAAAAAGCTGCGGTTTTCAGCACTTGAAAGGGATTGAACAGACCTTTGCAGTGGTATAAAATTTGACGATTTAATTTTTTTGAAGATTTTTGAAAAAAATTCAAGGCTAACCCCTTGCGGAAAAAAATTGTATTTTCAAACATGTTTCCCAAACCCATCGATATATACACGAAACGAAAGGTCTGTTCAATACCTATTCACACCTGAAAACCAAACGCTTCTGCAGCCTTCGGTTCTCGAGATATTGCAATCCAAAGTAGCTCCCGTGATTGTCAACCCAACTGCATTTGATTTGCTTTGGAAGCTGATATCTCAGCAACCACGCCTCAGAAAAAGCTGCGGTTTTCAGCACTTGAAAGGGATTGAACGGACCTTTGCAGTGGTATAAAATTTGACGATTTAATTTTTTTGAAGATTTTTGAAAAAAATTCAAGGCTAACCCCTTGCGGAAAAAAATTGTATTTTCAAACATGTTTCCCAAACCCATCGATATATACACGAAACGAAAGGTCTGTTCAATACCTATTCACACCTGAAAACCAAACGCTTCTGCAGCCTTCGTTTCTCGAGATATTGCAATCCAACATAGCTCCCGTGATTGTCAACCCAACTGCATTTGATTTGCTTTGGAAGCTGATATCTCGGCAACCACGCTTCAGAAAAAGCTGCGGTTTTCAGCACTTGAAAGGGATTGAACAGACCTTTGCAGTGGTATAAAATTTGACGATTTAATTTTTTTGAAGATTTTTGAAAAAAATTCGAGGCTTACCCCTTGCGGAAAAAAATTGTATTTTCAAAAATGTTTCCCAAACCCATCGATATATACATGAAACGAAAGGTCTGTTCAATACCTATTCACACCTGAAAACCAAACGCTTCTGCAGCCTTCGGTTCTCGAGATATTGCAATCCAAAGTAGTTCCCGTGATTGTCAACCCAACTGCATTTGATTTGCTTTGGAAGCTGATATCTCAGCAACCACGCCTCAGAAAAAGCTGCGGTTTTCAGCACTTGAAAGGGATTGAACAGACCTTTGCAGTGGTATAAAATTTGACGATTTAATTTTTTTGAAGATTTTTGAAAAAAATTCAAGGCTAACCCCTTGCGGAAAAAAATTGTATTTTCAAACATGTTTCCCAAACCCATCGATATATACACGAAACGAAAGGTCTGTTCAATACCTATTCACACCTGAAAACCAAACGCTTCTGCAGCCTTCGGTTCTCGAGATATTGCAATCCAAAGTAGTTCCCGTGATTGTCAACCCAACTGCATTTGATTTGCTTTGGAAGCTGATATCTCAGCAACCACGCCTCAGAAAAAGCTGCGGTTTTCAGCACTTGAAAGGGATTGAACAGACCTTTGCAGTGGTATAAAATTTGACGATTTAATTTTTTTGAAGATTTTTGAAAAAAATTCAAGGCTAACCCCTTGCGGAAAAAAATTGTATTTTCAAACATGTTTCCCAAACACATCGATATATACACGAAACGAAAGGTCTGTTCAATACCTATTCAAACCTGAAAACCAAACGCTTCTGCAGCCTCCGGTTCTCGAGATATTGCAATCCAAAGTAGTTCCCGTGATTGTCAACCCAACTGCATTTGATTTGCTTTGGAAGCTGATATCTCAGCAACCACCCCTTGCGGAAAAAAATTGTATTTTCAAACATGTTTCCCAAACCCATCGATATATACACGAAACGAAAGGTCTGTTCAATACCAATTCACACCTGAAAACCAAACGCTTCTGCAGCCTTCGGTTCTCGAGATATTGCAATCGAAATTAGTTCCCGTGATTGTCACAAAACTGCATTTGATTTGCTTTGGAAGCTGATATCTCAGCAACCACGCCTCAGAAAAAGCTGCGGTTTTCAGCACTTGAAAGGGATTGAACAGACCTTTGCAGTGGTATAAAATTTGACGATTTAATTTTTTTGAAGATTTTTGAAAAAAATTCAAGGCTAACCCCTTGCGGAAAAAAATTGTATTTTCAAACATGTTTCCCAAACCCATCGATGTATACACGAAACGAAAGGTCTGTTCAATACCAATTCACACCTGAAAACCAAACGCTTCTGCAGCCTTCGGTTCTCGAGATATTGCAATCCAAAGTAGTTCCCGTGATTGTCAACCCAACTGCATTTGATTTGCTTTGGAAGCTGATATCTCAGCAACCACGCCTCAGAAAAAGCTGCGGTTTTCAGCACTTGAAAGGGATTGAACAGACCTTTGCAGTGGTATAAAATTTGACGATTTAATTTTTTTGAAGATTTTTGAAAAAAATTCAAGGCTAACCCCTTGCGGAAAAAAATTGTATTTTCAAACATGTTTCCCAAACCCATCGATATATACACGAAACGAAAGGTCTGTTCAATACCTATTCACACCTGAAAACCAAACGCTTCTGCAGCCTTCGGTTCTCGAGATATTGCAATCCAAAGTAGCTCCCGTGATTGTCAACCCAACTGCATTTGATTTGCTTTGGAAGCTGATATCTCAGCAACCACGCCTCAGAAAAAGCTGCGGTTTTCAGCACTTGAAAGGGATTGAACGGACCTTTGCAGTGGTATAAAATTTGACGATTTAATTTTTTTGAAGATTTTTGAAAAAAATTCAAGGCTAACCCCTTGCGGAAAAAAATTGTATTTTCAAACATGTTTCCCAAACCCATCGATATATACACGAAACGAAAGGTCTGTTCAATACCTATTCACACCTGAAAACCAAACGCTTCTGCAGCCTTCGTTTCTCGAGATATTGCAATCCAACATAGCTCCCGTGATTGTCAACCCAACTGCATTTGATTTGCTTTGGAAGCTGATATCTCGGCAACCACGCTTCAGAAAAAGCTGCGGTTTTCAGCACTTGAAAGGGATTGAACAGACCTTTGCAGTGGTATAAAATTTGACGATTTAATTTTTTTGAAGATTTTTGAAAAAAATTCGAGGCTTACCCCTTGCGGAAAAAAATTGTATTTTCAAAAATGTTTCCCAAACCCATCGATATATACATGAAACGAAAGGTCTGTTCAATACCTATTCACACCTGAAAACTAAACGCCTCTGCAGCTTTCGGTTCTCGAGATATTGCAATCCAAAGTAGTTCCCGTGATTGTCAACCCAACTGCATTTGATTTGCTTTGGAAGCTGATATCTCAGCAACCACGCCTCAGAAAAAGCTGCGGTTTTCAGCACTTGAAAGGGATTGAACAGACCTTTGCATTGGTATACAATTTGACGATTTAATTTTTTTGAAGATTTTTGAAAAAAATTCAAGGCTTAACCCCTTGCGGAAAAAAATTGTATTTTCAAAAATGTTTCCCAAACCCATCGATATATACACGAAACGAAAGGTCTGTTCAATACCTATTCACGCCTGAAAACCAAACGCTTCTGCAGCCTCCGGTTCTCGAGATATTGCAATCCAAAGTAGTTCCCGTGATTGTCAACCCAACTGCATTTGATTTGCTTTGGAAGCTGATATCTCAGCAACCACGCCTCAGAAAAAGCTGCGGTTTTCAGCACTTGAAAGGGATTGAACAGACCTTTGCAGTGGTATAAAATTTGACGATTTAATTTTTTTTGAAGATTTTTGAAAAAAATTCAAGGCTAATAACCCCTTGCGGAAAAAAATTGTATTTTCAAAAATGTTTCCCAAACCCATCGATATATACATGAAACGAAAGGTCTGTTCAATACCTATTCACACCTGAAAACCAAACGCCTCTGCAGCTTTCGGTTCTCGAGATATTGCAATCCAAAGTAGTTCCCGTGATTGTAAACCCAACTGCATTTGATTTGCTTTGGAAGCTGATATCTCGGCAACCACGCCTCAAAAAAAGCTGCGGTTTTCAGCACTTGAAAGGGATTGAACAGATCTTTGCAGTGGTATAAAATTTGACGATTTAATTTTTTTGAAGATTTTTGAAAAAAATTCAAGGCTAACCCCTTGCGGAAAAAAATTGTATTTTCAAACATGTTTCCCAAACCCATCGATATATACACGAAACGAAAGGTCTGTTCAATACCTATTCACACCTGAAAACCAAACGCTTCTGCAGCCTTCGGTTCTCGAGATATTGCAATCCAAAGTAGCTCCCGTGATTGTCAACCCAACTGCATTTGATTTGCTTTGGAAGCTGATATCTCAGCAACCACGCCTCAGAAAAAGCTGCGGTTTTCAGCACTTGAAAGGGATTGAACGGACCTTTGCAGTGGTATAAAATTTGACGATTTAATTTTTTTGAAGATTTTTGAAAAAAATTCAAGGCTAACCCCTTGCGGAAAAAAATTGTATTTTCAAACATGTTTCCCAAACCCATCGATATATACACGAAACGAAAGGTCTGTTCAATACCTATTCACACCTGAAAACCAAACGCTTCTGCAGCCTCCGGTTCTCGAGATATTGCAATCCAAAGTAGTTCCCGTGATTGTCAACCCAACTGCATTTGATTTGCTTTGGAAGCTGATATCTCAGCAACCACGCCTCAGAAAAAGCTGCGGTTTTCAGCACTTGAAAGGGATTGAACAGACCTTTGCAGTGGTATAAAATTTGACGATTTAATTTTTTTTGAAGATTTTTGAAAAAAATTCAAGGCTAATAACCCCTTGCGGAAAAAAATTGTATTTTCAAAAATGTTTCCCAAACCCATCGATATATACATGAAACGAAAGGTCTGTTCAATACCTATTCACACCTGAAAACCAAACGCCTCTGCAGCTTTCGGTTCTCGAGATATTGCAATCCAAAGTAGTTCCCGTGATTGTAAACCCAACTGCATTTGATTTGCTTTGGAAGCTGATATCTCGGCAACCACGCCTCAAAAAAAGCTGCGGTTTTCAGCACTTGAAAGGGATTGAACAGATCTTTGCAGTGGTATAAAATTTGACGATTTAATTTTTTTGAAGATTTTTGAAAAAAATTCAAGGCTAACCCCTTGCGGAAAAAAATTGTATTTTCAAACATGTTTCCCAAACCCATCGATATATACACGAAACGAAAGGTCTGTTCAATACCTATTCACACCTGAAAACCAAACGCTTCTGCAGCCTTCGGTTCTCGAGATATTGCAATCCAAAGTAGTTCCCGTGATTGTCAACCCAACTGCATTTGATTTGATTTGGAAGCTGATATCTCAGCAACCACGCCTCAGAAAAAGCTGCGGTTTTCAGCACTTGAAAGGGATTGAACAGACCTTTGCAGTGGTATAAAATTTGACGATTTAATTTTTTTGAAGATTTTTGAAAAAAATTCAAGGCTAACCCCTTGCGGAAAAAAATTGTATTTTCAAACATGTTTCCCAAACCCATCGATATATACACGAAACGAAAGGTCTGTTCAATACCTATTCACACCTGAAAACCAAACGCTTCTGCAGCCTTCGGTTCTCGAGATATTGCAATCCAAAGTAGTTCCCGTGATTGTCAACCCAACTGCATTTGATTTGCTTTGGAAGCTGATATCTCAGCAACAACGCCTCAGAAAAAGCTGCGGTTTTCAGCACTTGAAAGGGATTGAACAGACCTTTGCAGTGGTATAAAATTTGACGATTTAATTTTTTTGAAGATTTTTGAAAAAAATTCAAGGCTAACCCCTTGCGGAAAAAAATTGTATTTTCAAACATGTTTCCCAAACCCATCGATATATACACGACACGAAAGGTCTGTTCAATACCTATTCACACCTGAAAACCAAACGCTTCTGCAGCCTTCGGTTCTCGAGATATTGCAATCCAAAGTAGTTCCCGTGATTGTGAACCCAACTGCATTTGATTTGCTTTGGAAGCTGATATCTCAGCAACCACGCCTCAGAAAAAGCTGCGGTTTTCAGCACTTGAAAGAGATTGAACAGACCTTTGCAGTGGTATAAAATTTGACGATTTAATTTTTTTGAAGATTTTTGAAAAAAATTCAAGGCTTAACCCCTTGCGGAAAAAAATTGTATTTTCAAAAATGTTTCCCAAACCCATCGATATATACACGAAACGAAAGGTCTGTTCAATACCTATTCACACCTGAAAACCAAACGCTTCTGCAGCCTCCGGTTCTCGAGATATTGCAATCCAAAGTAGTTCCCGTGATTGTCAACCCAACTGCATTTGATTTGCTTTGGAAGCTGATATCTCGGCAACCACGCCTCAGAAAAAGCTGCGGTTTTCAGCACTTGAAAGGGATTGAACAGATCTTTGCAGTGGTACAAAATTTGACGATTTAATTTTTTTGAAGATTTTTGAAAAAAATTCAAGGCTAACCCCTTGCGGAAAAAAATTGTATTTTCAAAAATGTTTCCCAAACCCATCGATATATACACGAAACGAAAGGTCTGTTCAATACCTATTCACACCTGGAAACCAAACGCTTCTGCAGCCTCCGGTTCTCGAGATATTGCAATCCAAAGTAGTTCCCGTGATTGTCAACCCAACTGCATTTGATTTGCTTTGGAAGCTGATATCTCAGCAACCACGCCTCAGAAAAAGCTGCGGTTTTCAGCACTTGAAAGGGATTGAACAGACCTTTGCAGTGGTATAAAATTTGACGATTTAATTTTTTTGAAGATTTTTGAAAAAAAATTCAAGGCTAACCCCTTGCGGAAAAAAATTGTATTTTCAAACATGTTTCCCAAACCCATCGATATATACACGAAACGAAAGGTCTGTTCAATACCTATTCACACCTGAAAACCAAACGCTTCTGCAGCCTTCGGTTCTCGAGATATTGCAATCCAAAGTAGTTCCCGTGATTGTCAACCCAACTGCATTTGATTTGCTTTGGAAGCTGATATCTCAGCAACCACGCCTCAGAAAAAGCTGCGGTTTTCAGAACTTGAAAGGGATTGAACAGACCTTTGCAGTGGTATAAAATTTGACGATTTAATTTTTTTGAAGATTTTTGAAAAAAATTCAAGGCTAACCCCTTGCGGAAAAAATTGTATTTTCAAACATGTTTCCCAAACCCATCGATATATACACGAAACGAAAGGTCTGTTCAATACCTATTCACACCTGAAAACCAAACGCTTCTGCAGCCTTCGGTTCTCGAGATATTGCAATCCAAATTAGTTCCCGTGATTGTCAACCCAACTGCATTTGATTTGCTTTGGAAGCTGATATCTCAGCAACCACGCCTCAGAAAAAGCTGCGGTTTTCAGCACTTGAAAGAGATTGAACAGACCTTTGCAGTGGTATAAAATTTGACGATTTAATTTTTTTGAAGATTTTTGAAAAAAATTCAAGGCTTAACCCCTTGCGGAAAAAAATTGTATTTTCAAGAGTGTTTCCCAAACCCATCGATATATACACGAAACGAAAGGTCTGTTCAATACCTATTCACACCTGAAAACCAAACGCTTCTGCAGCATCCGGTTCTCGAGATATTGCAATCCAAAGTAGTTCCCGTGATTGTCAACCCAACTGCATTTGATTTGCTTTGGAAGCTGATATCTCAGCAACCATGCCTCAGAAAAAGCTGCGGTTTTCAGCACTTGAAAGGGATTGAACAGACCTTTGCAGTGGTATAAAATTTGACGATTTAATTTTTTTGAAGATTTTTGAAAAAAATTCAAGGCTAACCCCTTGCGGAAAAAAATTGTATTTTCAAAAATGTTTCCCAAACCCATCGATATATACATGAAACGAAAGGTCTGTTCAATACCTATTCACACCTGAAAACCAAACGCCTCTGCAGCTTTCGGTTCTCGAGATATTGCAATCCAAAGTAGTTCCCGTGATTGTCAACCCAACTGCATTTGATTTGCTTTGGAAGCTGATATCTCAGCAACCACGCCTCAGAAAAAGCTGCGGTTTTCAGCACTTGAAAGGGATTGAACAGACCTTTGCATTGGTATACAATTTGATGATTTAATTTTTTTGAAGATTTTTGAAAAAAATTCAAGGCTTAACCCCTTGCGGAAAAAAATTGTATTTTCAAAAATGTTTCCCAAACCCATCGATATATACACGAAACGAAAGGTCTGTTCAATACCTATTCACACCTGAAAACCAAACGCTTCTGCAGCCTCCGGTTCTCGAGATATTGCAATCCAAAGTAGTTCCCGTGATTGTCAACCCAACTGCATTTGATTTGCTTTGGAAGCTGATATCTCAGCAACCACGCCTCAGAAAAAGCTGCGGTTTTCAGCACTTGAAAGGGATTGAACAGACCTTTGCAGTGGTATAAAATTTGACGATTTAATTTTTTTTGAAGATTTTTGAAAAAAATTCAAGGCTAATAACCCCTTGCGGAAAAAAATTGTATTTTCAAAAATGTTTCCCAAACCCATCGATATATACATGAAACGAAAGGTCTGTTCAATACCTATTCACACCTGAAAACCAAACGCCTCTGCAGCTTTCGGTTCTCGAGATATTGCAATCCAAAGTAGTTCCCGTGATTGTAAACCCAACTGCATTTGATTTGCTTTGGAAGCTGATATCTCGGCAACCACGCCTCAAAAAAAGCTGCGGTTTTCAGCACTTGAAAGGGATTGAACAGATCTTTGCAGTGGTATAAAATTTGACGATTTAATTTTTTTGAAGATTTTTGAAAAAAATTCAAGGCTAACCCCTTGCGGAAAAAAATTGTATTTTCAAACATGTTTCCCAAACCCATCGATATATACACGAAACGAAAGGTCTGTTCAATACCTATTCACACCTGAAAACCAAACGCTTCTGCAGCCTTCGGTTCTCGAGATATTGCAATCCAAAGTAGTTCCCGTGATTGTCAACCCAACTGCATTTGATTTGCTTTGGAAGCTGATATCTCAGCAACCACGCCTCAGAAAAAGCTGCGGTTTTCAGCACTTGAAAGGGATTGAACAGACCTTTGCAGTGGTATAAAATTTGACGATTTAAATTTTTTGAAGATTTTTGAAAAAAATTCAAGGCTAACCCCTTGCGGAAAAAAATTGTATTTTCAAACATGTTTCCCAAACCCATCGATATATACACGAAACGAAAGGTCTGTTCAATACCTATTCACACCTGAAAACCAAACGCTTCTGCAGCCTTCGGTTCTCGAGATATTGCAATCCAAAGTAGTTCCCGTGATTGTCAACCCAACTGCATTTGATTTGCTTTGGAAGCTGATATCTCAGCAACCACGCCTCAGAAAAAGCTGCGGTTTTCAGCACTTGAAAGGGATTGAACAGACCTTTGCAGTGGTATAAAATTTGACGATTTAATTTTTTTTAAGGTTTTTGAAAAAAATTCAAGGCTAACCCCTTGCGGAAAAAAATTGTATTTTCAAACATGTTTCCCAAACCCATCGATATATACACGAAACGAAAGGTCTGTTCAATACCTATTCACACCTGAAAACCAAATGCTTCTGCAGCCTTCGGTTCTCGAGATATTGCAATCCAAAGTAGTTCCCGTGATTGTCAACCCAACTGCATTTGATTTGCTTTGGAAGCTGATATCTCAGCAACCACGCCTCAGAAAAAGCTGCGGTTTTCAGCACTTGAAAGGGATTGAACAGACCTTTGCAGTGGTATAAAATTTGACGATTTAATTTTTTTGAAGATTTTTGAAAAAAATTCAAGGCTAACCCCTTGCGGAAAAAAATTGTATTTTCAAACATGTTTCCCAAACACATCGATATATACACGAAACGAAAGGTCTGTTCAATACCTATTCAAACCTGAAAACCAAACGCTTCTGCAGCCTCCGGTTCTCGAGATATTGCAATCCAAAGTAGTTCCCGTGATTGTCAACCCAACTGCATTTGATTTGCTTTGGAAGCTGATATCTCAGCAACCACCCCTTGCGGAAAAAAATTGTATTTTCAAAAATGTTTCCCAAACCCATCGATATATACACGAAACGAAAGGTCTGTTCAATACCAATTCACACCTGAAAACCAAACGCTTCTGCAGCCTTCGGTTCTCGAGATATTGCAATCGAAATTAGTTCCCGTGATTGTCACAAAACTGCATTTGATTTGCTTTGGAAGCTGATATCTCAGCAACCACGCCTCAGAAAAAGCTGCGGTTTTCAGCACTTGAAAGGGATTGAACAGACCTTTGCAGTGGTATAAAATTTGACGATTTAATTTTTTTGAAGATTTTTGAAAAAAATTCAAGGCTAACCCCTTGCGGAAAAAAATTGTATTTTCAAACATGTTTCCCAAACCCATCGATGTATACACGAAACGAAAGGTCTGTTCAATACCTATTCACACCTGAAAACCAAACGCTTCTGCAGCCTTCGGTTCTCGAGATATTGCAATCCAAAGTAGTTCCCGTGATTGTCAACCCAACTGCATTTGATTTGCTTTGGAAGCTGATATCTCAGCAACCACGCCTCAGAAAAAGCTGCGGTTTTCAGCACTTGAAAGGGATTGAACAGACCTTTGCAGTGGTATAAAATTTGACGATTTAATTTTTTTGAAGATTTTTGAAAAAAATTCAAGGCTAACCCCTTGCGGAAAAAAATTGTATTTTCAAACATGTTTCCCAAACCCATCGATATATACACGAAACGAAAGGTCTGTTCAATACCTATTCACACCTGAAAACCAAACGCTTCTGCAGCCTTCGGTTCTCGAGATATTGCAATCCAAAGTAGCTCCCGTGATTGTCAACCCAACTGCATTTGATTTGCTTTGGAAGCTGATATCTCAGCAACCACGCCTCAGAAAAAGCTGCGGTTTTCAGCACTTGAAAGGGATTGAACGGACCTTTGCAGTGGTATAAAATTTGACGATTTAATTTTTTTGAAGATTTTTGAAAAAAATTCAAGGCTAACCCCTTGCGGAAAAAAATTGTATTTTCAAACATGTTTCCCAAACCCATCGATATATACACGAAACGAAAGGTCTGTTCAATACCTATTCACACCTGAAAACCAAACGCTTCTGCAGCCTTCGGTTCTCGAGATATTGCAATCGAAATTAGTTCCCGTGATTGTCAACCCAACTGCATTTGATTTGCTTTGGAAGCTGATATCTCGGCAACCACGCTTCAGAAAAAGCTGCGGTTTTCAGCACTTGAAAGGGATTGAACAGACCTTTGCAGTGGTATAAAATTTGACGATTTAATTTTTTTGAAGATTTTTGAAAAAAATTCGAGGCTTACCCCTTGCGGAAAAAAATTGTATTTTCAAAAATGTTTCCCAAACCCATCGATATATACATGAAACGAAAGGTCTGTTCAATACCTATTCACACCTGAAAACCAAACGCTTCTGCAGCCTTCGGTTCTCGAGATATTGCAATCCAAAGTAGTTCCCGTGATTGTCAACCCAACTGCATTTGATTTGCTTTGGAAGCTGATATCTCAGCAACCACGCCTCAGAAAAAGCTGCGGTTTTCAGCACTTGAAAGGGATTGAACAGACCTTTGCAGTGGTATAAAATTTGACGATTTAATTTTTTTGAAGATTTTTGAAAAAAATTCAAGGCTAACCCCTTGCGGAAAAAAATTGTATTTTCAAACATGTTTCCCAAACCCATCGATATATACACGAAACGAAAGGTCTATTCAATACCTATTCACACCTGAAAACCAAACGCTTCTGCAGCCTTCGGTTCTCGAGATATTGCAATCCAAAGTAGTTCCCGTGATTGTCAACCCAACTGCATTTGATTTGCTTTGGAAGCTGATATCTCAGCAACCACGCCTCAGAAAAAGCTGCGGTTTTCAGCACTTGAAAGGGATTGAACAGACCTTTGCAGTGGTATAAAATTTGACGATTTAATTTTTTTGAAGATTTTTGAAAAAAATTCAAGGCTAACCCCTTGCGGAAAAAAATTGTATTTTCAAACATGTTTCCCAAACACATCGATATATACACGAAACGAAAGGTCTGTTCAATACCTATTCAAACCTGAAAACCAAACGCTTCTGCAGCCTCCGGTTCTCGAGATATTGCAATCCAAAGTAGTTCCCGTGATTGTCAACCCAACTGCATTTGATTTGCTTTGGAAGCTGATATCTCAGCAACCACGCCTCAGAAAAAGCTGCGGTTTTCAGCACTTGAAAGGGATTGAACAGACCTTTGCAGTGGTATAAAATTTGACGATTTAATTTTTTTGAAGATTTTTGAAAAAAATTCAAGGCTAACCCCTTGCGGAAAAAAATTGTATTTTCAAACATGTTTCCCAAACCCATCGATATATACACGAAACGAAAGGTCTGTTCAATACCTATTCACACCTGAAAACCAAACGCTTCTGCAGCCTTCGGTTCTCGAGATATTGCAATCCAAAGTAGCTCCCGTGATTGTCAACCCAACTGCATTTGATTTGCTTTGGAAGCTGATATCTCAGCAACCACGCCTCAGAAAAAGCTGCGGTTTTCAGCACTTGAAAGGGATTGAACGGACCTTTGCAGTGGTATAAAATTTGACGATTTAATTTTTTTGAAGATTTTTGAAAAAAATTCAAGGCTAACCCCTTGCGGAAAAAAATTGTATTTTCAAACATGTTTCCCAAACCCATCGATATATACACGAAACGAAAGGTCTGTTCAATACCTATTCACACCTGAAAACCAAACGCTTCTGCAGCCTTCGTTTCTCGAGATATTGCAATCCAACATAGCTCCCGTGATTGTCAACCCAACTGCATTTGATTTGCTTTGGAAGCTGATATCTCGGCAACCACGCTTCAGAAAAAGCTGCGGTTTTCAGCACTTGAAAGGGATTGAACAGACCTTTGCAGTGGTATAAAATTTGACGATTTAATTTTTTTGAAGATTTTTGAAAAAAATTCGAGGCTTACCCCTTGCGGAAAAAAATTGTATTTTCAAAAATGTTTCCCAAACCCATCGATATATACATGAAACGAAAGGTCTGTTCAATACCTATTCACACCTGAAAACCAAACGCCTCTGCAGCTTTCGGTTCTCGAGATATTGCAATCCAAAGTAGTTCCCGTGATTGTCAACCCAACTGCATTTGATTTGCTTTGGAAGCTGATATCTCAGCAACCACGCCTCAGAAAAAGCTGCGGTTTTCAGCACTTGAAAGGGATTGAACAGACCTTTGCATTGGTATACAATTTGACGATTTAATTTTTTTGAAGATTTTTGAAAAAAATTCAAGGCTTAACCCCTTGCGGAAAAAAATTGTATTTTCAAAAATGTTTCCCAAACCCATCGATATATACACGAAACGAAAGGTCTGTTCAATACCTATTCACACCTGAAAACCAAACGCTTCTGCAGCCTCCGGTTCTCGAGATATTGCAATCCAAAGTAGTTCCCGTGATTGTCAACCCAACTGCATTTGATTTGCTTTGGAAGCTGATATCTCAGCAACCACGCCTCAGAAAAAGCTGCGGTTTTCAGCACTTGAAAGGGATTGAACAGACCTTTGCAGTGGTATAAAATTTGACGATTTAATTTTTTTTGAAGATTTTTGAAAAAAATTCAAGGCTAATAACCCCTTGCGGAAAAAAATTGTATTTTCAAAAATGTTTCCCAAACCCATCGATATATACATGAAACGAAAGGTCTGTTCAATACCTATTCACACCTGAAAACCAAACGCCTCTGCAGCTTTCGGTTCTCGAGATATTGCAATCCAAAGTAGTTCCCGTGATTGTAAACCCAACTGCATTTGATTTGCTTTGGAAGCTGATATCTCGGCAACCACGCCTCAAAAAAAGCTGCGGTTTTCAGCACTTGAAAGGGATTGAACAGATCTTTGCAGTGGTATAAAATTTGACGATTTAATTTTTTTGAAGATTTTTGAAAAAAATTCAAGGCTAACCCCTTGCGGAAAAAAATTGTATTTTCAAACATGTTTCCCAAACCCATCGATATATACACGAAACGAAAGGTCTGTTCAATACCTATTCACACCTGAAAACCAAACGCTTCTGCAGCCTTCGGTTCTCGAGATATTGCAATCCAAAGTAGTTCCCGTGATTGTCAACCCAACTGCATTTGATTTGCTTTGGAAGCTGATATCTCAGCAACCACGCCTCAGAAAAAGCTGCGGTTTTCAGCACTTGAAAGGGATTGAACAGACCTTTGCAGTGGAATAAAATTTGACGATTTAAATTTTTTGAAGATTTTTGAAAAAAATTCAAGGCTAACCCCTTGCGGAAAAAAATTGTATTTTCAAACATGTTTCCCAAACCCATCGATATATACACGAAACGAAAGGTCTGTTCAATACCTATTCACACCTGAAAACCAAACTCTTCTGCAGCCTTCGGTTCTCGAGATATTGCAATCCAAAGTAGTTCCCGTGATTGTCAACCCAACTGCATTTGATTTGTTTGGAAGCTGATATCTCAGCAACCACGCCTCAGAAAAAGCTGCGGTTTTCAGCACTTGAAAGGGATTGAACAGACCTTTGCAGTGGTATAAAATTTGACGATTTAATTTTTTTGAAGATTTTTGAAAAAAATTCAAGGCTAACCCCTTGCGGAAAAAAATTGTATTTTCAAACATGTTTCCCAAACACATCGATATATACACGAAACGAAAGGTCTGTTCAATACCTATTCAAACCTGAAAATCAAACGCTTCTGCAGCCTCCGGTTCTCGAGATATTGCAATCCAAAGTAGTTCCCGTGATTGTCAACCCAACTGCATTTGATTTGCTTTGGAAGCTGATATCTCAGCAACCACGCCTCAGAAAAAGCTGCGGTTTTCAGCACTTGAAAGGGATTGAACAGACCTTTGCAGTGGTATAAAATTTGACGATTTAATTTTTTTTGAAGATTTTTGAAAAAAATTCAAGGCTAATAACCCCTTGCGGAAAAAAATTGTATTTTCAAAAATGTTTCCCAAACCCATCGATATATACATGAAACGAAAGGTCTGTTCAATACCTATTCACACCTGAAAACCAAACGCCTCTGCAGCTTTCGGTTCTCGAGATATTGCAATCCAAATTAGTTCCCGTGATTGTAAACCCAACTGCATTTGATTTGCTTTGGAAGCTGATATCTCGGCAACCACGCCTCAAAAAAAGCTGCGGTTTTCAGCACTTGAAAGGGATTGAACAGACCTTTGCAGTGGTATAAAATTTGACGATTTAATTTTTTTTGAAGATTTTTGAAAAAAATTCAAGGCTAATAACCCCTTGCGGAAAAAAATTGTATTTTCAAAAATGTTTCCCAAACCCATCGATATATACATGAAACGAAAGGTCTGTTCAATACCTATTCACACCTGAAAACCAAACGCCTCTGCAGCTTTCGGTTCTCGAGATATTGCAATCCAAAGTAGTTCCCGTGATTGTAAACCCAACTGCATTTGATTTGCTTTGGAAGCTGATATCTCGGCAACCACGCCTCAAAAAAAGCTGCGGTTTTCAGCACTTGAAAGGGATTGAACAGATCTTTGCAGTGGTATAAAATTTGACGATTTAATTTTTTTGAAGATTTTTGAAAAAAATTCAAGGCTAACCCCTTGCGGAAAAAAATTGTATTTTCAAACATGTTTCCCAAACCCATCGATATATACACGAAACGAAAGGTCTGTTCAATACCTATTCACACCTGAAAACCAAACGCTTCTGCAGCCTTCGGTTCTCGAGATATTGCAATCCAAAGTAGTTCCCGTGATTGTCAACCCAACTGCATTTGATTTGCTTTGGAAGCTGATATCTCAGCAACCACGCCTCAGAAAAAGCTGCGGTTTTCAGCACTTGAAAGGGATTGAACAGACCTTTGCAGTGGTATAAAATTTGACGATTTAATTTTTTTGAAGATTTTTGAAAAAAATTCAAGGCTAACCCCTTGCGGAAAAAAATTGTATTTTCAAACATGTTTCCCAAACCCATCGATATATACACGAAACGAAAGGTCTGTTCAATACCTATTCACACCTGAAAACCAAACGCTTCTGCAGCCTTCGGTTCTCGAGATATTGCAATCCAAAGTAGTTCCCGTGATTGTCAACCCAACTGCATTTGATTTGCTTTGGAAGCTGATATCTCAGCAACAACGCCTCAGAAAAAGCTGCGGTTTTCAGCACTTGAAAGGGATTGAACAGACCTTTGCAGTGGTATAAAATTTGACGATTTAATTTTTTTGAAGATTTTTGAAAAAAATTCAAGGCTAACCCCTTGCGGAAAAAAATTGTATTTTCAAACATGTTTCCCAAACCCATCGATATATACACGACACGAAAGGTCTGTTCAATACCTATTCACACCTGAAAACCAAACGCTTCTGCAGCCTTCGGTTCTCGAGATATTGCAATCCAAAGTAGTTCCCGTGATTGTGAACCCAACTGCATTTGATTTGCTTTGGAAGCTGATATCTCAGCAACCACGCCTCAGAAAAAGCTGCGGTTTTCAGCACTTGAAAGAGATTGAACAGACCTTTGCAGTGGTATAAAATTTGACGATTTAATTTTTTTGAAGATTTTTGAAAAAAATTCAAGGCTTAACCCCTTGCGGAAAAAAATGGTATTTTCAAAAATGTTTCCCAAACCCATCAATATATACATGAAACGAAAGGTCTGTTCAATACATATTCCCACCTGAAAACCAAACGCTTCTGCAGCCTCCGGTTCTCGAGATATTGCAATCCAAAGTAGTTCCCGTGATTGTCAACCCAACTGCATTTGATTTGCTTTGGAAGCTGATATCTCGGCAACCACGCCTCAGAAAAAGCTGCGGTTTTCAGCACTTGAAAGGGATTGAACAGATCTTTGCAGTGGTACAAAATTTGACGATTTAATTTTTTTGAAGATTTTTGAAAAAAATTCAAGGCTAACCCCTTGCGGAAAAAAATTGTATTTTCAAAAATGTTTCCCAAACCCATCGATATATACACGAAACGAAAGGTCTGTTCAATACCTATTCACACCTGGAAACCAAACGCTTCTGCAGCCTCCGGTTCTCGAGATATTGCAATCCAAAGTAGTTCCCGTGATTGTCAACCCAACTGCATTTGATTTGCTTTGGAAGCTGATATCTCAGCAACCACGCCTCAGAAAAAGCTGCGGTTTTCAGCACTTGAAAGGGATTGAACAGACCTTTGCAGTGGTATAAAATTTGACGATTTAATTTTTTTGAAGATTTTTGAAAAAAAATTCAAGGCTAACCCCTTGCGGAAAAAAATTGTATTTTCAAACATGTTTCCCAAACCCATCGATATATACACGAAACGAAAGGTCTGTTCAATACCTATTCACACCTGAAAACCAAACGCTTCTGCAGCCTTCGGTTCTCGAGATATTGCAATCCAAAGTAGTTCCCGTGATTGTCAACCCAACTGCATTTGATTTGCTTTGGAAGCTGATATCTCAGCAACCACGCCTCAGAAAAAGCTGCGGTTTTCAGAACTTGAAAGGGATTGAACAGACCTTTGCAGTGGTATAAAATTTGACGATTTAATTTTTTTGAAGATTTTTGAAAAAAATTCAAGGCTAACCCCTTGCGGAAAAAATTGTATTTTCAAACATGTTTCCCAAACCCATCGATATATACACGAAACGAAAGGTCTGTTCAATACCTATTCACACCTGAAAACCAAACGCTTCTGCAGCCTTCGGTTCTCGAGATATTGCAATCCAAAGTAGTTCCCGTGATTGTCAACCCAACTGCATTTGATTTGCTTTGGAAGCTGATATCTCAGCAACCACGCCTCAGAAAAAGCTGCGGTTTTCAGCACTTGAAAGAGATTGAACAGACCTTTGCAGTGGTATAAAATTTGACGATTTAATTTTTTTGAAGATTTTTGAAAAAAATTCAAGGCTTAACCCCTTGCGGAAAAAAATTGTATTTTCAAGAGTGTTTCCCAAACCCATCGATATATACACGAAACGAAAGGTCTGTTCAATACCTATTCACACCTGAAAACCAAACGCTTCTGCAGCATCCGGTTCTCGAGATATTGCAATCCAAAGTAGTTCCCGTGATTGTCAACCCAACTGCATTTGATTTGCTTTGGAAGCTGATATCTCAGCAACCATGCCTCAGAAAAAGCTGCGGTTTTCAGCACTTGAAAGGGATTGAACAGACCTTTGCAGTGGTATAAAATTTGACGATTTAATTTTTTTGAAGATTTTTGAAAAAAATTCAAGGCTAACCCCTTGCGGAAAAAAATTGTATTTTCAAAAATGTTTCCCAAACCCATCGATATATACATGAAACGAAAGGTCTGTTCAATACCTATTCACACCTGAAAATCAAACGCCTTTGCAGCTTTCGGTTCTCGAGATATTGCAATCCAAAGTAGTTCCCGTGATTGTCAACCCAACTGCATTTGATTTGCTTTGGAAGCTGATATCTCGGCAACCACGCCTCAGAAAAAGCTGCGGTTTTCAGCACTTGAAAGGAATTGAACAGACCTTTGCAGTGGTATAAAATTTGACGATTTAATTTTTTTGAAGATTTTTGAAAAAAATTCAAGGCTTAACCCCTTGCGGAAAAAAATTGTATTTTCAAAAATGTTTCCCAAACCCATCGATATATACACGAAACGAAAGGTCTGTTCAATACCTATTCACACCTGAAAACCAAACGCTTCTGCAGCCTCCGGTTCTCGAGATATTGCAATCCAAAGTAGTTCCCGTGATTGTCAACCCAACTGCATTTGATTTGCTTTGGAAGCTGATATCTCAGCAACCACGCCTCAGAAAAAGCTGCGGTTTTCAGCACTTGAAAGGGATTGAACAGACCTTTGCAGTGGTATAAAATTTGACGATTTAATTTTTTTGAAGATTTTTGAAAAAATTCAAGGCTAACCCCTTGCGGAAAAAAATTGTATTTTCAAACATGTTTCCCAAACCCATCGATATATATACGAAACGAAAGGTCTGTTCAATACCTATTCACACCTGAAAACCAAACGCTTCTGCAGCCTTTGGTTCTCGAGATATTGCAATCCAAAGTAGTTCCCGTGATTGTCAACCCAACTGCATTTGATTTGCTTTGGAAGCTGATATCTCAGCAACCACGCCTCAGAAAAAGCTGCGGTTTTCAGCACTTGAAAGGGATTGAACAGACCTTTGCAGTGGTATAAAATTTGACGATTTAATTTTTTTGAAGATTTTTGAAAAAAATTCAAGGCTAACCCCTTGCGGAAAAAAATTGTATTTTCAAAAATGTTTCCCAAACCCATCGATATACACATGAAACGAAAGGTCTGTTCAATACCTATTCACACCTGAAAACCAAACGCCTCTGCAGCCTTCGGTTCTCGAGATATTGCAATCCAAAGTAGTTCCCGTGATTGTCACCCCAACTGCATTTGATTTGCTTTGGAAGCTGATATCTCAGCAACCACGCCTCAGAAAAAGCTGCGGTTTTCAGCACTTGAAAGGGATTGAACAGACCTTTGCAGTGGTATAAAATTTGACGATTTAATTTTTTTGAAGATTTTTGAAAAAAATTCAAGGCTTAACCCCTTGCGGAAAAAAATTGTATTTTCAAAAATGTTTCCCAAACCCATCGATATATACACGAAACGAAAGGTCTGTTCAATACCTATTCACACCTGAAAACCAAACGCTTCTGCAGCCTCCGGTTCTCGAGATATTGCAATCCAAAGTAGTTCCCGTGATTGTCAACCCAACTGCATTTGATTTGCTTTGAAAGCTGATATCTCAGCAACCACGCCTCAGAAAAAGCTGCGGTTTTCAGCACTTGAAAGGGATTGAACAGACCTTTGCAGTGGTATAAAATTTGACGATTTAATTTTTTTGAAGATTTTTGAAAAAAAATTCAAGGCTAACCCCTTGCGGAAAAAATTGTATTTTCAAAAATGTTTCCCACACCCATCGATATATACATTAAACGAAAGGTCTGTTCAATACCTATTCACACCTGAAAACCAAACGCCTCTGCAGCTTTCGGTTCTCGAGATATTGCAATCCAAAGTAGTTCCCGTGATTGTCAACCCAACTGCATTTGATTTGCTTTGGAAGCTGATATCTCGGCAACCACGCCTCAGAAAAAGCTGCGGTTTTCAGCACTTGAAAGGGATTGAACAGATCTTTGCAGTGGTACAAAATTTGACGATTTAATTTTTTTGAAGATTTTTGAAAAAAATTCAAGGCTTAACCCCTTGCGGAAAAAAATTGTATTTTCAAAAATGTTTCCCAAACCCATCGATATATACACGACACGAAAGGTCTGTTCAATACCTATTCACACCTGAAAACCAAACGCTTCTGCAGCCTCCGGTTCTCGAGATATTGCAATCCAAAGTAGTTCAAGTGATTGTCAACCCAACTGCATTTGATTTGCTTTGGAAGCTGATATCTCAGCAACCACGCCTCAGAAAAAGCTGCGGTTTTCAGCACTTGAAAGGGATTGAACAGACCTTTGCAGTGGTATAAAATTTGACGATTTAATTTTTTTGAAGATTTTTGAAAAAAATTCAAGGCTAACCCCTTGCGGAAAAAAATTGTATTTTCAAACATGTTTCCCAAACCCATCGATATATACACGAAACGAAAGGTCTGTTCAATACCTATTCACACCTGAAAACCAAACGCTTCTGCAGCCTTCAGTTCTCGAGATATTGCAATCCAAAGTAGTTCCCGTGATTGTCAACCCAACTGCATTTGATTTGCTTTGGAAGCTGATATCTCAGCAACCACGCCTCAGAAAAAGCTGCGGTTTTCAGCACTTGAAAGGGATTGAACAGACCTTTGCAGTGGTATAAAATTTGACGATTTAATTTTTTTGAAGATTTTTGAAAAAAATTCAAGGCTAACCCCTTGCGGAAAAAAATTGTATTTTCAAACATGTTTCCCAAACCCATCGATATATACACGAAACGAAAGGTCTGTTCAATACCTATTCACACCTGAAAACCAAACGCTTCTGCAGCCTTCAGTTCTCGAGATATTGCAATCCAAAGTAGTTCCCGTGATTGTCAACCCAACTGCATTTGATTTGCTTTGGAAGCTGATATCTCAGCAACCACGCCTCAGAAAAAGCTGCGGTTTTCAGCACTTGAAAGGGATTGAACAGACCTTTGCAGTGGTATAAAATTTGACGATTTAATTTTTTTGAAGATTTTTGAAAAAAATTCAAGGCTAACCCCTTGCGGAAAAAAATTGTATTTTCAAAAATGTTTCCCAAACCCATCGATATATACATGAAACGAAAGGTCTGTTCAATACCTATTCACACCTGAAAACCAAACGCTTCTGCAGCCTCCGGTTCTCGAGATATTGCAATCCAAAGTAGTTCCCGTGATTGTCAACCCAACTGCATTTGATTTGCTTTGGAAGCTGATATCTCAGCAACCACGCCTCAGAAAAAGCTGCGGTTTTCAGCACTTGAAAGGGATTGAACAGACCTTTGCAGTGGTATAAAATTTGACGATTTAATTTTTTTGAAGATTTTTGAAAAAAATTCAAGGCTAACCCCTTGCGGAAAAAAATTGTATTTTCAAAAATGTTCCCCAAACCCATCGATATATACACGAAACGAAAGGTCTGTTCAATACCTATTCACACCTGAAAACTAACCGCTTCTGCAGCCTCCGGTTCTCGAGATATTGCAATCCAAAGTAGTTCCCGTGATTGTCAACCCAACTGCATTTGATTTGCTTTGGAAGCTGATATCTCAGCAACCACGCCTCAGAAAAAGCTGCGGTTTTCAGCACTTGAAAGGTATTGAACAGACCTTTGCGGTGGTATAAAATTTGACGATTTAATTTTTTTGAAGATTTTTGAAAAAAATTCAAGGCTTAACCCCTTGCGGAAAAAAATTATATTTTCAAAAATGTTTCCCAAACCCATCGATATATACACGAAACGAAAGGTCTGTTCAATACCTATTCACACCTGAAAACCAAACGCTTCTGCAGCCTCCGGTTCTCGAGATATTGCAATCCAAAGTAGTTCCCGTGATTGTCAACCCAACTGCATTTGATTTGCTTTGGAAGCTGATATCTCAGCAACCACGCCTCAGAAAAAGCTGCGGTTTTCAGCACTTGAAAGGGATTGAACAGACCTTTGCAGTGGTATAAAATTTGACGATTTAATTTTTTTGAAGATTTTTGAAAAAAATTCAAGGCTAACCCCTTGCGGAAAAAAATTGTATTTTCAAAAATGTTCCCCAAACCCATCGATATATACACGAAACGAAAGGTCTGTTCAATACCTATTCACACCTGAAAACCAAACGCTTCTGCAGCCTCCGGTTCTCGAGATATTGCAATCCAAAGTAGTTCCCGTGATTGTCAACCCAACTGCATTTGATTTGCTTTGGAAGCTGATATCTCAGCAACCACGCCTCAGAAAAAGCTGCGGTTTTCAGCACTTGAAAGGGATTGAACAGACCTTTGCAGTGGTATAAAATTTGACGATTTAATTTTTTTGAAGATTTTTGAAAAAAATTCAAGGCTTAACCCCTTGCGGAAAAAAATTGTATTTTCAAAAATGTTTCCCAAACCCATCGATATATACACGAAACGAAAGGTCTGTTCAATACCTATTCACACCTGAAAACCAAACGCTTCTGCAGCCTCCGGTTCTCGAGATATTGCAATCCAAAGTAGTTCCCGTGATTGTCAACCCAACTGCATTTGATTTGCTTTGGAAGCTGATATCTCAGCAACCACGCCTCAGAAAAAGCTGCGGTTTTCAGCACTTGAAAGGGATTGAACAGACCTTTGCAGTGGTATTAAATTTGACGATTTAATTTTTTTGAAGATTTTTGAAAAAAATTCAAGGCTTAACCCCTTGCGGAAAAAAATTGTATTTTCAAAAATGTTTCCCAAACCCATCGATATATACACGAAACGAAAGGTCTGTTCAATACCTATTCACACCTGAAAACCAAACGCTTCTGCAGCCTCCGGTTCTCGAGATATTGCAATCCAAAGTAGTTCCCGTGATTGTCAACCCAACTGCATTTGATTTGCTTTGGAAGCTGATATCTCAGCAACCACGCCTCAGAAAAAGCTGCGGTTTTCAGCACTTGAAAGGGATTGAACAGACCTTTGCAGTGGTATAAAATTTGACGATTTAATTTTTTTGAAGATTTTTGAAAAAAATTCAAGGCTAACCCCTTGCGGAAAAAAATTGTATTTTCAAAAATGTTTCCCAAACCCATCGATATATACATGAAACGAAAGGTCTGTTCAATACCTATTCACACCTGAAAACCAAACGCCTCTGCAGCCTTCGGTTCTCGAGATATTGCAATCCAAAGTAGTTCCCGTGATTGTCAACCCAACTGCATTTGATTTGCTTTGGAAGCTGATATCTCAGCAACCACGCCTCAGAAAAAGCTGCGGTTTTCAGCACTTGAAAGGGATTGAACAGACCTTTGCAGTGGTATAAAATTTGACGATTTAATTTTTTTGAAGATTTTTGAAAAAAATTCAAGGCTTAACCCCTTGCGGAAAAAAATTGTATTTTCAAAAATGTTTCCCAAACCCATCGATATATACACGAAACGAAAGGTCTGTTCAATACCTATTCACACCTGAAAACCAAACGCTTCTGCAGCCTCCGGTTCTCGAGATATTGCAATCCAAAGTAGTTCCCGTGATTGTCAACCCAACTGCATTTGATTTGCTTTGGAAGCTGATATCTCAGCAACCACGCCTCAGAAAAAGCTGCGGTTTTCAGCACTTGAAAGGGATTGAACAGACCTTTGCAGTGGTATAAAATTTGACGATTTAATTTTTTTGAAGATTTTTGAAAAAAATTCAAGGCTAACCCCTTGCGGAAAAAAATTGTATTTTCAAAAATGTTTCCCAAACCCATCGATATATACATGAAACGAAAGGTCTGTTCAATACCTATTCACACCTGAAAACCAAACGCTTCTGCAGCCTCCGGTTCTCGAGATATTGCAATCCAAAGTAGTTCCCGTGATTGTCAACCCAACTGCATTTGATTTGCTTTGGAAGCTGATATCTCAGCAACCACGCCTCAGAAAAAGCTGCGGTTTTCAGCACTTGAAAGGGATTGAACAGACCTTTGCAGTGTTATAAAATTTGACGATTTAATTTTTTTGAAGATTTTTGAAAAAAATTCAAGGCTAACCCCTTGCGGAAAAAAATTGTATTTTCAAAAATGTTTCCCAAACCCATCGATATATACATGAAACGAAAGGTCTGTTCAATACCTATTCACACCTGAAAACCAAACGCTTCTGCAGCCTCCGGTTCTCGAGATATTGCAATCCAAAGTAGTTCCCGTGATTGTCAACCCAACTGCATTTGATTTGCTTTGGAAGCTGATATCTCAGCAACCACGCCTCAGAAAAAGCTGCGGTTTTCAGCACTTGAAAGGGATTGAACAGACCTTTGCAGTGGTATAAAATTTGACGATTTAATTTTTTTGAAGATTTTTGAAAAAAATTCAAGGCTAACCCCTTGCGGAAAAAAATTGTATTTTCAAAAATGTTTCCCAAACCCATCGATATATACATTAAACGAAAGGTCTGTTCAATACCTATTCACACCTGAAAACCAAACGCCTCTGCAGCTTTCGGTTCTCGAGATATTGCAATCCAAAGTAGTTCCCGTGATTGTCAACCCAACTGCATTTGATTTGCTTTGGAAGCTGATATCTCGGCAACCACGCCTCAGAAAAAGCTGCGGTTTTCAGCACTTGAAAGGGATTGAACAGATCTTTGCAGTGGTACAAAATTTGACGATTTAATTTTTTTGAAGATTTTTGAAAAAAATTCAAGGCTAACCCCTTGCGGAAAAAAATTGTATTTTCAAAAATGTTTCCCAAACCCATCGATATATACACGAAACGAAAGGTCTGTTCAATACCTATTCACACCTGAAAACCAAACGCTTCTGCAGCCTCCGGTTCTCGAGATATTGCAATCCAAAGTAGTTCCCGTGATTGTCAACCCAACTGCATTTGATTTGCTTTGGAAGCTGATATCTCAGCAACCACGCCTCAGAAAAAGCTGCGGTTTTCAGCACTTGAAAGGTATTGAACAGACCTTTGCAGTGGTATAAAATTTGACGATTTAATTTTTTTGAAGATTTTTGAAAAAAATTCAAGGCTTAACCCCTTGCGGAAAAAAATTGTATTTTCAAAAATGTTTCCCAAACCCATCGATATATACACGAAACGAAAGGTCTGTTCAATACCTATTCACACCTGAAAACCAAACGCTTCTGCAGCCTCCGGTTCTCGAGATATTGCAATCCAAAGTAGTTCCCGTGATTGTCAACCCAACTGCATTTGATTTGCTTTGGAAGCTGATATCTCAGCAACCACGCCTCAGAAAAAGCTGCGGTTTTCAGCACTTGAAAGGGATTGAACAGACCTTTGCAGTGGTATAAAATTTGACGATTTAATTTTTTTGAAGATTTTTGAAAAAAATTCAAGGCTTAACCCCTTGCGGAAAAAAATTGTATTTTCAAAAATGTTTCCCAAACCCATCGATATATACACGAATCGAAAGGTCTGTTCAATACCTATTCACACCTGAAAACCAAACGCTTCTGCAGCCTCCGGTTCTCGAGATATTGCAATCCAAAGTAGTTCCCGTGATTGTCAACCCAACTGCATTTGATTTGCTTTGGAAGCTGATATCTCAGCAACCACGCCTCAGAAAAAGCTGCGGTTTTCAGCACTTGAAAGGGATTGAACAGACCTTTGCAGTGGTATAAAATTTGACGATTTAATTTTTTTGAAGATTTTTGAAAAAAATTCAAGGCTTAACCCCTTGCGGAAAAAAATTGTATTTTCAAAAATGTTTCCCAAACCCATCGATATATACACGAAACGAAAGGTCTGTTCAATACCTATTCACACCTGAAAACCAAACGCTTCTGCAGCCTCCGGTTCTCGAGATATTGCAATCCAAAGTAGTTCCCGTGATTGTCAACCCAACTGCATTTGATTTGCTTTGGAAGCTGATATCTCGACAACCACGCCTCAGAAAAAGCTGCGGTTTTCAGCACTTGAAAGGGATTGAACAGATCTTTGCAGTGGTACAAAATTTGACGATTTAATTTTTTTGAAGATTTTTGAAAAAAATTCAAGGCTTAACCCCTTGCGGAAAAAAATTGTATTTTCAAAAATGTTTCCCAAACCCATCGATATATACACGAAACGAAAGGTCTGTTCAATACCTATTCACACCTGAAAACCAAACGCTTCTGCAGCCTCCGGTTCTCGAGATATTGCAATCCAAAGTAGTTCCCGTGATTGTCAACCCAACTGCATTTGATTTGCTTTGGAAGCTGATATCTCAGCAACCACGCCTCAGAAAAAGCTGCGGTTTTCAGCACTTGAAAGGGATTGAACAGACCTTTGCAGTGGTATAAAATTTGACGATTTAATTTTTTTGAAGATTTTTGAAAAAAATTCAAGGCTAACCCCTTGCGGAAAAAAATTGTATTTTCAAACATGTTTCCCAAACCCATCGATATATACACGAAACGAAAGGTCTGTTCAATACCTATTCACACCTGAAAACCGAACGCTTCTGCAGCCTTCAGTTCTCGAGATATTGCAATCCAAAGTAGTTCCCGTGATTGTCAACCCAACTGCATTTGATTTGCTTTGGAAGCTGATATCTCAGCAACCACGCCTCAGAAAAAGCTGCGGTTTTCAGCACTTGAAAGGGATTGAACAGACCTTTGCAGTGGTATAAAATTTGACGATTTAATTTTTTTGAAGATTTTTGAAAAAAATTCAAGGCTAACCCCTTGCGGAAAAAAATTGTATTTTCAAAAATGTTTCCCAAACCCATCGATATATACATGAAACGAAAGGTCTGTTCAATACCTATTCACACCTGAAAACCAAACGCCTCTGCAGCCTTCGGTTCTCGAGATATTGCAATCCAAAGTAGTTCCCGTGATTGTCAACCCAACTGCATTTGATTTGCTTTGGAAGCTGATATCTCAGCAACCACGCCTCAGAAAAAGCTGCGGTTTTCAGCACTTGAAAGGGATTGAACAGACCTTTGCAGTGGTATAAAATTTGACGATTTAATTTTTTTGAAGATTTTTGAAAAAAATTCAAGGCTTAACCCCTTGCGGAAAAAAATTGTATTTTCAAAAATGTTTCCCAAACCCATCGATATATACACGAAACGAAAGGTCTGTTCAATACCTATTCACATCTGAAAACCAAACGCCTCTGCAGCTTTCGGTTCTCGAGATATTGCAATCCAAAGTAGTTCCCGTGATTGTCAACCCAACTGCATTTGATTTGCTTTGGAAGCTGATATCTCAGCAACCACGCCTCAGAAAAAGCTGCGGTTTTCAGCACTTGAAAGGTATTGAACAGACCTTTGCAGTGGTATAAAATTTGACGATTTAATTTTTTTGAAGATTTTTGAAAAAAATTCAAGGCTTAACCCCTTGCGGAAAAAAATTGTATTTTCAAAAATGTTTCCCAAACCCATCGATATATACACGAAACGAAAGGTCTGTTCAATACCTATTCACACCTGAAAACCAAACGCTTCTGCAGCCTCCGGTTCTCGAGATATTGCAATCCAAAGTAGTTCCCGTGATTGTCAACCCAACTGCATTTGATTTGCTTTGGAAGCTGATATCTCAGCAACCACGCCTCAGAAAAAGCTGCGGTTTTCAGCACTTGAAAGGGATTGAACAGACCTTTGCAGTGGTATAAAATTTGACGATTTAATTTTTTTGAAGATTTTTGAAAAAAATTCAAGGCTAACCCCTTGCGGAAAAAAATTGTATTTTCAAACATGTTTCCCAAACCCATCGATATATACACGAAACGAAAGGTCTGTTCAATACCTATTCACACCTGAAAACCAAACGCTTCTGCAGCCTCCGGTTCTCGAGATATTGCAATCCAAAGTAGTTCCCGTGATTGTCAACCCAACTGCATTTGATTTGCTTTGGAAGCTGATATCTCAGCAACCACGCCTCAGAAAAAGCTGCGGTTTTCAGCACTTGAAAGGTATTGAACAGACCTTTGCAGTGGTATAAAATTTGACGATTTAATTTTTTTGAAGATTTTTGAAAAAAATTCAAGGCTTAACCCCTTGCGGAAAAAAATTGTATTTTCAAAAATGTTTCCCAAACCCATCGATATATACACGAAACGAAAGGTCTGTTCAATACCTATTCACACCTGAAAACCAAACGCTTCTGCAGCCTCCGGTTCTCGAGATATTGCAATCCAAAATAGTTCCCGTGATTGTCAACCCAACTGCATTTGATTTGCTTTGGAAGCTGATATCTCAGCAACCACGCCTCAGAAAAAGCTGCGGTTTTCAGCACTTGAAAGGGATTGAACAGACCTTTGCAGTGGTATAAAATTTGACGATTTAATTTTTTTGAAAATTTTTGAAAAAAATTCAAGGCTTAACCCCTTGCGGAAAAAAATTGTATTTTCAAAAATGTTTCCCAAACCCATCGGTATATACACGAAACGAAAGGTCTGTTCAATACCTATTCACACCTGAAAACCAAACGCTTCTGCAGCCTCCGGTTCTCGAGATATTGCAATCCAAAGTAGTTCCCGTGATTGTCAACCCAACTGCATTTGATTTGCTTTGGAAGCTGATATCTCAGCAACCACGCCTCAGAAAAAGCTGCGGTTTTCAGCACTTGAAAGGGATTGAACAGACCTTTGCAGTGGTATAAAATTTGACGATTTAATTTTTTTGAAGATTTTTGAAAAAAATTCAAGGCTAACCCCTTGCGGAAAAAAATTGTATTTTCAAAAATGTTTCCCAAACCCATCGATATATACATGAAACGAAAGGTCTGTTCAATACCTATTCACACCTGAAAACCAAACGCCTCTGCAGCCTTCGGTTCTCGAGATATTGCAATCCAAAGTAGTTCCCGTGATTGTCAACCCAACTGCATTTGATTTGCTTTGGAAGCTGATATCTCAGCAACCACGCCTCAGAAAAAGCTGCGGTTTTCAGCACTTGAAAGGGATTGAACAGACCTTTGCAGTGGTATAAAATTTGACGATTTAATTTTTTTGAAGATTTTTGAAAAAAATTCAAGGCTTAACCCCTTGCGGAAAAAAATTGTATTTTCAAAAATGTTTCCCAAACCCATCGATATATACACGAAACGAAAGGTCTGTTCAATACCTATTCACACCTGAAAACCAAACGCTTCTGCAGCCTCCGGTTCTCGAGATATTGCAATCCAAAGTAGTTCCCGTGATTGTCAACCCAACTGCATTTGATTTGCTTTGGAAGCTGATATCTCAGCAACCACGCCTCAGAAAAAGCTGCGGTTTTCAGCACTTGAAAGGGATTGAACAGACCTTTGCAGTGGTATAAAATTTGACGATTTAATTTTTTTGAAGATTTTTGAAAAAAATTCAAGGCTAACCCCTTGCGGAAAAAAATTGTATTTTCAAAAATGTTTCCCAAACCCATCGATATATACATTAAACGAAAGGTCTGTTCAATACCTATTCACACCTGAAAACCAAACGCCTCTGCAGCTTTCGGTTCTCGAGATATTGCAATCCAAAGTAGTTCCCGTGATTGTCAACCCAACTGCATTTGATTTGCTTTGGAAGCTGATATCTCGAGAACCACGCCTCAGAAAAAGCTGCGGTTTTCAGCACTTGAAAGGGATTGAACAGATCTTTGCAGTGGTACAAAATTTGACGATTTAATTTTTTTGAAGATTTTTGAAAAAAATTCAAGGCTTAACCCCTTGCGGAAAAAAATTGTATTTTCAAAAATGTTTCCCAAACCCATCGATATATACACGAAACGAAAGGTCTGTTCAATACCTATTCACACCTGAAAACCAAACGCTTCTGCAGCCTCCGGTTCTCGAGATATTGCAATCCAAAGTAGTTCCCGTGATTGTCAACCCAACTGCAATTGATTTGCTTTGGAAGCTGATATCTCAGCAACCACGCCTCAGAAAAAGCTGCGGTTTTCAGTACTTGAAAGGGATTGAACAGACCTTTGCAGTGGTATAAAATTTGACGATTTAATTTTTTTGAAGATTTTTGAAAAAAATTCAAGGCTAACCCCTTGCGGAAAAAAATTGTATTTTCAAACATGTTTCCCAAACCCATCGATATATACACGAAACGAAAGGTCTGTTCAATACCTATTCACACCTGAAAACCGAACGCTTCTGCAGCCTTCAGTTCTCGAGATATTGCAATCCAAAGTAGTTCCCGTGATTGTCAACCCAACTGCATTTGATTTGCTTTGGAAGCTGATATCTCAGCAACCACGCCTCAGAAAAAGCTGCGGTTTTCAGCACTTGAAAGGGATTGAACAGACCTTTGCAGTGGTATAAAATTTGACGATTTAATTTTTTTGAAGATTTTTGAAAAAATTCAAGGCTAACCCCTTGCGGAAAAAAAATTGTATTTTCAAAAATGTTTCCCAAACCCATCGATATATACATGAAACGAAAGGTCTGTTCAATACCTATTCACACCTGAAAACCAAACGCCTCTGCAGCCTTCGGTTCTCGAGATATTGCTATCCAAAGTAGTTCCCGTGATTGTCAACCCAACTGCATTTGATTTGCTTTGGAAGCTGATATCTCAGCAACCACGCCTCAGAAAAAGCTGCGGTTTTCAGCACTTGAAAGGGATTGAACAGACCTTTGCAGTGGTATAAAATTTGACGATTTAATTTTTTTGAAGATTTTTGAAAAAAATTCAAGGCTTAACCCCTTGCGGAAAAAAATTGTATTTTCAAAAATGTTTCCCAAACCCATCGATATATACACGAAACGAAAGGTCTGTTCAATACCTATTCACATCTGAAAACCAAACGCCTCTGCAGCTTTCGGTTCTCGAGATATTGCAATCCAAAGTAGTTCCCGTGATTGTCAACCCAACTGCATTTGATTTGCTTTGGAAGCTGATATCTCAGCAACCACGCCTCAGAAAAAGCTGCGGTTTTCAGCACTTGAAAGGTATTGAACAGACCTTTGCAGTGGTATAAAATTTGACGATTTAATTTTTTTGAAGATTTTTGAAAAAAATTCAAGGCTTAACCCCTTGCGGAAAAAAATTGTATTTTCAAAAATGTTTCCCAAACCCATCGATATATACACGAAACGAAAGGTCTGTTCAATACCTATTCACACCTGAAAACCAAACGCTTCTGCAGCCTCCGGTTCTCGAGATATTGCAATCCAAAGTAGTTCCCGTGATTGTCAACCCAACTGCATTTGATTTGCTTTGGAAGCTGATATCTCAGCAACCACGCCTCAGAAAAAGCTGCGGTTTTCAGCACTTGAAAGGGATTGAACAGACCTTTGCAGTGGTATAAAATTTGACGATTTAATTTTTTTGAAGATTTTTGAAAAAAATTCAAGGCTAACCCCTTGCGGAAAAAAATTGTATTTTCAAACATGTTTCCCAAACCCATCGATATATACACGAAACGAAAGGTCTGTTCAATACATATTCCCACCTGAAAACCAAACGCTTCTGCAGCCTCCGGTTCTCGAGATATTGCAATCCAAAGTAGTTCCCGTGATTGTCAACCCAACTGCATTTGATTTGCTTTGGAAGCTGATATCTCAGCAACCACGCCTCAGAAAAAGCTGCGGTTTTCAGCACTTGAAAGGTATTGAACAGACCTTTGCAGTGGTATAAAATTTGACGATTTAATTTTTTTGAAGATTTTTGAAAAAAATTCAAGGCTTAACCCCTTGCGGAAAAAAATTGTATTTTCAAAAATGTTTCCCAAACCCATCGATATATACACGAAACGAAAGGTCTGTTCAATACCTATTCACACCTGAAAACCAAACGCTTCTGCAGCCTCCGGTTCTCGAGATATTGCAATCCAAAATAGTTCCCGTGATTGTCAACCCAACTGCATTTGATTTGCTTTGGAAGCTGATATCTCAGCAACCACGCCTCAGAAAAAGCTGCGGTTTTCAGCACTTGAAAGGGATTGAACAGACCTTTGCAGTGGTATAAAATTTGACGATTTAATTTTTTTGAAAATTTTTGAAAAAAATTCAAGGCTTAACCCCTTGCGGAAAAAAATTGTATTTTCAAAAATGTTTCCCAAACCCATCGGTATATACACGAAACGAAAGGTCTGTTCAATACCTATTCACACCTGAAAACCAAACGCTTCTGCAGCCTCCGGTTCTCGAGATATTGCAATCCAAAGTAGTTCCCGTGATTGTCAACCCAACTGCATTTGATTTGCTTTGGAAGCTGATATCTCAGCAACCACGCCTCAGAAAAAGCTGCGGTTTTCAGCACTTGAAAGGGATTGAACAGACCTTTGCAGTGGTATAAAATTTGACGATTTAATTTTTTTGAAGATTTTTGAAAAAAATTCAAGGCTAACCCCTTGCGGAAAAAAATTGTATTTTCAAAAATGTTTCCCAAACCCATCGATATATACATGAAACGAAAGGTCTGTTCAATACCTATTCACACCTGAAAACCAAACGCCTCTGCAGCCTTCGGTTCTCGAGATATTGCAATCCAAAGTAGTTCCCGTTATTGTCAACCCAACTGCATTTGATTTGCTTTGGAAGCTGATATCTCAGCAACCACGCCTCAGAAAAAGCTGCGGTTTTCAGCACTTGAAAGGGATTGAACAGACCTTTGCAGTGGTATAAAATTTGACGATTTAATTTTTTTGAAGATTTTTGAAAAAAATTCAAGGCTTAACCCCTTGCGGAAAAAAATTGTATTTTCAAAAATGTTTCCCAAACCCATCGATATATACACGAAACGAAAGGTCTGTTCAATACCTATTCACACCTGAAAACCAAACGCTTCTGCAGCCTCCGGTTCTCGAGATATTGCAATCCAAAGTAGTTCCCGTGATTGTCAACCCAACTGCATTTGATTTGCTTTGGAAGCTGATATCTCAGCAACCACGCCTCAGAAAAAGCTGCGGTTTTCAGCACTTGAAAGGGATTGAACAGACCTTTGCAGTGGTATAAAATTTGACGATTTAATTTTTTTGAAGATTTTTGAAAAAAATTCAAGGCTAACCCCTTGCGGAAAAAAATTGTATTTTCAAAAATGTTTCCCAAACCCATCGATATATACATTAAACGAAAGGTCTGTTCAATACCTATTCACACCTGAAAACCAAACGCCTCTGCAGCTTTCGGTTCTCGAGATATTGCAATCCAAAGTAGTTCCCGTGATTGTCAACCCAACTGCATTTGATTTGCTTTGGAAGCTGATATCTCGACAACCACGCCTCAGAAAAAGCTGCGGTTTTCAGCACTTGAAAGGGATTGAACAGATCTTTGCAGTGGTACAAAATTTGACGATTTAATTTTTTTGAAGATTTTTGAAAAAAATTCAAGGCTTAACCCCTTGCGGAAAAAAATTGTATTTTCAAAAATGTTTCCCAAACCCATCGATATATACACGAAACGAAAGGTCTGTTCAATACCTATTCACACCTGAAAACCAAACGCTTCTGCAGCCTCCGGTTCTCGAGATATTGCAATCCAAAGTAGTTCCCGTGATTGTCAACCCAACTGCAATTGATTTGCTTTGGAAGCTGATATCTCAGCAACCACGCCTCAGAAAAAGCTGCGGTTTTCAGTACTTGAAAGGGATTGAACAGACCTTTGCAGTGGTATAAAATTTGACGATTTAATTTTTTTGAAGATTTTTGAAAAAATTCAAGGCTAACCCCTTGCGGAAAAAAATTGTATTTTCAAACATGTTTCCCAAACCCATCGATATATACACGAAACGAAAGGTCTGTTCAATACCTATTCACACCTGAAAACCGAACGCTTCTGCAGCCTTCAGTTCTCGAGATATTGCAATCCAAAGTAGTTCCCGTGATTGTCAACCCAACTGCATTTGATTTGCTTTGGAAGCTGATATCTCAGCAACCACGCCTCAGAAAAAGCTGCGGTTTTCAGCACTTGAAAGGGATTGAACAGACCTTTGCAGTGGTATAAAATTTGACGATTTAATTTTTTTGAAGATTTTTGAAAAAATTCAAGGCTAACCCCTTGCGGAAAAAAATTGTATTTTCAAAAATGTTTCCCAAACCCATCGATATATACATGAAACGAAAGGTCTGTTCAATACCTATTCACACCTGAAAACCAAACGCCTCTGCAGCCTTCGGTTCTCGAGATATTGCTATCCAAAGTAGTTCCCGTGATTGTCAACCCAACTGCATTTGATTTGCTTTGGAAGCTGATATCTCAGCAACCACGCCTCAGAAAAAGCTGCGGTTTTCAGCACTTGAAAGGGATTGAACAGACCTTTGCAGTGGTATAAAATTTGACGATTTAATTTTTTTGAAGATTTTTGAAAAAAATTCAAGGCTTAACCCCTTGCGGAAAAAAATTGTATTTTCAAAAATGTTTCCCAAACCCATCGATATATACACGAAACGAAAGGTCTGTTCAATACCTATTCACATCTGAAAACCAAACGCCTCTGCAGCTTTCGGTTCTCGAGATATTGCAATCCAAAGTAGTTCCCGTGATTGTCAACCCAACTGCATTTGATTTGCTTTGGAAGCTGATATCTCAGCAACCACGCCTCAGAAAAAGCTGCGGTTTTCAGCACTTGAAAGGTATTGAACAGACCTTTGCAGTGGTATAAAATTTGACGATTTAATTTTTTTGAAGATTTTTGAAAAAAATTCAAGGCTTAACCCCTTGCGGAAAAAAATTGTATTTTCAAAAATGTTTCCCAAACCCATCGATATATACACGAAACGAAAGGTCTGTTCAATACCTATTCACACCTGAAAACCAAACGCTTCTGCAGCCTCCGGTTCTCGAGATATTGCAATCCAAAGTAGTTCCCGTGATTGTCAACCCAACTGCATTTGATTTGCTTTGGAAGCTGATATCTCAGCAACCACGCCTCAGAAAAAGCTGCGGTTTTCAGCACTTGAAAGGGATTGAACAGACCTTTGCAGTGGTATAAAATTTGACGATTTAATTTTTTTGAAGATTTTTGAAAAAAATTCAAGGCTAACCCCTTGCGGAAAAAAATTGTATTTTCAAACATGTTTCCCAAACCCATCGATATACACACGAAACGAAAGGTCTGTTCAATACCTATTCACACCTGAAAACCAAACGCTTTTGCAGCCTCCGGTTCTCGAGATATTGCAATCCAAAGTAGTTCCCGTGATTGTCAACCCAACTGCATTTGATTTGCTTTGGAAGCTGATATCTCAGCAACCACGCCTCAGAAAAAGCTGCGGTTTTCAGCACTTGAAAGGGATTGAACAGACCTTTGCAGTGGTATAAAATTTGACGATTTAATTTTTTTGAAGATTTTTGAAAAAAATTCAAGGCTTAACCCCTTGCGGAAAAAAATTGTATTTTCAAAAATGTTTCCCAAACCCATCGATATATACATGAAACGAAAGGTCTGTTCAATACCTATTCACACCTGAAAACCAAACGCCTCTGCAGCTTTCGGTTCTCGAGATATTGCAATCCAAAGTAGTTCCCGTGATTGTCAACCCAACTGCATTTGATTTGCTTTGGAAGCTGATATCTCTGCAACCACGCCTCAGAAAAAGCTGCGGTTTTCAGCACTTGAAAGGTATTGAACAGACCTTTGCAGTGGTATAAAATTTGACGATTTAATTTTTTTGAAGATTTTTGAAAAAAATTCAAGGCTTAACCCCTTGCGGAAAAAAATTGTATTTTCAAAAATGTTTCCCAAACCCATCGATATATACACGAAACGAAAGGTCTGTTCAATACCTATTCACACCTGAAAACCAAACGCTTCTGCAGCCTCCGGTTCTCGAGATATTGCAATCCAAAGTAGTTCCCGTGATTGTCAACCCAACTGCATTTGATTTGCTTTGGAAGCTGATATCTCAGCAACCACGCCTCAGAAAAAGCTGCGGTTTTCAGCACTTGAAAGGGATTGAACAGACCTTTGCATTGGTATAAAATTTGACGATTTAATTTTTTTGAAGATTTTTGAAAAAAATTCAAGGCTAACCCCTTGCGGAAAAAAATTGTATTTTCAAACATGTTTCCCAAACCCATCGATATATACACGAAACGAAAGGTCTGTTCAATACCTATTCACACCTGAAAACCAAACGCTTCTGCAGCCTTCAGTTCTCGAGATATTGCAATCCAAAGTAGTTCCCGTGATTGTCAACCCAACTGCATTTGATTTGCTTTGGAAGCTGATATCTCAGCAACCACGCCTCAGAAAAAGCTGCGGTTTTCAGCACTTGAAAGGGATTGAACAGACCTTTGCAGTGGTATAAAATTTGACGATTTAATTTTTTTGAAGATTTTTGAAAAAAATTCAAGGCTAACCCCTTGCGGAAAAAAATTGTATTTTCAAAAATGTTTCCCAAACCCATCGATATATACATGAAACGAAAGGTCTGTTCAATACCTATTCACACCTGAAAACCAAACGCCTCTGCAGCCTTCGGTTCTCGAGATATTGCAATCCAAAGTAGTTCCCGTGATTGTCAACCCAACTGCATTTGATTTGCTTTGGAAGCTGATATCTCAGCAACCACGCCTCAGAAAAAGCTGCGGTTTTCAGCACTTGAAAGGGATTGAACAGACCTTTGCAGTGGTATAAAATTTGACGATTTAATTTTTTTGAAGATTTTTGAAAAAAATTCAAGGCTTAACCCCTTGCGGAAAAAAATTGTATTTTCAAAAATGTTTCCCAAACCCATCGATATATACACGAAACGAAAGGTCTGTTCAATACCTATTCACACCTGAAAACCAAACGCCTCTGCAGCTTTCGGTTCTCGAGATATTGCAATCCAAAGTAGTTCCCGTGATTGTCAACCCAACTGCATTTGATTTGCTTTGGAAGCTGATATCTCGGCAACCACGCCTCAGAAAAAGCTGCGGTTTTCAGCACTTGAAAGGGATTGAACAGATCTTTGCAGTGGTACAAAATTTGACGATTTAATTTTTTTGAAGATTTTTGAAAAAAATTCAAGGCTAACCCCTTGCGGAAAAAAATTGTATTTTCAAAAATGTTTCCCAAACCCATCGATATATACACGAAACGAAAGGTCTGTTCAATACCTATTCACACCTGAAAACCAAACGCTTCTGCAGCCTCCGGTTCTCGAGATATTGCAATCCAAAGTAGTTCCCGTGATTGTCAACCCAACTGCATTTGATTTGCTTTGGAAGCTGATATCTCAGCAACCACGCCTCAGAAAAAGCTGCGGTTTTCAGCACTTGAAAGGTATTGAACAGACCTTTGCAGTGGTATAAAATTTGACGATTTAATTTTTTTGAAGATTTTTGAAAAAAATTCAAGGCTTAACCCCTTGCGGAAAAAAATTGTATTTTCAAAAATGTTTCCCAAACCCATCGATATATACACGAAACGAAAGGTCTGTTCAATACCTATTCACACCTGAAAACCAAACGCAGCCTCCGGTTCTCGAGATATTGCAATCCAAAGTAGTTCCCGTGATTGTCAACCCAACTGCATTTGATTTGCTTTGGAAGCTGATATCTCAGCAACCACGCCTCAGAAAAAGCTGCGGTTTTCAGCACTTGAAAGGGATTGAACAGACCTTTGCAGTGGTATAAAATTTGACGATTTAATTTTTTTGAAGATTTTTGAAAAAAATTCAAGGCTAACCCCTTGCGGAAAAAAATTGTATTTTCAAAAATGTTTCCCAAACCCATCGATATATACATGAAACGAAAGGTCTGTTCAATACCTATTCACACCTGAAAACCAAACGCCTCTGCAGCTTTCGGTTCTCGAGATATTGCAATCCAAAGTAGTTCCCGTGATTGTCAACCCAACTGCATTTGATTTGCTTTGGAAGCTGATATCTCTGCAACCACGCCTCAGAAAAAGCTGCGGTTTTCAGCACTTGAAAGGGATTGAACAGACCTTTGCAGTGGTATAAAATTTGACGATTTAATTTTTTTGAAGATTTTTGAAAAAAAATTCAAGGCTAACCCCTTGCGGAAAAAAATTGTATTTTCAAACATGTTTCCCAAACCCATCGATATATACACGAAACGAAAGGTCTGTTCAATACCTATTCACACCTGAAAACCAAACGCTTCTGCAGCCTTCGGTTCTCGAGATATTGCAATCCAAAGTAGTTCCCGTGATTGTCAACCCAACTGCATTTGATTTGCTTTGGAAGCTGATATCTCAGCAACCACGCCTCAGAAAAAGCTGCGGTTTTCAGCACTTGAAAGGGATTGAACAGACCTTTGCAGTGGTATAAAATTTGACGATTTAATTTTTTTGAAGATTTTTGAAAAAAATTCAAGGCTAACCCCTTGCGGAAAAAAATTGTATTTTCAAAAATGTTTCCCAAACCCATCGATATATACACGAAACGAAAGGTCTGTTCAATACCTATTCACACCTGAAAACCAAACGCTTCTGCAGCCTTCGGTTCTCGAGATATTGCAATCCAAAGTAGTTCCCGTGATTGTCAACCCAACTGCATTTGATTTGCTTTGGAAGCTGATATCTCAGCAACCACGCCTTTCAGCACTTGAAAGGGATTGAACAGACCTTTGCAGTGGTATAAAATTTGACGATTTAATTTTTTTGAAGATTTTTGAAAAAAATTCAAGGCTAACCCCTTGCGGAAAAAAATTGTATTTTCAAACATGTTTCCCAAACCCATCGATATATACACGAAACGAAAGGTCTGTTCAATACCTATTCACACCTGAAAACCAAACGCTTCTGCAGCCTTCGGTTCTCGAGATATTGCAATCCAAAGTAGTTCCCGTGATTGTCAACCCAACTGCATTTGATTTGCTTTGGAAGCTGATATCTCAGCAACCACGCCTCAGAAAAAGCTGCGGTTTTCAGCACTTGAAAGGGATTGAACAGACCTTTGCAGTGGTATAAAATTTGACGATTTAATTTTTTTGAAGATTTTTGAAAAAAATTCAAGGCTAACCCCTTGCGGAAAAAAATTGTATTTTCAAACATGTTTCCCAAACCCATCGATATATACACGAAACGAAAGGTCTGTTCAATACCTATTCACACCTGAAAACCAAACGCTTCTGCAGCCTTCGGTTCTCGAGATATTGCAATCCAAAGTAGTTCCCGTGATTGTCAACCCAACTGCATTTGATTTGCTTTGGAAGCTGATATCTCAGCAACCACGCCTCAGAAAAAGCTGCGGTTTTCAGCACTTGAAAGGGATTGAACAGACCTTTGCAGTGGTATAAAATTTGACGATTTAATTTTTTTGAAGATTTTTGAAAAAAAATTCAAGGCTAACCCCTTGCGGAAAAAAATTGTATTTTCAAAAATGTTTCCCAAACCCATCGATATATACACGAAACGAAAGGTCTGTTCAATACCTATTCACACCTGAAAACCAAACGCTTCTGCAGCCTTCGGTTCTCGAGATATTGCAATCCAAAGTAGTTCCCGTGATTGTCAACCCAACTGCATTTGATTTGCTTTGGAAGCTGATATCTCAGCAACCACGCCTTTCAGCACTTGAAAGGGATTGAACAGACCTTTGCAGTGGTATAAAATTTGACGATTTAATTTTTTTGAAGATTTTTGAAAAAAATTCAAGGCTAACCCCTTGCGGAAAAAAATTGTATTTTCAAACATGTTTCCCAAACCCATCGATATATACACGAAACGAAAGGTCTGTTCAATACCTATTCACACCTGAAAACCAAACGCTTCTGCAGCCTTCGGTTCTCGAGATATTGCAATCCAAAGTAGTTCCCGTGATTGTCAACCCAACTGCATTTGATTTGCTTTGGAAGCTGATATCTCAGCAACCACGCCTCAGAAAAAGCTGCGGTTTTCAGCACTTGAAAGGGATTGAACAGACCTTTGCAGTGGTATAAAATTTGACGATTTAATTTTTTTGAAGATTTTTGAAAAAAATTCAAGGCTAACCCCTTGCGGAAAAAAATTGTATTTTCAAAAATGTTTCCCAAACCCATCGATATATACACGAAACGAAAGGTCTGTTCAATACCTATTCACACCTGAAAACCAAACGCTTCTGCAGCCTTCGGTTCTCGAGATATTGCAATCCAAAGTAGTTCCCGTGATTGTCAACCCAACTGCATTTGATTTGCTTTGGAAGCTGATATCTCAGCAACCACGCCTTTCAGCACTTGAAAGGGATTGAACAGACCTTTGCAGTGGTATAAAATTTGACGATTTAATTTTTTTGAAGATTTTTGAAAAAAATTCAAGGCTAACCCCTTGCGGAAAAAAATTGTATTTTCAAACATGTTTCCCAAACCCATCGATATATACACGAAACGAAAGGTCTGTTCAATACCTATTCACACCTGAAAACCAAACGCTTCTGCAGCCTTCGGTTCTCGAGATATTGCAATCCAAAGTAGTTCCCGTGATTGTCAACCCAACTGCATTTGATTTGCTTTGGAAGCTGATATCTCAGCAACCACGCCTCAGAAAAAGCTGCGGTTTTCAGCACTTGAAAGGGATTGAACAGACCTTTGCAGTGGTATAAAATTTGACGATTTAATTTTTTTGAAGATTTTTGAAAAAAATTCAAGGCTAACCCCTTGCGGAAAAAAATTGTATTTTCAAAAATGTTTCCCAAACCCATCGATATATACACGAAACGAAAGGTCTGTTCAATACCTATTCACATCTGAAAACCAAACGCTTCTGCAGCCTTCGGTTCTCGAGATATTGCAATCCAAAGTAGTTCCCGTGATTGTCAACCCAACTGCATTTGATTTGCTTTGGAAGCTGATATCTCAGCAACCACGCCTCAGAAAAATCTGCGGTTTTCAGCACTTGAAAGGGATTGAACAGACCTTTGCAGTGGTATAAAATTTGACGATTTAATTTTTTTGAAGATTTTTGAAAAAAATTCAAGGCTTAACCCCTTGCGGAAAAAAATTGTATTTTCAAAAATGTTTCCCAAACCCATCGATATATACACGAAACGAAAGGTCTGTTCAATACCTATTCACACCTGAAAACCAAACGCTTCTGCAGCCTCCGGTTCTCGAGATATTGCAATCCAAAGTAGTTCCCGTGATTGTCAACCCAACTGCATTTGATTTGCTTTGGAAGCTGATATCTCAGTAACCACGGCTCAGAAAAAGCTGCGGTTTTCAGCACTTGAAAGGGATTGAACAGACCTTTGCAGTGGTATAAAATTTGACGATTTAATTTTTTTGAAGATTTTTGAAAAAAATTCAAGGCTAACCCCTTGCGGAAAAAAATTGTATTTTCAAACATGTTTCCCAAACCCATCGATATATACACGAAACGAAAGGTCTGTTCAATACCTATTCACACCTGAAAACCAAACGCTTCTGCAGCCTTCGGTTCTCGAGATATTGCAATCCAAAGTAGTTCCCGTGATTGTCAACCCAACTGCATTTGATTTGCTTTGGAAGCTGATATCTCAGCAACCACGCCTCAGAAAAAGCTGCGGTTTTCAGCACTTGAAAGGGATTGAACAGACCTTTTCAGTGGTATAAAATTTGACGATTTAATTTTTTTGAAGATTTTTGAAAATATTCAAGGCTTAACCCCTTGCGGAAAAAAATGGTATTTTCAAAAATGTTTCCCAAACCCATCGATATATACACGAAACGAAAGGTCTGTTCAATACATATTCCCACCTGAAAACCAAACGCTTCTGCAGCCTCCGGTTCTCGAGATATTGCAATCCAAAGTAGTTCCCGTGATTGTCAACCCAACTGCATTTGATTTGCTTTGGAAGCTGATATCTCAGCAACCACGCCTCAGAAAAAGCTGCGGTTTTCAGCACTTGAAAGGGATTGAACAGACCTTTGCAGTGGTATAAAATTTGACGATTTAATTTTTTTGAAGATTTTTGAAAAAAATTCAAGGCTTAACCCCTTGCGGAAAAAAATTGTATTTTCAAAAATGTTTCCCAAACCCATCGATATATACACGAAACGAAAGGTCTGTTCAATACCTATTCACACCTGAAAACCAAACGCTTCTGCAGCCTCCGGTTCTCGAGATATTGCAATCCAAAGTAGTTCCCGTGATTGTCAACCCAACTGCATTTGATTTGCTTTGGAAGCTGATATCTCAGCAACCACGGCTCAGAAAAAGCGGCGGTTTTCAGCACTTGAAAGGGATTGAACAGACCTTTGCAGTGGTATAAAATTTGACGATTTAATTTTTTTGAAGATTTTTGAAAAAAATTCAAGGCTAACCCCTTGCGGAAAAAAATTGTATTTTCAAAAATGTTTCCCAAACCCATCGATATATACACGAAACGAAAGGTCTGTTCAATACCTATTCACACCTGAAAACCAAACGCTTCTGCAGCCTCCGGTTCTCGAGATATTGCAATCCAAAGTAGTTCCCGTGATTGTCAACCCAACTGCATTTGATTTGCTTTGGAAGCTGATATCTCAGCAACCACGCCTCAGAAAAAGCTGCGGTTTTCAGCACTTGAAAGGGATTGAACAGACCTTTGCAGTGGTATAAAATTTGACGATTTAATTTTTTTGAAGATTTTTGAAAAAAATTCAAGGCTAACAACCCCTTGCGGAAAAAAATTGTATTTTCAAAAATGTTTCCCAAACCCATCGATATATACATGAAACGAAAGGTCTGTTCAATACCTATTCACACCTGAAAACCAAACGCCTCTGCAGCTTTCGGTTCTCGAGATATTGCAATCCAAAGTAGTTCCCGTGATTGTCAACCCAACTGCATTTGATTTGCTTTGGAAGCTGATATCTCAGCAACCACGCCTCAGAAAAAGCTGCGGTTTTCAGCACTTGAAAGGGATTGAACAGACCTTTGCAGTGGTATAAAATTTGACGATTTAATTTTTTTGAAGATTTTTGAAAAAAATTCAAGGCTAACCCCTTGCGGAAAAAATTGTATTTTCAAACATGTTTCCCAAACCCATCGATATATACACGAAACGAAAGGTCTGTTCAATACCTATTCACACCTGAAAACCAAACGCTTCTGCAGCCTTCGGTTCTCGAGATATTGCAATCCAAAGTAGTTCCCGTGATTGTCAACCCAACTGCATTTGATTTGCTTTGGAAGCTGATATCTCAGCAACCACGCCTCAGAAAAAGCTGCGGTTTTCAGCACTTGAAAGGGATTGAACAGACCTTTGCAGTGGTATGAAATTTGACGATTTAATTTTTTTGAAGATTTTTGAAAAAAATTCAAGGTTAACCCCTTGCGGAAAAAAATTGTATTTTCAAAAATGTTTCCCAAACCCATCGATATGCTAACCCCTTGCGGAAAAAAATTGTATTTTCAAACATGTTTCCCAAACCCATCGATATATACACGAAACGAAAGGTCTGTTCAATACCTATTCACACCTGAAAACCAAACGCTTCTGCAGCCTTCGGTTCTCGAGATATTGCAATCCAAAGTAGTTCCCGTGATTGTCAACCCAACTGCATTTGATTTGCTTTGGAAGCTCATATCTCAGCAACCACGCCTCAGAAAAAGCTGCGGTTTTCAGCACTTGAAAGGGATTGAACAGACCTTTGCAGTGGTATTAAATTTGACGATTTAATTTTTTAGAAGATTTTTGAAAAAAATTCAAGGCTAACCCCTTGCGGAAAAAAATTGTATTTTCAAACATGTTTCCCAAACCCATCGATATATACACGAAACGAAAGGTCTGTTCAATACCTATTCACGCCTGAAAACCAAACGCTTCTGCAGCCTTCGGTTCTCGAGATATTGCAATCCAAAGTAGTTCCCGTGATTGTCAACCCAACTGCATTTGATTTGCTTTGGAAGCTGATATCTCAGCAACCACGCCTCAGAAAAAGCTGCGGTTTTCAGCACTTGAAAGGGATTGAACAGACCTTTGCAGTGGTATAAAATTTGACGATTTAATTTTTTTGAAGATTTTTGAAAAAAATTCAAGGCTTAACCCCTTGCGGAAAAAAATTGTATTTTCAAAAATGTTTCCCAAACCCATCGATATATACACGAAACGAAAGGTCTGTTCAATACCTATTCACACCTGAAAACCAAACGCTTCTGCAGCCTCCGGTTCTCGAGATATTGCAATCCAAAGTAGTTCCCGTGATTGTCAACCCAACTGCATTTGATTTGCTTTGGAAGCTGATATCTCAGCAACCACGCCTCAGAAAAAGCTGCGGTTTTCAGCACTTGAAAGGGATTGAACAGACCTTTGCAGTGGTATAAAATTTGACGATTTAATTTTTTTGAAGATTTTTGAAAAAAATTCAAGGCTAACCCCTTGCGGAAAAAAATTGTATTTTCAAACATATTTCCCAAACCCATCGATATATACACGAAACGAAAGGTCTGTTCAATACCTATTCACACCTGAAAACCAAACGCTTCTGCAGCCTTCGGTTCTCGAGATATTGCAATCCAAAGTAGTTCCCGTGATTGTCAACCCAACTGCATTTGATTTGCTTTGGAAGCTGATATCTCAGCAACCACGCCTCAGAAAAAGCTGCGGTTTTCAGCACTTGAAAGGGATTGAACAGACCTTTGCAGTGGTTTAAAATTTGACGATTTAATTTTTTTGAAGATTTTTGAAAAAAATTCAAGGCTAACCCCTTGCGGAAAAAAATTGTATTTTCAAAAATGTTTCCCAAACCCATCGATATATACACGAAACGAAAGGTCTGTTCAATACCTATTCACACCTGAAAACCAAACGCTTCTGCAGCCTTCGGTTCTCGAGATATTGCAATCCAAAGTAGTTCCCGTGATTGTCAACCCAACTGCATTTGATTTGCTTTGGAAGCTGATATCTCAGCAACCACGCCTCAGAAAAAGCTGCGGTTTTCAGCACTTCAAAGGGATTGAACAGACCTTTGCAGTGGTATAAAATTTGACGATTTAATTTTTTTGAAGATTTTTGAAAAAAATTCAAGGCTAACCCCTTGCGGAAAAAAATTGTATTTTCAAAAATGTTTCCCAAACCCATCGATATATACACGAAACGAAAGGTCTGTTCAATACCTATTCACACCTGAAAACCAAACGCTTCTGCAGCCTTCGGTTCTCGAGATATTGCAATCCAAAGTAGTTCCCGTGATTGTCAACCCAACTGCATTTGATTTGCTTTGGAAGCTGATATCTCAGCAACCACGCCTCAGAAAAAGCTGCGGTTTTCAGCACTTGAAAGGGATTGAACAGACATTTGCAGTGGTATAAAATTTGACGATTTAATTTTTTTGAAGATTTTTGAAAAAAATTCAAGGCTAACCCCTTGCGGAAAAAAATTGTATTTTCAAAAATGTTTCCCAAACCCATCGATATATACACGAAACGAAAGGTCTGTTCAATACCTATTCACACCTGAAAACCAAACGCTTCTGCAGCCTTCGGTTCTCGAGATATTGCAATCCAAAGTAGTTCCCGTGATTGTCAACCCAACTGCATTTGATTTGCTTTGGAAGCTGATATCTCAGCAACCACGCCTCAGAAAAAGCTGCGGTTTTCAGCACTTGAAAGGGATTGAACAGACCTTTGCAGTGGTATAAAATTTGACGATTTAATTTTTTTGAAGATTTTTGAAAAAAATTCAAGGCTAACCCCTTGCGGAAAAAAATTGTATTTTCAAAAATGTTTCCCAAACCCATCGATATATACACGAAACGAAAGGTCTGTTCAATACCTATTCACACCTGAAAACCAAACGCTTCTGCAGCCTTCGGTTCTCGAGATATTGCAATCCAAAGTAGTTCCCGTGATTGTCAACCCAACTGCATTTGATTTGCTTTGGAAGCTGATATCTCAGCAACCACGCCTCAGAAAAAGCTGCGGTTTTCAGCACTTGAAAGGGATTGAACAGACCTTTGCAGTGGTATAAAATTTGACGATTTAATTTTTTTGGAGATTTTTGAAAAAAATTCAAGGCTTAACCCCTTGCGGAAAAAAATTGTATTTTCAAAAATGTTTCCCAAACCCATCGATATATACACGAAACGAAAGGTCTGTTCAATACCTATTCACACCTGAAAACCAAACGCTTCTGCAGCCTCCGGTTCTCGAGATATTGCAATCCAAAGTAGTTCCCGTGATTGTCAACCCAACTGCATTTGATTTGCTTTGGAAGCTGATATCTCAGCAACCACGCCTCAGAAAAAGCTGCGGTTTTCAGCACTTGAAAGGGATTGAACAGACCTTTGCAGTGGTATAAAATTTGACGATTTAATTTTTTTGAAGATTTTTGAAAAAAATTCAAGGCTAACCCCTTGCGGAAAAAAATTGTATTTTCAAACATGTTTCCCAAACCCATCGATATATACACGAAACGAAAGGTCTGTTCAATACCTATTCACACCTGAAAACCAAACGCTTCTGCAGCCTTCGGTTCTCGAGATATTGCAATCCAAAGTAGTTCCCGTGATTGTCAACCCAACTGCATTTGATTTGCTTTGGAAGCTGATATCTCAGCAACCACGCCTCAGAAAAAGCTGCGGTTTTCAGCACTTGAAAGGGATTGAACAGACCTTTGCAGTGGTATAAAATTTGACAATTTAATTTTTTTGAAGATTTTTGAAAAAAATTCAAGGCTTAACCCCTTGCGGAAAAAAATTGTATTTTCAAAAATGTTTCCCAAACCCATCGATATATACACGAAACGAAAGGTCTGTTCAATACCTATTCACACCTGAAAACCAAACGCTTCTGCAGCCTCCGGTTCTCGAGATATTGCAATCCAAAGTAGTTCCCGTGATTGTCAACCCAACTGCATTTGATTTGCTTTGGAAGCTGATATCTCAGCAACCACGCCTCAGAAAAAGCTGCGGTTTTCAGCACTTGAAAGGGATTGAACAGATCTTTGCAATGGTATAAAATTTGACGATTTAATTTTTTTGAAGATTTTTGAAAAAAATTCAAGGCTAACCCCTTGCGGAAAAAAATTGTATTTTCAAAAATGTTTCCCAAACTCATCGATATATACACGAAACGAAAGGTCTGTTCAATACCTATTCACACCTGAAAACCAAACGCTTCTGCAGCCTCCGGTTCTCGAGATATTGCAATCCAAAGTAGTTCCCGTGATTGTCAACCCAACTGCATTTGATTTGCTTTGGAAGCTGATATCTCAGCAACCACGCCTCAGAAAAAGCTGCGGTTTTCAGCACTTGAAAGGGATTGAACAGACCTTTGCAGTGGTTTAAAATTTGACGATTTAATTTTTTTGAAGATTTTTGAAAAAAATTCAAGGCTAACCCCTTGCGGAAAAAAATTGTATTTTCAAAAATGTTTCCCAAACCCATCGATATATACATGAAACGAAAGGTCTGTTCAATACCTATTCACACCTGAAAACCAAACGCCTCTGCAGCTTTCGGTTCTCGAGATATTGCAATCCATAGTAGTTCCCGTGATTGTCAACCCAACTGCATTTGATTTGCTTTGGAAGCTGATATCTCAGCAACCACGCCTCAGAAAAAGTTGCGGTTTTCAGCACTTGAAAGGGATTGAACAGACCTTTGCAGTGGTATAAAATTTGACGATTTAATTTTTTTGAAGATTTTTGAAAAAAATTCAAGGCTAACCCCTTGCGGAAAAAAATTGTATTTTCAAAAATGTTTCCCAAACTCATCGATATATACACGAAACGAAAGGTCTGTTCAATACCTATTCACACCTGAAAACCAAACGCTTCTGCAGCCTTCGGTTCTCGAGATATTGCAATCCAAAGTAGTTCCCGTGATTGTCAACCCAACTGCATTTGACTTGCTTTGGAAGCTGATATCTCAGCAACCACGCCTCAGAAAAAGCTGCGGTTTTCAGCACTTGAAAGGGATTGAACAGACCTTTGCAGTGGTATAAAATTTGACGATTTAATTTTTTTGAAGATTTTTGAAAAAAATTCAAGGCTCCCTTGCGGAAAAAAATTGTATTTTCAAAAATGTTTCCCAATCCCATCGATATATACACGAAACGAAAGGTCTGTTCAATACCTATTCACACCTGAAAACCAAACGCTTCTGCAGCCTCCGGTTCTCGAGATATTGCAATCCAAAGTAGTTCCCGTGATTGTCAACCCAACTGCATTTGATTTGCTTTGGAAGCTGATATCTCAGCAACCACGCCTCAGAAAAAGCTGCGGTTTTCAGCACTTGAAAGGGATTGAACAGACCTTTGCAGTGGTATAAAATTTGACGATTTAATTTTTTTGAAGATTTTTGAAAAAAATTCAAGGCTAACCCCTTGCGGAAAAAAATTGTATTTTCAAAAATGTTTCCCAAACCCATCGATATATACATGAAACGAAAGGTCTGTTCAATACCTATTCACACCTGAAAACCAAACGCCTCTGCAGCCTTCGGTTCTCGAGGTATTGCAATCCAAAATAGTTCCCGTGATTGTCAACCCAACTGCATTTGATTTGCTTTGGAAGCTGATATCTCGGCAACCACGCCTCAGAAAAAGCTGCGGTTTTCAGCACTTGAAAGGGATTGAACAGACCTTTGCAGTGGTATAAAATTTGACTATTTAATTTTTTTGAAGATTTTTGAAAAAAATTCAAGGCTAACCCCTTGCGAAAAAAAATTGTATTTTCAAAAATGTTTCCCAAACCCATCGATATATACATGAAACGAAAGGTCTGTTCAATACCTATTCACACCTGAAAACCAAACGCCTCTGCAGCTTTCGGTTCTCGAGATATTGCAATCGAAAGTAGTTCCCGTGATTGTCAACCCAACTGCATTTGATTTGCTTTGGAAGCTGATATCTCGGCCACCACGCCTCAGAAAAAGCTGCGGCTTTCAGCACTTGAAAGGGATTGAACAGACCTTTGCAGTGGTATAAAATTTGACGATTTAATTTTTTTGAAGATTTTTGAAAAAAATTCAAGGCTCCCTTGCGGAAAAAAATTGTATTTTCAAAAATGTTTCCCAAACCCATCGATATATACACGAAACGAAAGGTCTGTTCAATACCTATTCACACATGAAAACCAAACGCTTCTGCAGCCTCCGGTTCTCGAGATATTGCAATCCAAAGTAGTTCCCGTGATTGTCAACCCAACTGCATTTGATTTGCTTTGGAAGCTGATATCTCAGCAACCACGCCTCAGAAAAAGCTGCGGTTTTCAGCACTTGAAAGGGATTGAACAGACCTTTGCAGTGGTATAAAATTTGACGATTTAATTTTTTTGAAGATTATTGAAAAAAATTCAAGGCTAACCCCTTGCGGAAAAAAATTGTATTTTCAAAAATGTTTCCCAAACCCATCGATATATACATGAAACGAAAGGTCTGTTCAATACCTATTCACACCTGAAAACCAAACGCCTCTGCAGCTTTTGGTTCTCGAGATATTGCAATCCAAAGTAGTTCCCGTGATTGTCAACCCAACTGCATTTGATTTGCTTTGGAAGCTGATATCTCGGCAACCACGCCTCAGAAAAAGCTGCGGTTTTCAGCACTTGAAAGGGATTGAACAGACCTTTGCAGTGGTATAAAATTTGACGATTTATTTTTTTTGAAGATTTTTGAAAAAAATTCAAGGCTCCCTTGCGGAAAAAAATTGTATTTTCAAAAATGTTTCCCAAACCCATCGATATATACACGAAACGAAAGGTCTGTTCAATACCTATTCACACCTTAAAACCAAACGCTTCTGCAGCCTTCGGTTCTCGAGATATTGCAATCCAAAGTAGTTCCCGTGATTGTCAACCCAACTGCATTTGATTTGCTTTGGAAGCTGATATCTCAGCAACCACGCCTCAGAAAAAGCTGCGGTTTTCAGCACTTGAAAGGGATTGAACAGACCTTTGCAGTGATATAAAATTTGACGATTTAATTTTTTTGAAGATTTTTGAAAAAAATTCAAGGCTAACCCCTTGCGGAAAAAAATTGTATTTTCAAAAATGTTTCCCAAACCCATCGATATATACATGAAACGAAAGGTCTGTTCAATACCTATTCACACCTGAAAACCAAACGCCTCTGCAGCCTTCGGTTCTCGAGATATTGCAATCCAAAGTAGTTCCCGTGATTGTCAACCCAACTGCATTTGATTTGCTTTGGAAGCTGATATCTCAGCAACCACGCCTCAGAAAAAGCTGCGGTTTTCAGCACTTGAAAGGGATTGAACAGACCTTTGCAGTGGTATAAAATTTGACGATTTAATTTTTTTGAAGATTTTTGAAAAAAATTCAAGGCTTAACCCCTTGCGGAAAAAAATTGTATTTTCAAAAATGTTTCCCAAACCCATCGATATATACACGAAACGAAAGGTCTGTTCAATACCTATTCACACCTGAAAACCAAACGCTTCTGCAGCCTCCGGTTCTCGAGATATTGCAATCCAAAGTAGTTCCCGTGATTGTCAACCCAACTGCATTTGATTTGCTTTGGAAGCTGATATCTCAGCAACCACGCCTCAGAAAAAGCTGCGGTTTTCAGCACTTGAAAGGGATTGAACAGACCTTTGCAGTGGTATAAAATTTGACGATTTAATTTTTTTGAAGATTTTTGAAAAAAATTCAAGGCTAACCCCTTGCGGAAAAAAATTGTATTTTCAAAAATGTTTCCCAAACTCATCGATATATACACGAAACGAAAGGTCTGTTCAATACCTATTCACACCTGAAAACCAAACGCCTCTGCAGCTTTCGGTTCTCGAGATATTGCAATCCAAAGTAGTTCCCGTGATTGTCAACCCAACTGCATTTGATTTGCTTTGGAAGCTGATATCTCGGCAACCACGCCTCAGAAAAAGCTGCGGTTTTCAGCACTTGAAAGCGATTGAACAGACCTTTGCAGTGGTATAAAATTTGACGATTTAATTTTTTTGAAGATTTTTGAAAAAAATTCAAGGCTAACCCCTTGCGGAAAAAAATTGTATTTTCAAAAATGTTTCCCAAACTCATCGATATATACACGAAACGAAAGGTCTGTTCAATACCTATTCACACCTGAAAACCAAACGCTTCTGCAGCCCTCGGTTCTCGAGATATTGCAATCCAAAGTAGTTCCCGTGATTGTCAACCCAACTGCATTTGATTTGCTTTGGAAGCTGATATCTCAGCAACCACGCCTCAGAAAAAGCTGCGGTTTTCAGCACTTGAAAGGGATTGAACAGACCTTTGCAGTGGTATAAAATTTGACGATTTAATTTTTTTGATGATTTTTGAAAAAAATTCAAGGCTAACCCCTTGCGGAAAAAAATTGTATTTTCAAAACTGTTTCCCAAACCCATCGATATATACATGAAACGAAAGGTCTGTTCAATACCTATTCACACCTGAAAACCAAACGCCTCTGCAGCCTTCGGTTCTCGAGATATTGCAATCCAAAGTAGTTCCCGTGATTGTCAACCCAACTGCATTTGATTTGCTTTGGAAGCTGATATCTCGGCAACCACGCCTCAGAAAAAGCTGCGGTTTTCAGCACTTGAAAGGGATTGAACAGACCTTTGCAGTGGTATAAAATTTGACGATTTAATTTTTTTGAAGATTTTTGAAAAAAATTCAAGGCTTAACCCCTTGCGGAAAAAAATTGTATTTTCAAAAATGTTTCCCAAACCCATCGATATATACACGAAACGAAAGGTCTGTTCAATACCTATTCACACCTGAAAACCAAACGCTTCTGCAGCCTCCGGTTCTCGAGATATTGCAATCCAAAGTAGTTCCCGTGATTGTCAACCCAACTGCATTTGATTTGCTTTGGAAGCTGATATCTCAGCAACCACGCCTCAGAAAAAGTTGCGGTTTTCAGCACTTGAAAGGGATTGAACAGACCTTTGCAGTGGTATAAAATTTGACGATTTAATTTTTTTGAAGATTTTTGAAAAAAATTCAAGGCTAACCCCTTGCGGAAAAAAATTGTATTTTCAAAAATGTTTCCCAAACTCATCGATATATCCACGAAACGAAAGGTCTGTTCAATACCTATTCACACCTGAAAACCAAACGCTTCTGCAGCCTTCGGTTCTCGAGATATTGCAATCCAAAGTAGTTCCCGTGATTGTCAACCCAACTGCATTTGATTTGCTTTGGAAGCTGATATCTCAGCAACCACGCCTCAGAAAAAGCTGCGGTTTTCAGCACTTGAAAGGGATTGAACAGACCTTTGCAGTGGTATAAAATTTGACGATTTAATTTTTTTGAAGATTTTTGAAAAAAATTCAAGGCTAACCCCTTGCGGAAAAAAATTGTATTTTCAAAAATGTTTCCCAAACCCATCGATATATACACGAAACGAAAGGTCTGTTCAATACCTATTCACACCTGAAAACCAAACGCTTCTGCAGCCTCCGGTTCTCGAGATATTGCAATCCAACGTAGTTCCCGTGATTGTCAACCCAACTGCATTTGATTTGCTTTGGAAGCTGATATCTCAGCAACCACGCCTCAGAAAAAGCTGCGGTTTTCAGCACTGGAAAGGGATTGAACAGACCTTTGCAGTGGTATAAAATTTGACGATTTAATATTTTTGAAGATTTTTGAAAAAAATTCAAGGCTAACCCTTGCGGAAAAAAATTGTATTTTCAAAAATGTTTCCCAAACCCATCGATATATACATGAAACGAAAGGTCTGTTCAATACCTATTCACACCTGAAAACCAAACGCCTCTGCAGCCTTCGGTTCTCGAGATATTGCAATCCAAAGTAGTTCCCGTGATTGTCAACCCAACTGCATTTGATTTGCTTTGGAAGCTGATATCTCAGCAACCACGCCTCAGAAAAAGCTGCGGTTTTCAGCACTTGAAAGGGATTGAACAGACCTTTGCAGTGGTATAAAATTTGACGATTTAATTTTTTTGAAGATTTTTGAAAAAAATTCAAGGCTAACCCCTTGCGGAAAAAAATTGTATTTTCAAAAATGTTTCCCAAACCCATCGATATAGACATGAAACGAAAGGTCTGTTCAATACCTATTCACACCTGAAAACCAAACGCCTCTGCAGCCTTCGGTTCTCGAGATATTGCAATCCAAAGTAGTTCCCGTGATTGTCAACCCAACTGCATTTGATTTGCTTTGGAAGCTGATATCTCGGCAACCACGCCTCAGAAAAAGCTGCGGTTTTCAGCACTTGAAAGGGATTGAACAGACCTTTGCAGTGGTATAAAATTTGACGATTTAATTTTTTTGAAGATTTTTGAAAAAAATTCAAGGCTCCCTTGCGGAAAAAAATTGTATTTTCAAAAATGTTTCCCAAACCCATCGATATATACACGAAACGAAAGGTCTGTTCAATACCTATTCACACCTGAAAACCAAACGCTTCTGCAGCCTCCGGTTCTCGAGATATTGCAATCCAAAGTAGTTCCCGTGATTGTCAACCCAACTGCATTTGATTTGCTTTGGAAGCTGATATCTCAGCAACCACGCCTCAGAAAAAGCTGCGGTTTTCAGCACTTGAAAGGGATTGAACAGACCTTTGCAGTGGTATAAAATTTGACGATTTAATTTTTTTGAAGATTTTTGAAAAAAATTCAAGGCTAACCCCTTGCGGAAAAAAATTGTATTTTCAAAAATGTTTCCCAAACCCATCGATATATACACGAAACGAAAGGTCTGTTCAATACCTATTCACACCTGAAAACCAAACGCTTCTGCAGCCTCCGGTTCTCGAGATATTGCAATCCAAAGTAGTTCCCGTGATTGTCAACCCAACTGCATTTGATTTGCTTTGGAAGCTGATATCTCAGCAACCACGCCTCAGAAAAAGCTGCGGTTTTCAGCACTTGAAAGGGATTGAACAGACCTTTGCAGTGGTATAAAATTTGACGATTTAATTTTTTTGAAGATTTTTGAAAAAAATTCAAGGCTAACCCTTGCGGAAAAAAATTGTATTTTCAAAAATGTTTCCCAAACCCATCGATATATACATGAAACGAAAGGTCTGTTCAATACCTATTCACACCTGAAAACCAAACGCTTCTGCAGCCTCCGGTTCTCGAGATATTGCAATCCAAAGTAGTTCCCGTGATTGTCAACCCAACTGCATTTGATTTGCTTTGGAAGCTGATATCTCGGCAACCACGCCTCAGAAAAAGCTGCGGTTTTCAGCACTTGAAAGGGATTGAACAGACCTTTGGAGTGGTATAAAATTTGACGATTTAATTTTTTTGAAGATTTTTGAAAAAAATTCAAGGCTAACCCCTTGCGGAAAAAAATTGTATTTTCAAAAATGTTTCCCAAGCCCATCGATATATACACGAAACGAAAGGTCTGTTCAATACCTATTCACACATGAAAACCAAACGCTTCTGCAGCCTCCGGTTCTCGAGATATTGCAATCCAAACTAGTTCCCGTGATTGTCAACCCAACTGCATTTGATTTGCTTTGGAAGCTGATATCTCAGCAACCACGCCTCAGAAAAAGCTGCGGTTTTCAGCACTTGAAAGGGATTGAACAGACCTTTGCAGTGGTATAAAATTTGACGATTTAATTTTTTTGAAGATTTTTGAAAAAAATTCAAGGCTAACCCCTTGCGGAAAAAAATTGTATTTTCAAAAATGTTTCCCAAACTCATCGATATATACACGAAACGAAAGGTCTGTTCAATACCTATTCACACCTGAAAACCAAACGCCTCTGCAGCTTTCGGTTCTCGAGATATTGCAATCCAAAGTAGTTCCCGTGATTGTCAACCCAACTGCATTTGATTTGCTTTGGAAGCTGATATCTCGGCAACCACGCCTCAGAAAAAGCTGCGGTTTTCAGCACTTGAAAGCGATTGAACAGACCTTTGCAGTGGTATAAAATTTGACGATTTAATTTTTTTGAAGATTTTTGAAAAAAATTCAAGGCTAACCCCTTGCGGAAAAAAATTGTATTTTCAAAAATGTTTCCCAAACTCATCGATATATACACGAAACGAAAGGTCTGTTCAATACCTATTCACACCTGAAAACCAAACGCTTCTGCAGCCCTCGGTTCTCGAGATATTGCAATCCAAAGTAGTTCCCGTGATTGTCAACCCAACTGCATTTGATTTGCTTTGGAAGCTGATATCTCAGCAACCACGCCTCAGAAAAAGCTGCGGTTTTCAGCACTTGAAAGGGATTGAACAGACCTTTGCAGTGGTATAAAATTTGACGATTTAATTTTTTTGAAGATTTTTGAAAAAAATTCAAGGCTTAACCCCTTGCGGAAAAAAATTGTATTTTCAAAAATGTTTCCCAAACCCATCGATATATACACGAAACGAAAGGTCTGTTCAATACCTATTCACACCTGAAAACCAAACGCTTCTGCAGCCTCCGGTTCTCGAGATATTGCAATCCAAAGTAGTTCCCGTGATTGTCAACCCAACTGCATTTGATTTGCTTTGGAAGCTGATATCTCAGCAACCACGCCTCAGAAAAAGTTGCGGTTTTCAGCACTTGAAAGGGATTGAACAGACCTTTGCAGTGGTATAAAATTTGACGATTTAATTTTTTTGAAGATTTTTGAAAAAAATTCAAGGCTAACCCCTTGCGGAAAAAAATTGTATTTTCAAAAATGTTTCCCAAACCCATCGATATATACACGAAACGAAAGGTCTGTTCAATACCTATTCACACCTGAAAACCAAACGCTTCTGCAGCCTCCGGTTCTCGAGATATTGCAATCCAAAGTAGTTCCCGTGATTGTCAACCCAACTGCATTTGATTTGCTTTGGAAGCTGATATCTCAGCAACCACGCCTCAGAAAAAGCTGCGGTTTTCAGCACTGGAAAGGGATTGAACAGACCTTTGCAGTGGTATAAAATTTGACGATTTAATATTTTTGAAGATTTTTGAAAAAAATTCAAGGCTAACCCTTGCGGAAAAAAATTGTATTTTCAAAAATGTTTCCCAAACCCATCGATATATACATGAAACGAAAGGTCTGTTCAATACCTATTCACACCTGAAAACCAAACGCCTCTGCAGCCTTCGGTTCTCGAGATATTGCAATCCAAAGTAGTTCCCGTGATTGTCAACCCAACTGCATTTGATTTGCTTTGGAAGCTGATATCTCAGCAACCACGCCTCAGAAAAAGCTGCGGTTTTCAGCACTTGAAAGGGATTGAACAGACCTTTGCAGTGGTATAAAATTTGACGATTTAATTTTTTTGAAGATTTTTGAAAAAAATTCAAGGCTAACCCCTTGCGGAAAAAAATTGTATTTTCAAAAATGTTTCCCAAACCCATCGATATACACATGAAACGAAAGGTCTGTTCAATACCTATTCACACCTGAAAACCAAACGCCTCTGCAGCCTTCGGTTCTCGAGATATTGCAATCCAAAGTAGTTCCCGTGATTGTCAACCCAACTGCATTTGATTTGCTTTGGAAGCTGATATCTCGGCAACCACGCCTCAGAAAAAGCTGCGGTTTTCAGCACTTGAAAGGGATTGAACAGACCTTTGCAGTGGTATAAAATTTGACGATTTAATTTTTTTGAAGATTTTTGAAAAAAATTCAAGGCTCCCTTGCGGAAAAAAATTGTATTTTCAAAAATGTTTCCCAAACCCATCGATATATACACGAAACGAAAGGTCTGTTCAATACCTATTCACACCTGAAAACCAAACGCTTCTGCAGCCTCCGGTTCTCGAGATATTGCAATCCAAAGTAGTTCCCGTGATTGTCAACCCAACTGCATTTGATTTGCTTTGGAAGCTGATATCTCAGCAACCACGCCTCAGAAAAAGCTGCGGTTTTCAGCACTTGAAAGGGATTGAACAGACCTTTGCAGTGGTATAAAATTTGACGATTTAATTTTTTTGAAGATTTTTGAAAAAAATTCAAGGCTAACCCCTTGCGGAAAAAAATTGTATTTTCAAAAATGTTTCCCAAACCCATCGATATATACACGAAACGAAAGGTCTGTTCAATACCTATTCACACCTGAAAACCAAACGCTTCTGCAGCCTCCGGTTCTCGAGATATTGCAATCCAAAGTAGTTCCCGTGATTGTCAACCCAACTGCATTTGATTTGCTTTGGAAGCTGATATCTCAGCAACCACGCCTCAGAAAAAGCTGCGGTTTTCAGCACTTGAAAGGGATTGAACAGACCTTTGCAGTGGTATAAAATTTGACGATTTAATTTTTTTGAAGATTTTTGAAAAAAATTCAAGGCTAACCCTTGCGGAAAAAAATTGTATTTTCAAAAATGTTTCCCAAACCCATCGATATATACATGAAACGAAAGGTCTGTTCAATACCTATTCACACCTGAAAACCAAACGCTTCTGCAGCCTCCGGTTCTCGAGATATTGCAATCCAAAGTAGTTCCCGTGATTGTCAACCCAACTGCATTTGATTTGCTTTGGAAGCTGATATCTCGGCAACCACGCCTCAGAAAAAGCTGCGGTTTTCAGCACTTGAAAGGGATTGAACAGACCTTTGGAGTGGTATAAGATTTGACGATTTAATTTTTTTGAAGATTTTTGAAAAAAATTCAAGGCTAACCCCTTGCGGAAAAAAATTGTATTTTCAAAAATGTTTCCCAAACCCATCGATATATACACGAAACGAAAGGTCTGTTCAATACCTATTCACACATGAAAACCAAACGCTTCTGCAGCCTCCGGTTCTCGAGATATTGCAATCCAAAGTAGTTCCCGTGATTGTCAACCCAACTGCATTTGATTTGCTTTGGAAGCTGATATCTCAGCAACCACGCCTCAGAAAAAGCTGCGGTTTTCAGCACTTGAAAGGGATTGAACAGACCTTTGCAGTGGTATAAAATTTGACGATTTAATTTTTTTGAAGATTTTTGAAAAAAATTCAAGGCTAACCCCTTGCGGAAAAAAATTGTATTTTCAAAAATGTTTCCTAAAGATATCGATATATACACGAAACGAAAGGTCTGTTCAATACCTATTCACACCTGAAAACCAAACGCCTCTGCAGCCTTCGGTTCTCGAGATATTGCAATCCAAAGTAGTTCCCGTGATTGTCAACCCAACTGCATTTGATTTGCTTTGGAAGCTGATATCTCGGCAACCACGCCTCAGAAAAAGCTGCGGTTTTCAGCACTTGAAAGGGATTGAACAGACCTTTGCAGTGGTATAAAATTTGACGATTTAATTTTTTTGAAGATTTTTGAAAAAAATTCAAGGCTAACCCCTTGCGGAAAAAAATTGTATTTTCAAAAATGTTTTCCAAACCCATCGATATATACATGAAACGAAAGTTCTGTTCAATGCCTATTCACACCTGAAAACCAAACGCCTCTGCAGCTTTCGGTTCTCGAGATATTGCAATCCAAAGTAGTTCCCGTGATTGTCAACCCAACTGCATTTGATTTGCTTTGGAAGCTGATATCTCGGCCACCACGCCTCAGAAAAAGCTGCGGTTTTCAGCACTTGAAAAAGATTGAACAGACCTTTGCAGTGGTATAAAATTTGACGATTTAATTTTTAATTAAATCAACAAATATTTCATCTAGTGGAAATCGAAACCAAACCATCGAGAACAGCGAGACTCTCGACGTTTTCGGTATCAAACATACGGTCTCGTCTCTGGTGTTTTTAAGGAAGCCTCGTCTCATTGACGAGACCGCGACTATTCTCACATATAAAATAAAATCCATGTGCCTTAAAACTTTTGCCATTATAATTATAACATCCTCACAGTCAACCTCAATATCCCTATAGATGTTCAGCAACATTAAACCGTTCAACGCGAGCGTGCAAGAGATCGCTCACTTAACGCCACAGATAGCGGAAGTATTGCAACAATCTGCATAAAGCAGTGTTTTATATAAGGGCTAATCACATTGAACGAGTCTACAAAGCTTTTGAGCTCCCAACCCCCCTTCGTTCGCCACTTTGAGTACACATTTCCCTGGCTGTTTGGATCCTGGATAGACAGGTTATGCACAATTAGACTGTTTAGGTTCTATTCAGCCAGTAACAGAGTTGGATAATATTATCACAGAGCAGAAGATTATGTTATTAACTCGTTTAAACCCTATACATCTGCTAGATCAAACGGGGTTATTCGTGCATTTTTTCAACATGCTCTACAAACAATAACCCCATGACTTAGGGTCATCTTCAAAAGTTGTATAGAACTTAGATACGTTACTACCAGCTGGAGGAAAGTCAAAGTAGTTTTTATCGCAAAAGCTGGAAAACTGACACACTCGACTGCAAAGGATTATATACCGATAAGAGTCTCCTCATTTCTTCTCAAGAAACTGGAGAGAATTATTGATCTATATGTTAGAGACCTTCTATGTTCAACCTTCAATACCCCCCTGCGTTCGCCACTGTGAGTATACATTTCCCTGGCTGTTTGGATCGTGAAGAGACAGGTAATACACAATCAGACTCCTTAGACTCTATTCAGTCAGCAACAGAGTTGGAAAATATTATCACAGAGCAAAAGATTATGTGGGCAATAAACTTGTTCAAACCCTATAAATCAGCTTGACAAGACGGGATTATTCCTGTATTTCTTTAACATGCTCTACAGATAATAACCCCATGACTTAGGGTCATCTTCAAAAGTTGTATAGAACTTAGATACGTCACTACCAGCTGGAGGAAAGTCAAAGTAGTTTTTATCGCAAAAGCTGGAAAACTGACACACTCGACTGCAAAGGATTATATACCGATAAGAGTCTCCTCATTTCTTCTCAAGAAACTGGAGAGAATTATTGATCTATATGTTAGAGACCTTCTATGTTCAACCTTCAATACCCCCCTGCGTTCGCCACTGTGAGTATACATTTCCCTGGCTGTTTGGATCGTGAAGAGACAGGTAATACACAATCAGACTCCTTAGACTCTATTCAGTCAGCAACAGAGTTGGAAAATATTATCACAGAGCAAAAGATTATGTGGGCAATAAACTTGTTCAAACCCTATAAATCAGCTTGACCAGACGGGATTATTCCTGTATTTCTTTAACATGCTCTACAGATAATAACCCCATGACTTAGGGTCATCTTCAAAAGTTGTATAGAACTTAGATACGTCACTACCAGCTGGAGGAAAGTCAAAGTAGTTTTTATCGCAAAAGCTGGAAAACTGACACACTCGACTGCAAAGGATTATATACCGATAAGAGTCTCCTCATTTCTTCTCAAGAAACTGGAGAGAATTATTGATCTATATGTTAGAGACCTTCTATGTTCAACCTTCAATACCCCCCTGCGTTCGCCACTGTGAGTATACATTTCCCTGGCTGTTTGGATCGTGAAGAGACAGGTAATACACAATCAGACTCCTTAGACTCTATTCAGTCAGCAACAGAGTTGGAAAATATTATCACAGAGCAAAAGATTATGTGGGCAATAAACTTGTTCAAACCCTATAAATCAGCTTGACCAGACGGGATTATTCCTGTATTTCTTTAACATGCTCTACAGATAATAACCCCATGACTTAGGGTCATCTTCAAAAGTTGTATAGAACTTAGATACGTCACTACCAGCTGGAGGAAAGTCAAAGTAGTTTTTATCGCAAAAGCTGGAAAACTGACACACTCGACTGCAAAGGATTATATACCGATAAGAGTCTCCTCATTTCTTCTCAAGAAACTGGAGAGAATTATTGATCTATATGTTAGAGACCTTCTATGTTCAACCTTCAATACCCCCCTGCGTTCGCCACTGTGAGTATACATTTCCCTGGCTGTTTGGATCGTGAAGAGACAGGTAATACACAATCAGACTCCTTAGACTCTATTCAGTCAGCAACAGAGTTGGGAAATATTATCACAGAGCAAAAGATTATGTGGGCAATAAACTTGTTCAAACCCTATAAATCAGCTTGACCAGACGGGATTATTCCTGTATTTCTTTAACATGCTCTACAGATAATAACCCCATGACTTAGGTTCATCTTCAGAAGTTGTATAGAACTTAGGTGCCTACCTATCAGCTGGAGGAAAGCCGAAGTAGTTTTTATTCCAAAAGCTGGAAAAGTGACACACTCGACTGCAAAGGATTATATACCGATAAGTCTATCCTCGTTTCTTCTCAAGACACTGGAGAGAATTATTGATCTATATATTAGAGACCTTCTAGATGCAAACAACTTGTGCAACTACCAACACGCATACCTTAAAGGTAAATCAGTGGAGACGGTCAGCCCTATCACAGATTCCATTGTGAAAAATCCCTGAATAGGTTGTTACGCTACGAACCCCGAAAAATTGTGTTCAGAGAATCTGAATATAATCGAAAAAGCTTTGCTCTCACTCTCAATTTCGAAATCAGATGTGTTACGTCAAAGCACCTCCAATTGTAAAGAAACAAATTTCAGTTCATATCAATTGTTAATATTTAATATAATATATACAAATGTTTCTGGTAAAATATTCGGTAAAATATCCGGGCGAAACTCATAATAGGACTGAATATACTTTAGTGTTCATTTTTGTCATTTACACATTAAATGGATTCCATAAATATTGCAAAATTTGTAGCTGCAAATAACGAGGCTGTATGGCGAAGGCAAAAGCTTAAAATCCAAAAAAAACGACTGAGAGATGCATGCAATCCATTTGATATGGATGAAAACTTGTACCTACTTAGAGATATGAATCAACCAATTTAAAACTAATAATGAAATCGAAACTTTATCAGTTTCATAAGATACTTCCGAGTGAACAAGCGCTTAAGTACCTACCTACGAGGAGCTGAAACAGGAGTTTCAAGGAGTTAGGTATTTCTCATCAATAAACTTGGTTTGTCGGCTGGCTGCTGCGTTTGGTGCTGGCAAGGATTGCGAAGTTGACATGCCACAGTCTACATTTTCTTTTATTTTAAAAAAATTGCGCAATTCACTGTAGAGAAGACTTGAATTTGAATAAAAATTCATAAAAATCCAATATATTTCCGTTTCATTCTGATTTAGAGAAACGAATTTCTAGGAATTTCAAAATTCGTAGCAGATTTTCCACTACGAATTTACTACGAATTGACTCTATGATAGATTTTTCGGGATTCATAGCAGATTTTCGATTACGATGGATTCTGTGATAGGGTTGAGTATTTCACGAAGTCGTTTCAATAAACCAGATTGTAGATTTGATATATTCCGTGCTGAATAATGGGATCATAAACTCACAACTTGGGTGCACTATTGTAGAGAAAACAGTTACAAGAGGCGCACCACAAGGAGGGGTAATCTCACCTCATCTATGGGTCCTAGTAGTAAACAACATTCTTACGAGTTATAAAACAAAGAATTAAAAGAATTGCTTATGCAGACGACATAGTAATTCTGATATCGGGTAAGTATCTTACCACCATCAAAGATAAAACGGAATCTGCGTCACGGTTAACCTCTCTAAAGCTTAGCTAGTTCTGTTTACGAGGAAGAAGGACTTTATAACTCCAAAGCTAAATTTGATCCCTCTGAAACTTTCCACAGAAGCCAAATATCTAGGAGTAATCCTAGACTCTAAAATAACTTGGAAACGGAACACAGAGGAAGGATTGAAAAGCACTCAGTACCTTCTACACATGTAAAAAAACCTTTGGAGCACAATGAAGCATACGACCGCAAGTCATCCATTGGATGTACACATCGATCGTTCGCCCCATACTTACCTACGGGTCGATTGTGTGGTGGAAGACTGAAGATAAAGATAAGTATCTCAGAAACCTAAACAAGGTACAGAGATTAACCTGTATGGGAATAACGGGGGCATGGAGGTCTACGCCACAAGCAGGCCTGGGGATCATTTTAAATCTTCCAAGTCTATACGAGTACATAAGGTGCACATCAGCCAAGAGTGTACTTCGACTTAAAGAAAACAGACTCTTGGAAAGGTCATGGATCTATCTCTCAAAGGTACGGTAACATAGCTGAACTTGATGTGACCACTGACTACTTACCAACGAAAATAGAATTCAACAGAAATTTTACGATGTTAATACCCGGAAGACATGGATGGGAGCCTAGCTCACTATTAAGAGAACAGGGAATTCCCATCTATACTGATGGGTCTAAAATGGAAGAAGGAACAGGAGTCGTGGTGTTTTGTGAAGCCCCTAATATTAAGGAATCATATAAAATCCCAGATGAATGTAGCGTCTTTCAGGCTAAGATAGAAAGCAAAAAACTGATCTGATCAGAGATCACATTTTTCGTGAACAGTCATCGGTAACTTCTACCAAGTCAAAATTTGCTGGGTTCCTGGACACAGAAATGTAGAAGGGAACGATATAGCAGATAAACTGGCAAGGAAATGTTCAATAGCAAATAGGAATAGCAGCAACTTATTGAGTATAGATCCTGAAGTCCCGTTTGGCGTAGTGAAAAGGAAAATAGACATAAAATGAAAGATTAAATAAATAACTCCTGGATATCCAGGAGCGACTGTGTTATATTTAGAAGTTTATGGCCTAGAATTAACGAAAAGAAAACCCAGTATATTTCATCACTGAGTAAAAAGACCATCAGAACTTCGATATATGTATTAACATGACATTGTAACATAGGTACAATAGCCACTATATTGGGTGTATTGGCATCAGACTTCTGCAGGAACTGTCAAGTTGCTGATGAAACAGAAACATTTAAACATCTGCTCTGCGACTGTCTAAATCTACAAAGAAATCGACGACTTCGGAAACAGGTTTATTGATGAACTAGATGACCTAATGCATATACCAATGGGAAATATGGAAGAATATATAGAATAGGTCCCCGTGTACGCAGCAGCCTTGAGTTGCACACGCCCCTCCTATCTTTACATACATTTTAGAAAAAAATCAAGGCGAACTAACCCCTTGAAAAAAAATTACATTTTCAACAATGTTCCCTAAGCCCATTAATTTATACAATAAAAGAAAAGTCTGTTTAATACCTATCCACAGCAGATTACAAAAAGCATCTTCGACTTCAGGTTCTTGGGGTTTTCAATCCAAAGTTATTCCCATGATTTTCCACCCAACAGCATTTGTCTTGTTTTGGATGGTGAACCAAACCTCATACAAATCTGCGGCTTCCAGTACTCGAAAGTAATTGGACATACCTTTCCATTGTTGTACAAGTTAATATGTCAATCGATTTTGTACTTGCGATATATATACTGTAGGGCAAGTCTTGCATTTGGAAAAAAAATCGTCCAGGAAAATTAGACATTCACTTCGAAAAAATTCCGACAAAGCTGAATTTTGGCGGAGAGCTTCATTTTAATGCCCTTAGCATTTCCTAAACAGTACCCTAAATTTGGTGAGGAGCAAAAATTTTTAGGGGGGAGGGGGAAAAATAATTTTTTTTTTCAAATTATTTTATTTATTTTATTTTGTTCAATAACTCCCAAAACCGTTATTTTTCTCAAAATTTTCTAAAAACAACTTTTATACAGTAAAATTATCTACAAAATGACATACTAACTACTTCTGCATATCAATTCATTCTTAAGTTATAGCGTGTCAAATTTTAATTGTTCGTCATTAAACGTAAAAAATAATAATTTATTTTATTTTGTTCAATAACCCCAAAACCGTTTTTGTTCTCAAACTTTTCTAAGAACAGCTTATAGACATTAAAATTATCTTCAAAATGACATATCAACGACTTCTGTATGTCAATTCGTTATTAAGGAATAGCGTATCAAAATTTATTATGAAATAAAATAAATATCAAAATAGATAAATAGCTCCAATTTTAACGAACAATTAAACTTTGACACGCTACAACTTCAGAACGAATTGACACGGAGAAGTCGCTAATATGTCATTTTGTATATAATTTTACTGTATAAAAGTTGATTTGAGAAAAATAACGGTTTAGGGAGTTATTGAACAAAATAAAATAAATAAATTATTTGAAAAAAAAAAATATTGTTCCCCCTCGCCACCTAAACATTTTTGCTCTCCACCAAATTTAGGTTACTGTTTAGGAAATGCTTAGGGCTCTGCTCTTAGAGTTTTTATTAGCAAAATAAAGATTTAAGTGTTTAGAATCATTTTTAGGCCCAAAACTTACGATACATTTTTTTCTACCACCTAAATTATCTCGGAAACTGCTCTTACGATTTTAATAAAAACAAATATGGGTATAGTTTACATTTTGGAAAACTTTTTTTCTTACATATTTAGTTATTAACGGTGCCTGGCATACAACCATATTTTTGATTTTCGACTTTCTTATAAGCGACTTAACGGATTTCGATCAAAATTTTTATGTAGGAGGTACGTTGAATTCTTAATAATACCAACATTTTTGAAAAACATTTTTTTTTGATTTTTGAAAAAAAAAAAATTATTTTTTTGTAAATTCAATATTTCGGTAATGGCTGGACGATGATTTTTTTTTTGAAATTCAGGTTTTAAATTTATATTATTAAATAATTAAAATTGTTATAATAATTAAAAAAATTTACCAAATTTTGTCATTAAAAAATTAGGTAAGAACTAGTAAAACCTCTGTTTCTACTACAAATCCTGTGATTAAAATGTGATCGAACATAAGAGCAAGTACGTGCGTTCCCGTCGTGCATTTTATTAAATAGGCAAATCGCGTACCCATTCCAAAAAAAAAAAAAAATAATAAAATCGATAAGCTACGACTTTTAAACTCGTCCTTGAAAGAATTAATTACTATTTTTGGAGGACAAGATACAACATAGAACTTTTCGTTCCTGTTTTAAGTTAATTTTATTTTGGAGATCTTCATCACAGAAATGGGCATTAGTAATATGTACATATATTTATACCTAGATAACAAATATCTACATTTTGTGAAAACAATGGAAGTGGAAGTTTCTATTTTCACCCACATTCATCAAAAAACCACTACAAAGAAAGAACTTCGGGTAGATTGATTTTTAAAGCACAAACATCATTTTCAATAAATGGTTTTGCAAAAGTGTAGCTATTGCAATTTACTTTTATTTAGTAGAAAGTATTTGCTGTTGTTGTGTGTGATTTATTAAGACTATATTTTAGTGCTAATAAATTGTGTGAAAAATAAATACAAAATAATTACTTTTTTATTCAGAAATAATGACTATTTATGTAAAATGTTAATCACTGGATGGAAACCTTTTAAGGCTGTTGTGCTATCAATAAGAGTTTTAGTTGGTGTTGTGTTTGATTTTAATTTAATTGGTGAAGTTTCATTGCTTCCATCCGTGGTACGTATTGGTGAGTTCAGTGTTTTGTATCTAATTTCAAAACTATATAGAACTCCATTAACTTCAATTTACAAAAATCAGAAATGAATGCAGGTTAGACTTTTTATTAAGATCAAATGCAGTATTTGCCAAAAGCTGTGATGCGCGTCCATGTAGCTATGTCATTTTTATAATTTACATAGAGCTACACAACTGGACACGCAACAAGTATTAATGTACAAGTTAACTTTTATTTAACAGTATTTTAGAAAATAACTTCTCAGATATCAGGAATTTGTTTTTCATAACTCAATTACAAGTTACAACCCAAATAATTATACCAACTTCACATGCATTTATAGTAAAAGTAATTTTGCCAAAATAATGAAATTAGTGAACTAATAAATTTTATTGGAAATTTGAGTGCATATGCAATATTATTTTATAGGTCTATTTACAGGAACTTTGGTGATGATATGCAAATATGCACTAATGCGTCTTTAAGTTATAATCACTCAAAAGTGAGTTAATAAGTATTGAACCCCGCGAAAAGGTCCCCCACGTAGAGATTGTAATCCCGAATGTTCCTTTCAATCATTCGGGATTAAAAATCGCGAACCCGCGATAATCCCGGGATTTAAAAAAAACAATTATAAAAACAATGAAAAATTTATTTTCGGTATGTATTGTCATGTTTTTCTTGCATGGCAAAGAGTTAAAATTTATTCGGCCTCCTTAAACCAAAATATTTTATTATTACAAATAGGTGCCGTGAAATAAGGTTGATGGCAATAAGGTCGATCGACTTTATTTCCATCGAGGTGGAAATAAGACCGACTTTAAATTGTCTGCGTTATTGTCTATCCCAATAAAAGCGACTGAAATTTTTCCTAAACGTGTTTTAGTGGGCAATTTATAATTGGTTACGGTTGACCGCAATACGTTTCACCGCACACGTTTTCTCGCATAACTTTTTCTCGCAGCACAGTTGCCTACGTAACCATATCACGCTTGCCCGAGGCAACGTTTGCTCGCGAAAAAGCTACCTTTTTTAATACAATCGTACAATGTATCTGCTCATACATTTGGTCACCCGATTGCTTGAGAATGAACAAGAACGAAGTTTTGGTACTATTTGCAATACGCAGAACAAGAATCTTGCTTGTGCTATAGAGAACCAGGAGAAGAACGAAAAGAATTCACCGTTGAAAAAAGGCATACATAGAGGTTTTATTTTTGAGTTTTCTCATATTATATTAGAATTCGAAGCAAGACACATGAAATGCATATGCAATGATAAAATGTGAATGATTTTACGTTCAGAGTTGGTTGGCGGTAAGTGATTTGCTGGAAGTGGGTATTGGTTTTGAGCACTATGCGAATGGTTCTTTTAAGAACTAAAAAAAATATAAACATATTAAATTGACTGCATTGTCTATGGTCGTCCTGCCACAAATCCTAAGAATTACCTTTGTAATATTTTTCGGTTTTTGTAGAGACTACTTCTTCCTTAACCTATCTTTAACACTCAGACTTGGTCCGACGAGCAGCCAAATAAACCAAAACCAAAAAACAATTCTGGTCTCTAGGGCGTCTCAATATTAAAGTGAACTAACCTGATTTCCAGCGAATTGCTAAATAAAAATGCAATATCTTCTCTTTTGGCTTCAGAATTTGAATTTTTATTTTATTTCGTTCTTTATATACGATCTTTAGACTCAAATTCTATTATCGATATTCAACCATTGCTTTGATTTCCATAAAATCAGTCTGCATTGCGGAGATATTTAATTTTAATTAAATTAAATTAAATTAAATTAAATTAAAATAAATTAAATTAAAATAAATTAAATTAAATTAAATTAAATTAAATTAAATTACATTAAATTAAATTAAATTAAATTAAATTAAATTAAATTAAATTAAATTAAATTAAATTAAATTAAATAGGATTTAATAGGTACTATCCAATATAGCTAACACACACAATTTTATACAGGTGCAGGATACTCTAAATAGTGATCAAGAAAAATGCCGATATAGTAAACACTTATTTTTTTCTCAGAATTTTCAATCCACAATGCGTACACAGCTTGGCGATATGGCTTAACCGTTTTGTTTCATGTCGTTTTAAATCTTCAAATGCGTTTGTGTCTGTGTCCTATTTAATCAAAGGATGCTGTTATCTACATATATTGATAGATAGATAGATAGATAGATAGTTTATTGATTTTGTTTAAATTTTACAATGGTTGTTACCGCACATTTTACAATATAGTGATTTGATACAATGTATCTTTCAACTAAAATAGTATGTATATAAGTTTTATAATTTATCAATAAGGTTTATATAATTATGTCCGGAGGAAAAAACAATAAAAACCTCCATTTAATGTAACTACATATATTGATTAGGTCATTGAATGATCGGTACATAACCATGCAGATTATTCAGAAATTTTAGTTGAATATGTATACACTTTTTCCACATTTAATTTTTTGTTATACGAGTACAAAACTTTATTTCTATATTGGTACCCGATAGTAAATATTAATTTCCATCAATTTGATTATTGTTGTTATGAGGTTTTATTTATTTTTATTTTTATTTTTTTTATGTTTACGTGATATGAAATGTTCCTTTTTTTTTGATGAGATTTTTCAAAGAAAATTTAAATACTGTCAAGACTCACTCTGCCTATGTATGTATATTTTATTTAATGTTTGTTAAATTGATTATTTACACTAAAGAATAATAAAAAAAAGGTGTGTGTACTTCACACTAATCTATGTACATATGTAGTTTTTATCAAATTTAGCTTTGGAAAACTAATACAAATTCACTCTCGAAATAATGAACATGCCTGATTTTTATTACTTCACTATATCGAGCGTCTGCTGCAATTATTTTTTTGTTTTATTTTTTGATTATTAAAATTTAAAAAAGATATTTTGAGTGGTGAAGAAAAATTGTAAGTATTTGCGGAGAGAAAAGAAAATGCGACTGCACTTGACGGAAGTTCTAACGTTCTCTACTGAATACACTTGTCCTTGTCGTAAAAGCCTAGTTTGATAAGTGAATTTCGACTTGTGTGTTATAGGCCCCTACCCAACTTTTTCGTAATTAAATTTGTATAAACTTTAATTAAATTTAATTTCAACAGGCGGAATATTCAATGATGATCAAATAGAAAGCTCAGCAGTACTGGCATTTAAGTACGCGGTACATAGTATTAATAGAGATAAGGGAATTTTATCCGATACGACCCTGGACTATGATATCCAATATATATCGAAAAATGATTCATTTCGTGCCAGTAAAAAAGGTAAGTATAAAAATAACAATTTAATTTTCCTTTCGTTATTTTAAGCGTTTTTTTTTAATGAAATATTCAGTTTGCTCTCAAATAAAACTTGGAGTGCATGCTATATTTGGCCCGTCTGATGCTGTTTCCCGAGCACATATCCATTCGATATGTGATGCACTTGATATGCCACATTTAGAATCAAAAATTGATCTTGGAAATCGAATACGAGAATTTTCCATAAATCTTCATCCATCCCAATTTTATGTTAACACTGCATTTCAAGATGTCATTCGATATTTAAACTGGACAAAAATTGGAGTACTTTTCGAAAAGCATAGTGGTAATATTTTTTGTTTTAGTAAACTGTAATAACTGTAACTGTAAACTAGATTATATCCATATAATAGTGTGTATTCCAAATGCTTGCATTCATTAAGTCATAAAAATTAGTGAAATGAAAAAAAAAATAACTTACCTCTAACGTAGTCCATTGAAATATTTTGTGACCTATAGTTCACAAAATATTTTAATTGGATTTAATCCACACAGTCCACAAAAACAAAAATAATATATAAATATTGTTTGCGTTTTCTTCGAATATAATTTAATGTAGTCCTTTAAACGCTGGGCTCTAGTGACACAAACTTTTTCCTTTATTAGTTACTGCTAAGGTTAATGCTTTCTTCAGGCTTTCCAAATTCCTGTAAGAGCACACACTATGCTCTTCAATTCAATTGCACCACAAGCTAAAATACAAAGGATTCAAATCTGGCCTTCCAATTTACTAAAAAAAAAAAAAACATTGATTATGAAACCTAAGTCAGTCTTGTGTTGTTTAGCCTTTGCGTGCAGGACCAGAGTCCTGTTGATAGATCCATATTTGCCTCCATTGAAAAATATATTGGTTAAACTCCATACAAACTCCTTTGTCCATATTCTTGATACATATTATATTAGTGCCCATTTTCATAACGTTCAAAAAAAATTAAGGGGCGAGTTATGTTCTGATAAAAAAAAATAATTTTTTATTTTCGGCAGAGTTACGCCGTAAACATTTATTGAACAATCCAAGACAACCTAGAACTGATTACATTTTGTTTTATATTCTTATATTGCTAGGTAGCAGTTTTACTGGGGAAAATAATAAATATTGTAACAAATTGTAATTCCTGACTACTTTTAAATCGCTAAACGGACATTATTTTATTTGTTATACAAAGTTCCTATAAATTTTAAACTACATATCGACAGCAAAAACGTAAACCCAGTATTATGCTTTATAATCTGCATTACGAATATTAGCAAATTCTTGAACTATTTGGTGAGAGAGTTCAAGAGACATTAGCAGCAATAAAAACAAGTAAACGGTGATTTTTTAAGAGCTTGGTTTTTGAAAATTCAAAAAAAACACAGAAACTTGTAAAAAGTGAATGAAATTTTTATTTGGATCGATAAATCAATTTCTGCCATTTACTTTGTAAAAATAATTTCACTTAAATATTGCCCGCGGCTACGCTTCAGGTGGTCCATTCTGAAGGTCCAATTTTGGCAAACTTTTTCACACATTTCGGCCGGAATCTCACCAATGACGCGTTCAATGTTGGCTTCCAAGGCAGCAATCGTGTTTTGCTTGTCCCCATACACAACAGACTTAACATAGCCCCACAAAAAATAGTCTAACGGGGTCAAATCACATGATCTTGGTGGCCAATTGACTGCGCCAAAACGTGAGATCAACTGCTCACCAAATTCGCCTCTCAATTGATGCATGGTTTCGCGTGCAGTGTGGCATGTGGCACCGTCCTGTTGGAACCACATGTCGACCGAGTTCAATTCTTGCATTTTCGGCAAAAAAAAATCTGTTATCATCGAACGGTACCTTTCTCCATTGACCGTAACCCTGCGGCCTTCATCGTCCTTGAAGAAGTACGGCCCAATGATGCCGCCTGCCCATAAACCGCACCAAACAGTGCATTTTTCGGGATGCATTGGTAGCTGCTGAATTGCCTCTGGCTGCTCTTCACTCCAAATACGGCAATTCTGCTTATTCATGTATCCATTTAGCCAAAAATGAGCCTCGTCGCTGAAGACCATAAAACGGACGTAGCTTGCGAAACACATTTTTCACAGAGCACGAATTTTGATAATAAATTTCAATAATTTGCCAACGTTGTTCAGGCGTAAGTCTATTCATGATGAAATGGCAAACAATACTGAATCGAAATGTCAAATGTTCGTGGAATTTGTCATGTGTGATCTGTCAAAAATGTAAACGTCAAAAACCAAGTAGCAAAAAAATCACACGTTATAAATAGTAACTTCTGCCTGAAGATGGCACAGTTTATTTTTGAGAGCGCAAGTGCAAAGTTGGTTCTAAGAAAAGATATAAGTTTGTAATTGGTATACTTTTATTATAAGTGGAATAAAGCGTTTAGTGTGTTAGAAAGAAAAGTGGTGTTTAATTAATTGTTAAGTAAATAATTTGAAGTCGTTAAAAAAGTAAATAGATTTTATTTGTGAACCCGAGTTAAAATATTACAATATGTCGGATACGTAAAATAGAGTGCATGGAAATAAATTAGTAAAATAATATTTGCAATGTGAAAAATAAAATAAATCTGATTGAGGGGTCAATGTATCTAAAATGAAATAATATACAGAGCAGAATAAAATAATAAGTAAATAAGGTAATAAGTTGTTTAAAGTAATTTAGGTGCTGCATAGTTGAGGGGTCAATATAACTGGCCCGAAAACTGGGTTTGGGACAGGGTGGTGGACAATGGCCACTTTAATTGAAATAATTGTCCTAGTATTCCCTAACCAGCACAGAAATTAATCTCAGAGCTACATTCAATTTTCTCAACATTATTTCTTGCCTTCGAAGGGAGTTTCGTCGAAACCCATTCTTCATCCACTACTTTCATTAGCTCCATTCATCACTCCCTGGATTGTCCTCTATACTCCTGACGATTCGACTGAGAACCCGGAAAACAAATATCTCGTGATTCATATTCGTTTTAACACGAAGAACGCATTTAAGTTTTTGATGTGGTCCATATTACACATATTGGATCTACATAAATGCATACAGTAAAAGCCCGTTAATTCGCAATTTTTTAATTCGGAAAACTCAATTATTCGGAAAAAAAATATTCCGTAGAAAAGAGATTTTTCCGAATAAATGAGTCGGTTTTCAATTTTTTTAACTAAAACTTCTTTTGGGGCATTGGGGGTAAAAAATGTCTATGAAGCTGTCAAACCGACCGACATATGACACAATACGACACGCTTTCTAAAAACAAAAATGTGTACCCACAACATTGTTCTTTCTTTCTATGGCTTGCTTTATGATTTATTGATGTAAGTTATGCTGAAGCTGATAGGCTCGTTGCTAGTACATCAGTGTATCTACTTATATATAGATTTATAACGGGTGATTTTTTTGCTACTTGGTTTTTGACGTTTATATTTTTGACAGATCACACATGACAAATTCCACGAACATTTGACATTTCGATTCAGTATTGTTTGCCATTTCATCATGAATAGACTTACGCCTGAACAACGTTTGCAAATTATTGAAATTTATTATCAAAATTTGTGTTCTGTGAAAAATGTGTTTCGCAAGCTTTTATCGCAAAATTGTCTTCAGCGACGAGGCTCATTTTTGGTTAAATGGATACTTGAATAAGCAGAATTGCCGTATTTGGAGTGAAGAGCAGACAGAGGCAATTCAGCAGCTACCAATGCATCCCGAAAAATGCACTGTTTGGTGCGGTTTATGGGCAGGCGGCATCATTGGGCCGTACTTCTTCAAGGACGATGAAGGCCGCAGGGTTACGGTCAATGGAGAAAGGTACCGTTCGATAATAACAAATTTTTTTTGCCGAAAATGCAAGAATTGAACTCGGTCGACATGTGGTTCCAATAGGACGGTGCCACATGCCACACTGCACGCGAAACCATGCATCAATTGAGAGGCGAATTTATTGAGCAGTTGATCTCACGTTTTGGCGCAGTCAATTGGCCACCAAGATCATGTGATTTGACCCCGTTAGACTATTTTTTGTGGGGCTATGGTTAGTCTATTGTCTATGGGGACAAGCCAAACACGATTGCTGCCTTGGAAGCCAACATTGAACGCGTCATTGGTGAGATTCCGGCCGAAATGTGTGAAAAAGTTTGCCAAAATTGGACCTTCAGAATGGACCACCTGAAGCGTAGCCGCGGGCAACATTTAAGTGAAATTATTTTTAAAAAGTAAATGGCAGAAATTTATTTATCGATCCAAATAAAAATTTCATTCACTTTTTACAAGTTTCTGTGTTTTTTTGAATTTTCAAAAACCAAGCTCTTAAAAAATCACCGTTTATATATGGAATAGTATAATGTGTAATTTAATTTATTATTACTGAACCATGAATCAAATTTCGAACGAAGGTGATGTTTGTACAATTGGAAGATGGGGTCGTTATGTGGGATGTATTTATTCAAGTTCAGGACCGGTATCAAAATATGCCAACTTCGTTGTTTTTTAGTTACAGAAATGTAGTTTATGAAATATTTAGAACCTTTTGCGTTAATAAAATAGTTTTTCGTTTTAAATTCTGGCATTTGTTCATCAATGGGAACGAGCTTTAGTGCATAAAAATATCTCATTAATTCGGAAAATTCGTTTATTTGGAATGACGTTCCCCACAAGTATTCCGAATTAACAGTATTTATATATTTTGTGTTTGCATTTATTTAAATAAATAGCTTGAATACTTTGATTGTTTTTTTCTGTATTCATTATTGCCAAATAATATAGTTTAATATAACATATTTCATGTTTTTAACAAAATTTTCAATAGTAATTTAGGGAGAATAGATACTAGTGGCATTTGTATTTCAATAAAATATAGATAATGCCACTTCAAATTAAACAATTAAGAAATCACTGTGGGGTGTACATATTGGATTAAAGTAATAAATTATTTTGATATACATTTTTAAAGAGAAAATAAAAAGTATGTTTTTTTTTTTGTAAATTCAATTTTATTTAATATTAGCTTATAACTATCTTAAAGCTAGACAAAAATGTTTAAAACTAGCCTAATTATCAATAACTTACAACTAATTTACTGGCCCTTTACGGGCGCTCTAAACTAAACAAAAACTCTTAGAACTAATGTCTTTCGACCTAAAAACTATTTTAATTAATTCGAATTATTTTATTTTTATTTAACCAAGAAAACTTTTTAAAAAACTCAGTGTCAAATCATTTTTAATTTTTTACTTAAGAACTACCTAAAGATAAACTAAAAAGAATTAAAACTAGACACAACTAACTTATACTAACTAAAAATAACTTAAACTACTTAAAATACCTAATAATACCCAAAACCACTTAAAACTACTTAAAAACTAGAACAGCCACAGCAGCATTTTTTTCTTTTTTTTTTTAAGTTTTTTTGTTTATTTTGTATATGCATGCAGAAACACAACAACATGCAACCCACCCATGCATGTACATACGCACATACATACTTACGCACATACATGCACGGACACGCAGTTACATGCACATATGCCCCCGCATACATACATAATTTAATTTTTTTTTTGGTGCCACCCCGACTGTTCCCTATACCTAATTGCCCTAAATCTATGTAAGTCGGCCAAGACACACCATCTTCATCGACTTTAAATATTATGATGCTGTTCAGAGAGCCACCAGAACTGGTTCTCCTGTTTCGCCCTATCCCTCCGATCCCGATCGGACACAGTCCTACTGAACCGAAGGCGCACCTCTCCACCTTGAGCGATGACGTCTCGACCATACAGGAGTCGCCTATCCACAGCTTTCCGGCTGACGTGGTAGATGAGCATAACCGCCCCTCCATCCTCTATCAGCCCTCGACTGTCTAAATAGAGGAATGCCTCGAGAGGGATGTAACCACTTAACTGCGCACTCTCAAAATATTCGTTATTGGTGTAATAAGCCCCAACAATTAAGCTGTTAGTTGAGGACATCGCTCTTGCAACGTGACCCCGAATCAGCTTTAACAAAAAAAATATCTATTCTGTTTATGTTGGCTCCGTTGTATAGAACCTGGTTGGAATAATATCTTGTGTACTCCGACTCTGGTGTTCTGTGTAATCCAAGGCAACGTCTAAAACATTGCCTCTGAAACACCCGAATCTTTTCCATTTGAGATGGGGCAACGTTGAACCACACCGGGCATCCGTAGGCAATCATCGGCCTGATGAGTGCCATTTAGCAAATCACCTTCACCCTGCTGCCAAGACGGCTGCTATAAAACAGTCGTTTTGTCAAGGCAAAGGCTCCCCTAGCCCTGACCAAAGCAGCACCTATATGTCTGTCGAAATACAGATACTGATCCAACCAGATGCCAAGGTACTTTACTACACTTTTACTCGCCAGTGGATGTCAATTCGGCCCTACGATCACCAGTCTATGTCTTCTTATTTTTCCATTAAAAACCAATTCTAAAAATAAATGTCATACAATGAGTTGCTGGTTTATTCATTACATGCTGTTTAGGCATAGAACTAACAACATGTGATTGAGTAAAACTAGTATACCGATAAAATATGACAAAGAATAAAAAAATTAATGCGAATTATAAGGGACATAGATAAATAAGACACGGAAATTTCTCTGCATTAGTTCAGCCGCCATCCCTGGAGATAAAATCTGAGACAACAACCACCTACAGCCTCCGAATATCGCGCCACACATCTTTCCTATCTTTCTTTCTCTTCCTTAACCTCACCCACACGCCCGCGCTGTGTTGAAACATTTAAAGGTTATTCATATTCATTTTGTGCTGTTCCAGTGTGAAGCAATGGATAGCATGGCTATCGTTATTTAATCTTTTTATAGTAAAATTTTGACCTATGGCCAACTTACACAGATTTATACTCAGAATGAACTGATAATAGCTTTAATTGGTAATTGTGCAGATCTTATATCACATTTACCTTTATCCGATCTTTACAATCATTCTCAAGTTTGAAGACAAAAGCTGTTCGAAAGCCTTGGCATTCAATTGGCATTCACTTTTTTGTACAATTATTCGACTTTGAAACGACAAAGAGAGCTGTACTTTCAGTCATAGCTCGTTTATTCGACCGAGCAGGTTGGTTATCACCAGTTGTTATTACCGCTTAGATAATAATGCAGCAGATTTGGAAGGTGGGACGTCTTGGGACCGAAGCCTTGTGCCCCTTACGTGTCAACGCTGGAGGATTTTTTTAACTATTTGAACGAAATAGAATCTATTCAAATACCATGATAGATTCAATATGATCCCAATTCTTCTTCAATTCAAATTCATGGATTCTGTGACGCTTCTGAGAGTGCTTATGCTGCCACTCTTTATTTGCGTACTAAAACCGATCTTCAAGCTTGGACAAGTCACCTTTAATGTGCCAAAAACAAAGTAGCTCCAGTCAAAAAATTATCATTTCCTCGACTGGAATTATGTGCTGCCTTGCTGCTTTCGAAACTGGTTATCAAGGTTCTTCCACAGCTCAATTGCAAACATTTTAAACTTTTTCTTTGGACAGATAGCTCCATCGTTTTATGTTGGCACGAAAAACCTTCAAGTACGTGGACCACCTTCGTAGCAAACAGAGTTTTCGTGACACAAGAAGGTACCTCCGAAGCCATATGGATGCACGTCTGCTCCGCTGACAACCCAGCTGACCTTGCTACTTGTGGGTTGGCTCAGTCTCAACTTAAAGAAAGTAGCATTTGGTGGACAGGTCCACCATGGCTGATCCAATCTGAACAGTTGTGGCCATGACCTATTTTTTCATGCCCTAACGAACAGGATTTAGAGAAAAGACCAATAAAATTAAGCCATACTAATGTCAAGGTATTTAATATCGAAAACATTATAAAAAAAATTTCTTCGTTTCAAAAAGCAGTACAAAATTTCATATCACTGTGAAAATCAATTAGTTCAACGCTTGACACTTTGTCAATATTGGATTCCAAAATTGAAAAATTTGGTTAAGAAACTAAATCGGCATTGTAAAGCTTGTACCATCCATCGCAAAAGAATTAATCAACAAATCATGGCAGCGCTGCCCCCAGAACGTACTCAAATTTCATTACCGTTTATAAATACTGGCTTGGACTTTGCTGGCCCATTTAAACTTAAAACGCTTCATGGCCGTAGATGCTATTTATCTAAAGGGTATGTTTGTTTATTAATTTGTTTCTCCACGAAAGCTATCCACTTAGAAGCTACTAGTCACCTTACAAGTCAATCGTTCCTAGCAGCCTTAAGCCGTTTTATTGCACGTCGAGTTACACCAAAGATCATTTTCTCCGATAATGGCACAAATCTTGTCGGGGTAAGCAAAATAATAGCGAACTCCTTTAAGACATTTAAACAATCTTTACAATCAATCGCAACCGATCTGTATAATGACCGTAAGTTGCAATGGAACTTCATTCCGCCTGGTACAACACGTATGGGTGGTCTGTGGGAGGCTGGGATCAACAGCTTCAAAAAACATTTCCAAAAAATTGCTGGTGATTACAAATATACTTTCGAAGATTTGTCTAGGTTACTCGCTTAGATTGAAGCTTGTCTAAGTTCGCGACTAATGTCTCCAATGTCAGATAATTCCCATGACATTCTACCGCTTACTCCAGGCCACTTTCTTTGCGGTGTCCTTCTTTTAGCTCCACCTGAGTCTGATCTTACTGATTTATCATTAAATTGCCTGAACCGCTGGAAGAAACTACAAATTCTACACCAACAATTTTGTGTAAGATGGAAGCATGAATATCTATTGAATCTTTAAAAACATCATAAATGGAAGTATACCCAAAAGAGAACGTCAAAGAAAATGATTTGGTTGTAAAAATGAACATTTGCCTCCAAATGAATGGCGCTTAGGTAGAGTCATAAGAGTATATCCGGGAGTTGATAACCGTGTCCGTGTTGCTGATATTAGGACGCATATGGCATGCTGACCATTCCTATTGTTAAATTTTGCGTTCTAACAACTGATTAAATATCTTTAAATAGCTACTACATTCGTTTTTCAACATTTCTCTGTTCTTTGAGTTTTTCAATAGAATATTTATATTTTAAGTTTCAAGTACTTGCACTGAATTAAGGAAACTGTTGCGACGCAACATGCATCATCTTCAAATCTGAAAATCAAAGATGTAAATCGCCGACGGCATTACAAAAATCTAATGCAATCACCGACGGCAAACATGCACCTATTGCCAAAAATTGGGAGCGCATGAAAGATGACACCAATTAACATATCAATAATTATCAATTGTGGAAGTTAACTCCGAAAAAACTAGTCTCGCCCTATGACTAATTAGGCCCTCCCACTATGCGATGTTTTTTTTGTGTATGGATGCAGCAGTGAATGATCAAGCAACAGTTGCCAAACGATCGATGGGTTCTAAGCTAAAACGAAGAGGATGAGAGGTGCGAAGGGAAGCTTTGTATGGACATTTGCATTCCATGGTCAAGCACAAAATTTGCATCTACATAGTAAAACAAAACGAGCTTTTTATTTCAAAAGGATAAATTCGTTTAAATTCTATTGTGCTAGTTTGGTGACATTGCAATTTTGTCGATGGATTTTGTGCGATTGTTTTTTAGTTGCCAACGGCAATCTTATATTTTTTTGATTTCGCGACAGTTTGACTGCGAAGGATATAATCCTGTAGTGTTTATGCTAATTGTCCTTGCGGCAAACAGAAACGTACGCTAGCATTCTACATACTGTTATAACTTTAATTATGTATATTTTCATATCTTATTACATTCAAAACTTCTAATTTTAATTTCTTTGCATTGTATACGAAAAGAAAAATGAATTATACTCTAATTAACTACAAGGGATGTATTTGCATCCATTTGCTGCAAGTTTACGTGAAATAAGTAATAGATTATTTAAGAATTAAAATTGAAATTGACTCAAAGATGTCGCTTTTTGCATTTGTAAAATGTATATCAAATATTATCTCTACCTTATATACCATTTATATTTTAGTTAACTATATCATTTCCGCTTGTTAATTGTGTTTTGAGCTTCTATGAAGAAACATCTTCTAATAAAAAGCAAGTACCTATCTATAGTAAAACAACGTTTTTCTATTAGTTATAATTGACAAGATTACATCTACACTTTTTTCTAAAATCAATTTACCATCGCCTGTGAATCTTATATATATATTATTACATAAACAACTGCTATGCATTCGTCAGACTTTCTCAACCATGCACTTATAAAATGACTCTATATTTTTGACGATGTAAAGGTCACTAAAAATCACATCAACCCATAGCAACTAATTCCATAATTCAACTTGGAATGGAAAATACCGAAGTAAAATATTTTTAAGGTCCTAAATGTGCAGGACATTCTTAGACGATAAAAGCAATGAATTGTAGGAAGAAAGTAGTTTTTTTACACTTAAAATGTGTTCGCTCCACTTTAAGTTACGGTGAATGGTATTGGTAACGAACTGACGTTTTCAATTTTAAAACAGTTAGCGTTACAGCGAGCATCTTCATCAAAACATGAAAAAAGATTAAGCCTTTCACAACTCAAAGTATGAAAAATCACATCAATATTCGGACTCGTATTAGAGGTTAGGCTAAAAAACATAAGCTTGGTTTTACTACTGACTAAGAGTTTATGTTTATTAAACCAAAGCCTCAATAAGTGAAAGTCAGATTTTAAATCTGCTCCTCAATTCAATAAACTTACATATCTATATGCAATATTCAAATCATCAGCAAAGGACTTAACTTCTTCGACAAACGGTTCCTCAATTAATGAGATAATATATATTAAAAAAAAGGATAAGACTAAGGGCAGATTCTTATAGAACTCCTAGAATAATAATATTGGATCCTCTAATATACGAGGGCAGGTCAATAAGTCCGTGACTTTTGGAATAAAACAGATTGTTTGATAAAAAAATAATTTTATTTTTCAACGTAGTCTCCCTTGAGCTCTATACACTTTGTCCAACGCTTCTCCAATTTTTTTATCCCTTCCAAAAAAAATGTTTTGTCGAGGTCCTCAAAATAGGCCTTTGTTTGCGAGATGACTTCATCATTGGAGTCAAATCTTTTTCCACCAAGCCATTTCTTCAGGTTTGGGAACAAGAAGTAGTCGCTCGGAGCCAAATCTGGAGAATATGGTGGATGAGGGAGCAATTCATAGCCCAATTCATGGATTTTTGTCATGGCAACTGCACATGTGTGCACCCTTACATTGTCTTGGTGGAAAAGAACTTTTTTCTTGGCCAATTGAGGTCGTTTTTTTTTTCAAATCGTCATTGAATCGGTCGAATAAGTTGACATAATATTCCCCATTGATTGTTCTTCTCTTTTGAAGGTAGTCAATGTGGATTATCCCGCGTGCATCCCAAAAAACAGTCGCCATAACTTTATTGGCTGACAAACCCACCTTGGCCTTCTTTGGCGCCGATTCACCCTTAGAAACGCACTGTTTCACTGTTGTTTGGTCTCTGGTGTGTTGTGATGGATCCATGTTTCGTCCACGGTTACAAAACGGCACAAAAACTCCTCCATATTGTCATTGAACAACGCCAAACCTTCCTCTGAAGTTGTTACACGATTGCGTTTGTGGTCGACTGTGAGCAAACGCGGCACCCATCTTGCGGAAAGCTTTCTCATGCCCAAGTGATCATTCAAAATTGAAACCACTGAGCCATGAGTGATCCCTACGGTTTCCACAATCTCTCGCACTTTCAATCTTCGGTCGGCCAACACCATATCGTGAATTTTTTTGATTGTTTCGGGTATAGAGACCTCAACTGGGCGTCCAGGACGTTCGGCATCTTCAGTGCTTGTACGGCCACAACGAAATTCAGTAAACCACTTTTTTACCATTGAAATCGATGGTGCAGAGTCCCCATAGTATTTATCAAGCTTAGCCTTGGTCTCGGTAATGGTTTTTTTTTCGCAAGAAATAATGCTTAATAAGCACACGAAATTCACTTTTCCATTTTCTCCTCAAATTAGTGAGTAGTCTGATAAAAATAGCTGTCAAACACAAACTAACTGACGCAGCAAGCTTAAATTTTGACAGGAGTCAACTGACAGATGCCTGTTGATAGCAGCAGTGTTGCTGTTTCAGTAAAGAGGTCAGAAGTCAAAAGTCACGGACGTATTGACCCCCCTCGTATATCCAAGTTTAACATTTCTTGTCTGTTCTCTATATAATATATACATTATAATTAGTCTATTTTAAGTTGTGAAGCTTTATTTTTATTTATTTTATTTATTAGTATAGATATAAAAAAATGAATAAAGAAAAATATTTTCTAAATTTCTAGGTCTTCTACAGCTGAGAGAATTGACACGATCTTCAGGAATCGAAATCCATATTCGTGAAGTTGAACCTTCCACTTATTTTCAAGTTCTCAATGATTTTAAACAAAAGGAAATCAATGATATTGTTATTGATACGAGCACTGCAAACATTTCAATTATACTAAAAGGCGTAAATACCAAACACTACGGTTACATAATCCAATGAGTGTAATGCGGAGAAGTCAGACTTGACTTTTTAACTTTTCTATATGAAACTAAAAACTTCAATATTATGTATATACTTGTAAGGTCTGGCCGGTTGTCTCCGCAAAGCACTCTTCGGATTCTATAATCGGTGAGAGTATACATGACAAATAAGGCTGTGTTATCAAAATGTAATTTTAACGAAACCTATCTATTTGCATTTTAGAGCATAAGTTTTCTAATGTTAGAACCGGAATTTACATTTGTGTGGTATGTTGTGTAGCGGCGGCGCGAGTGTCGTGCCACTAAGTGTACAAACAGAGTGGAGCGGAGAGCAAAGCTTGGGAATTAATCAGAGCAAACAGCTCGAGAGAGGACCAATGATAAATCCTCAGAGTGAAGAGCAAGGATCCAGAGGAAAGTTGAAGCAAACGAGCAAGAGTTCAATCTTTTCTTTTAATTTTTTTTACGTGCATAAGCACCTTCTCAAATATGCTGGACAACCATGTCCTTATTGACTGGAATTTGAAAATGTGAACTCCATCAAACAGCTTGTCCAGCATGCTGGATGGATATCAAAAGATTTTGATATTTTGCTTGCTTGACACACATGCTGGAGAATATGAACGCACGCTTGTCAGGCCAGTAGGAATCAAAGGAAAAGAAAAATGGAAGCGGAATTTGCGACTTTGGAGAGATTTTTTTGAATTATATCGAGGCTTACCAGAGACATGGCAAATTAAAAGTGAAGCTTACAAAAACAAAACTAAAAAACAGAAAGTTTATGAAATTTTCTTGGACGAATTTAGAGAAATAGAGCGAAATGCCAAGGTGGAGTCATTAAAAAAGAACATTAATTCCATTAGAACATGTTTTCTCACAAAACTAAAAAAAAGACAAAGTGAAAGATCTGGGTCAGGAAAAGAAGAGCTATATGTTCCTTCGTTTTCGTATTTCAATGATTTTCTGCGTCCATCCTGAGATAATTTTTATAATCTACACGCGAAGTTTATTTCAATTCGTCCAACAAAAGTGTTGGACTTTTTTTTAGCCATTTCTTAGTCCAAATTCGTTTCCTCTTATTTTGTTGCCTTTTCTTCTTTTTGCTCTTCATCTTCTAAGATCTGACCAATAACAAGAGCTGTAATTAAAATGTCCGCCATGGTCAAAATTCTAAAGAGAATTAATGTTTGACAGCTTGTTTGATTAATGTGAACGCAAAATGGCTTCAATCCGTCAAACATCATCAAGACATGCTTGTCCATCATGTTTGAGAATGTGCACCCCCTTAACTCGAGTTAAAGCTCTCATATGGTTTCCGTACTTATCATTGCGTTCGATCACTCACTTATTAGATATGTCATCGCGGATACCAAGCTATCAGGGTATATCTGTGGACGAATCAGATAGGTTAGCTGAAAGCTGTCAAAAAATCAAAGCAAAAGCATACCAACGAATTTTGCAGTCAGCTGGTTCTATACATTTTTTTTGGGATAACTCAAGATAGCTGTCATGAGAGCAGCTGTTTTTTCATCAGATGTGGTTTTGCACGCATTACAACAACAGAAAGTTATTCCAGATTGCTGAGAATAATTGAGTGAACGTCCCCATTATAAATGGCAGCAAATATGAGAGAAAGGTGTGCCACCATCTGGTTATCTAAAACAATGAACATTTTAGTTAAATAAAAAACAGCTGTTTATCTTTTTCCACTCCTCCAAATGAGCAGTAAGCCAATAGGCGCGTATTTTTTTAAGGGTATCCGTGAAAACCTTAAATGTATCATTTATTCACTGTTGGCAAAACTTAATACCACTTTATAATACCATTTGTAATGAACATCCACGTAATTTGTTTTCAACGTTTCAATATTTTACACAAATAACTTTTTCTAAACCGAAAGCGAAAAAAATAAATTCACTGCATTTCCATGGGCTATTTAGAAATACAACCAAATAAAAAGGAGAAAATCAAATCGACAACGCTTCTCCTCCCCACCTTACTACAGTTTTTCTCAAAAGCATAAGCCAGAAAGCTCTTGTAAATAATCACTGTAAAAGCTCTTTTGTATTGCTTTCAATGGGTATTGGTAACTCTGTTAGAATGTATATTTTTTTCAACTTATACAGCGAAAGTAGAAACGAGTAATATGATCACAGTATGTCTATGCTTTGGACATGCAATGAGGACGGTCATGTGGGGTGTATGATATTTTGCATAAAATATCACACATAATTTGTGTAAGTTGGTCAGTGCGTAAAATCTTTTTCAGTGGTATTTTTCTTCAATTCAGTGTCGTTACAGTATACACACTAGACAGGTACCACTGGTTTAAAAAAGCTCGTCCATACGCCCAGTACTGACTATTTTTGTTGGACAGAGTAGGTATAGTTGAAAATAGTAGCGATAAGAGCGGAGAAATCAAACATGTTTAAAATCGCCACTTTGCTCCCTTGTTGACTGTTTACTCATTGCTCCATCTTCGAACGGCGCTGCAGCTGCATTCTGTGTGCTATCCTTTAACTACACGTGTTTGATTTATCCGCTTTGCTCTTTGCTCAATCTCAGCTCCACTCTTGTAGACTTTCTGTCTGTGCACACTAATCAAAGATTTGAAGTTGAATCTTAATAATTCGATTCTTATTCTCTTAACAATTTTCATAGGTTAGGTTAAAAAAATGGACTGCCAGTTGATCTTGTTACCTTCACACTTAGATCAAGGTAGATCCATTGTGATACCCAGAGTAACTTTGAACTGTAAAACCTATGAGTACTATAGATATTCATTATCGAGCCATTTAGAGGCTTTTATGAAGTTCAACAGTCTTCTGCCTGAAAGAATAATTTTTATAACTAAACAGTTTGTTTAATATAAGAGAATATTTAGTAGTATTAGAATTAAATTAAATTGAGAGAATGCCACATTTTACAAAAAAGTATACTATTTTGTGCACTTCGAAATTAATATGATAAGAAGAAAAACAATAATCAATATGAATTTAATCAACTACCTAACGCAATTGTCAAAAATTACACTATTAAATGAAAGACAAATTATTAAATAAATATATGAGAGATATAATCGGAAATACAATTACAATTTACCTAGCTTTAAAAAACGACTTCTTTAACTTAAGTCGTATTATTCCTTAAAACGCATAAGTACTGTTTAAAATTTTAAGCGAAAACCTATTTTTTTAAGCAAGTTGACTTGAAAAGTCAAAACACACTAAACTTAAAACTGTAAAATTCGCTGACTGGTATTGCACCACGGCTTATGAGTCGCTACTCTTCTTCAAATTATTCTTTCAAATTTCGTACGCTGAGGCACGCTCTATTACACACATCACTTTATAGTCAAGACTCAAATTTGACAGTTTTCTTTTACTTCGAATTTCGCTTTTGTTTGTTTGAACTTATCATTTTTTTGTAATAATTGTCAATAATATTTATGAAATCCGAAAAAATTGATTTCGTGCTGATGCACAGTGGTCAGATTCACCAATCTAGCGGGAAAAAATAAAGAAATGAATGTCATGCGAATCGTTTCAAAATGATTTGGCTTACTTTCCAATATAGTAGTTAATTGTCATATTTTGTAAGAAAATATTAAGCTTTGAAGTAAGTAGTTGATGAAGGCAACTTAGCGCCAGCAGATTAGAGGTGTTTTTTTTTTGCAATTTCGTTTAGCTATATAAAGTGTAACGGTGGGTCTTTTGGAATAATTGTTTTTCTTGAATGGAATTATTTGCGGGTAATAAGAAAACGATTCCAGAAATTAATTGGTTCATTAAATAATTTTTTTATAGTTTCTTAAGTTCAATGTGAAAATTTTGACTGGATTTTTTTATTGAATTTTCAAAGATTGTAAAAAGTAATTCTGTGGAATGTTGCCTTTGAGGTAAAACAAACACTTTTTGTCCGTTTTTGCGACGCCCATACAATTATTTTCAATTTTCAGAATTGCCTCCCTAATATCGCGAAAGCAAATTTTTGAAATTTGGCGGCAAGTGGATAAAACAAAAAAGGGTTGATTTGGTTAGAGCAATTATTAAATATAAGTTTGAGCTTCCTGAGCTGTCTGAAGATTCTAAGAAAAAAAATTAATACTTCCGTAAAAAGTTTGTTATCCAAAATTGGTGAAAAGAGGGTAGAAAGCGGTAGGCATGTTAACCGAATCTAAGCTGCAAACTCAGCCTGGTTAGAGGAAACTTATACGTTGCCCGACATATTGGACAGAGAAATTTCATAGAAAAGATCGGAAGAACTAGAAAGTCTTTTGAGGAATGCTGTAAAAAATCTAAAAAAAACGCAAAGTTCAAAATTTAATTACATCAACTAGCCCTAGGGAAACAATAAAAGCTAGTGTAGTTGTGCTTCGCAAAATGGGTAAAGGAGATTCAGCAAACATCATAAGTAAGGTACTGAGGTAAAAACATTATTTAAAAATCTCATATACCCTTGTCTCCCGATGAAGCATTGGCTTTAATGATTGTCATAAATCTTTCCAAGCATCAATATCAAGGTCATATGCCAAAAAATCAACGCTAAATGAAAATATATGTTCTCTTGTTTAAAAAGAAAGCTAAACGCAAAAAAGAATTGTTTTTCCACAGAAGTTGTGGTCACTGAAGCATATGTTAAGAGTCAACTTCAATCCTTGGTTGATCATACTATCGAACGACTTTACTTTGGTCGGGAAGTGGAAGTAAATGAACTTCAAGGTGGTAAAAAATATCTTAAAATTTTGACCAAATGGGGATGCGATGGAGTTCAGCAATACAAATGATGACAATACTGCAAGACGTTTTTTCCAAGCTGCAGAAAAAAGTTCAGAAATAACTGGAGTTTTCACATTATTTTATTTTAAATGTATTTGAAAACTAAGTATCTGAAACAAGAAACCTTTATTTAAAGGAGTTTTCATCGTAAACTATTACGGTGAATATTCACAAAGTGCTTTTTAATGGAAAAAGACATAATTACCTTTTGTATTCTTTCTATAGGACAGCTCTCAGAAGAGGCTAGAAATAAGGACAAAAGAAAATATAGAGAGATATTCACAAGGTAGAATTTAATATTGAACACAAGCACAGACCTCTTAAATCGGCTCTTGATTTCTTCAGATCCATATATCACGTTCCAAAACGAATAAGTGGCATGATACTATGACACAATTCCTTTCTTTGTTATCAATCGATAACAACCAAGACGAAATTTTGGCTGATGAAGATGAAAGCAAATTATTTCACTACAATCATTTATAATAATTTTTTTAAGGAATATAATATTTTATTTTTTTTTTTGTATCTAATTATTCTTATATATCATAAACCTGAGTAATGGCATTTAAACAATGTCTTATAGTATTATTCCAATAAACTTGAATTGAATTGAATTTTAAATCCAAAAACGTATTTTATAAAAAATCAAAATTCTTTTTTTCGTATCATGAAATCGATAATAATTTGGTTATTTTTTGTTAAAACAATATTATTTTTAGGAAGGATCGTAAAGTTTATCTATTATTATCCATAAAACATCAAATTATTAATTTAAAATATGATTTTCATATTCAAAATAATTTTCCGTTAGATTGGTAAATCCGACCACTGTGTGATTTTGAGTAAAACAAAGTAAATAAATACTAATTTGTAATATAATTATGTATTATGTCACATTGATATCACCACAGATGACTAACACAATGATGGTAAATTTCGACATACATTTTGGTTTGCCTAACAAGCTAAAATCCGTTTTGATTTCAAATCTATTTATAAACGGTGATTTTTTAAGAGCTTGGTTTTTGAAAATTCAAAAAACACAGAAACTTATAAAAAGTGATCGAAATTTTTATTTGGATCGATAAATCAATTTCTGCCATTTACTTTTTAAAAATAATTTCACTTAAATGTTGCCCGCGGCTATGCTTCAGGTGGTCCATTCTGAAGGTCCAATTTTGGCAAACTTTTTCACACATTTCGGCCGGAATCTAACCAATGACGCGTTCAATGTTGGCTTCCAAGGCAGCAATCGTGTTTGGCTTGTCTCCATAGACAATAGACTTAACATAGCCCCACAAAAAATAGTCTAACGGGGTCAAATCACATGATCTTGGTGGCCAATTGACTGCGCCAAAACGTGAGATCAACTGCTCACCAAATTCGCCTCTCAATTGATGCATGGTTTCGCGTGCAGTGTGGCATGTGGCACCGTCCTGTTGGAACCACATGTCGACCGAGTTCAATTCTTGCATTTTCGGCAAAAAAAAATCTGTTATCATCGAACGGTACCTTTCTCCATTGACCGTAACCCTGCGGCCTTCATCGTCCTTGAAGAAGTACGACCCAATGATGCCGCCTGCCCATAAACCGCACCAAACAGTGCATTTTTCGGGATGCATTGGTAGCTGCTGAATTGCCTCTGGCTGCTCTTCACTCCAAATACGGCAATTCTGCTTATTCACGTATCCATTTAGCCAAAAATGAGCGGAAAAAAAACGGACGTAGCTTGCGAAACACATTTTTCACAGAGCACGAATTTTGATAATAAATTTCAATAATTTGCAAACGTTGTTCAGGCGTAAGTCTATTCATGATGAAATGGCAAACAATACTGAATCGAAATGTCAAATGTTCGTGGAATTTGTCATGTGTGATCTGTCAAAAATATAAACGTCAAAAACCAAGTAGCAAAAAAATCACCCGTTAGTTACAAAATTCAAATTTACATTACAACAACGTGTACAAATGGGTTTTGGAGGCTGAAACGTATGAAAGTTTCCCATCTTGGTATGGCTCATCTGTTGATATTACCCGTCCAAGCAAGGATAGGAAATAAAACGTGTGCTTCAATAACAAATGAGTGTAAAGAGAAATGTCAAAAGCGCGTCGCCGAAATCTTGCAACAAGTGTAACGTAGCAAATTCACATGTCGCCGCCACCAGTCCTTATTTAGTGTAAGCAAAAATGGCTCGATGATATTATTATAGATTTTACTTACAAAGGCTCTATGACAAAATGACAGTTTAGTTTATTGAACAAAGTTGCTTCTCTTTCAGCGAACACAGAAAAATGATTTCGACACAGAATGTGATCGTTCAGGCCATCGTTCGATCGATCGTTCTAATTCTGACACAACACACCACACGAGCAAAATGTGGTGCCGGCTTACGATTTTAAAACTTCTTACCTATTCAGAAAGTAGACGAAACCATGTTCGATGTTAAAATAATAATTTGAAAAAATTTAAGCCTAATGCAAACCGAAGCGGTGGCGATCGCGATAACAATATAGATGCTGCTCACTTTAATCAGTAAAAGGCCCAATTCACCGCTAAATGTAAATTGCGAATGAGTTCTAAAACTGCATATTTGATCTCGCGAATTTTATTGAAAGCTGCATACACCATTTAGTCACCATGTCGCAACTTTTAAGCAAAGTCTGTCAGTAACTAAATTTAAAATTCCAAATGATTTTTGTTTCTTTTTGGGTATTCAATATTTTATAGTTGTAAAATGTATTTTGCCTTAATTTATTTTATAAATTAAATAACGGTAAAAAACAGTTTAAATATAGAGTTGTATGCTCTTGTTAGCAGAAGTTGTCATATAAAATCTTGCTTTGAAAAAATATTGGAATACCGAATTAAACCGACTACGGATTCACTTATAAAAAAAAATATTAGAATTAAGGCTATTCTTTATAAATAAATTGTTGAATATTAAAAGTTTTCAACGTTTTGTTATTGTAATTTTTTCGACAACTTGCTCTCTACAACATGTAGAGCTTGAACCATTAACTTGGCCATTCTACTGCTCAGCTATCTTCAAATTTCTTTGCTTATCTGATTTATTTTGAAAGCTACACACAATCACCTTCCAGGGATTGACTTTATTTGCATGAAGTATAATCGTGGCTCATTGTGCGTTTTTCAAAAAATTATTTCATCTGTGGCATTTTACTCTTGAATCCTCTCTCTCCAGTGATTTGGTTCAACCTGTGTCGCGATATCGTCATGATGTGAGCATGGTTTTGATCGCATTTTTATCGCAGACCTATCTTTTTATCGATCGCCCACCGCCACCTCTTTGGTTTGGGCAAAGCTTTAAGATACGAATTTAACGTTACACACCTTTTGAAATCACAGCCTCAATAACATCAATATTTTACAAATTATATTAGAGCAATTTTTTATTTCTTTGTTCTCATTCACAGATAATTCAACTTCAGATGAACGAATATAAATATCATTATTTATTTACAAGTTTTGACATAGAAACATTTGAGCTTGATGACTTTAAATACAACTTTGTTAACATTACAGCATTTAGATTAGTTGATGTTAGCGATGTTAGTGTTAAAGAGGTTGTAAAAGATATGGAAATATTCGATCAAAAAAATAAAGAACATCAAGGAATATTTCTTAAGGATCGTTTAATACAGGTTGGTATCTAATAGAAAATTGGAATAAAAGTTCATTCAGAGCGTAGTTTTGCTAGTCTAAACTACTCTATGCTCTAAAATTCTTAACTTTCAGGGCTCATTTATAAGGGATAGCTCACATAACCTGTGACAAGAAGCTAAAGAGTGTATTTGGTTTGAAATACGAAATCATATGAAAGGGAAGGGGTTCATTTATAATTATTATTATTAAGCTTATACAACTAAGTCTTAAGTCTAGAGAAACATTATATAATACAAAAAATATGTACCTTTTTAGGGGGTGGCCGTGGCGCGATAGTTGTGTGCTCGCCTGTCAACCTCGTGGTTGTAGGTTCGATTCCTGCCGTTGTCTATGTCTTCTTATATTCCATTAAAAACCAATTCTCAAAATTGTCATAAAATAAGTTGCTGCTTTGCTCATTACATGTTGTTTAGGCATAACACTAACAACGTGTGATTGATTAAACTAGCATACCCATTAAGTATGACATCGAAATAAATAAAATAATGCGAATTATAAGGGACATACATAAATAAGACACGGTAATTCTCTCCGCATTAGTTCAGCCGCCATCCCTGGAGGTAAATCTGAGACAACAACCAGCTCTAGTCTCAGAACATCGCGTCACACATCTTTCCTATCCTTCTTTCTCTTCTTCACCAGATGCCGCGCTGTGTTAAGAAAAAACATATAAAGGGTATTCATAACCCCTTGAGCGCGTGCAAAGTTATAAAATAAAAAAAAAAAAAAAAAAAAAAAACCTACAATATATATATAATCACCCATTTAGCCGTATTCGGTTGGGTGGTATTGGAGTTGAAATAGGCCAAAAGGGTAACAGATTTAAAACGACGGGGATTTATATGAATAGAAATCTTTTGGAGAACGGAATTAAAAAGCAAAGTGGTGTGTTTTATGTGCATACATACATATATTGGATGGTAGGATTAGTGTAATTCAAACAATTACTTTAATTAATGCAACAAAATGGCATTAACAGAAAATCAAATAATGCCACTCTGATTTTCTGGCATTACATATCTAAATCATTAATTGTGAAGGGTTTGCCATTATTTGAAAAATGGCAACATATTTACTGAATTGGTATCTTAATAAACAATATATATAGTGTACCTACAACATCACGACAATTATGGAGATTTGTTTTGATGAAAAAAGAAATGAGAAAACAGTAAGGTTATTAAAGTAATTCTTTATTAATATAAATAATATTGTGAAGTGTGTTCACTTTAAGTATTGTGTAATGACTGACTTTACCTTTATGAGATTTATTGTACACAGACTCACATTGGATATGTTTCTTTTTTTTAACACCCTTCCTCAATGTGAATCTGCATACATTTTTGGCAATTATTTTAATACATATTAAATTAACTAATTTAAACTCATGAACTTCATGAAATGATTATGCTATTGTTTTGACAAATTTTTCGTAAGTACATCTGCTATCATATTGTCAGTTGAAACAAATCTTAGCTCGATGTCACCACTCTTGGTAACCTCACGGATGAAATGGTGCCTGATGTCTATATGTTTCGACCTGGCATGGTAGACAGGGTTCTTTGCCAGAGTTTGAGCGCTGAGATTGTCTCCGTACATGATTGTCGGTGTACCAACTTCACTACAACCGATCTCGATTTGAAGACGTCTCAGGAACAGAGCCTATTTCGTAGTTGAATACAGAGCCATGTACTCAGCCTCTGTACTGCTCAAGGCCACACAATTCTACTTCTCTGACTTCCAAGAGATCGGGCCGCCCGCCAAGAAGAACAGATAGCCAGTGTATGATTTTCGATTACTCAAATCGCCACCCCAGTCGGCATCCACGTAGCCTTCAGGCGCCTGACCACATGCGTGATAGCTTAGCTTTTGTCTATCGTAGCTGCAAGATAACGGATAACGCCAGCTTCACAACTAAATGGTAAATATCTGGCCGCGACTTCAATGCCAGCCACATCAACTCGCCAATAGCTGACTGATATGCAGTAGGATCTTCAGTCACACAACTTTTGCTATCGCAAGCCACTTTGAAACCTGCGTCCAATGGTGTCGCCGCAGGCTACACTACTGCATGACATGCCTCTGTAGCATATCTTTGATACACAGCGTATGATTCATCGATATATCACCTATATCGTCATCGCGCATTTGCATGCCTAAGAACATCTGCAACTGACCCTTATCGACGCATTCAACTTTCATCGCTATCATTAATTTGATTTGCAATAGATCTGTCTTTCCGGCACGCTTTACGCAAATCATCTACATAAATTAGTATCAAACAAGATTACCTTTTATGTCTCGCTTAAACAAACATGGCTCATTCTGGCACGGAGTAAAAACAAAATTTCGCAGCGCTCCGCTTACCTTGGAGTTCCACTCCCGCCCCGTTTGCTTTAGGCCGTATATCGCTTTATTGATCCTTAGCACCTTCTGCTTACATGATTTGTCTTCGTAGCCCTCAGGCTGCTTCATATAGACTTCGTCGTTTACCTTGCTGTTCAGACACGCTGTACAAATGTCCAGTTGGTGCAGATATAGCTTCAGTTCAACAGATAGAGCTAAAATCAATCGTATCGTTTCATGTTTCGAAATAATTTACGCCGAACGTCTGCGATCATCCTTTGGCTACTAAGCGTGACTTATAGCGCTCAACGCTACATTTGCTATCCCTCTTGATGGTGTATACCCACTTGCAGCCAATCGCCTGTTGGCCTTTGGGTAAGTCTACTAATGCCCACATACCGTTTGCCCCCAGCGCCTCATATTCTTTGTTCATGGCTGCCTGTAAATACTCGTATGAAGCGTACTTACTGCTGGTTGCCTCTTTGAAACACTGCAGCAAAAGTAGCTCCTCAGCATGCATAGTGTTTAACGCATTGTGGTTCTTTTTGGACACCCTGGCTTGCCTGTCCGAACAATGTTTGGCCTACCTGGACCATTCTTCACGATCGGCTCCTGCTCCTGTTCTGGCTCCTCTGCGCTGGCATACTCTTCACTTACCACACCGTTATGGCTGGATTCACCATCCTGCTGCTCTTCATCATCACTGGATGGAGATAGTTTCAGCGCAACAGTGGTTGACGCATCGTTCGATGATCTTTCTTCTGGCATTTTAAACGTTATTGTGAATTGGTACTGTGTCACAAGGCTCGTCAAACAAAACGTTTCGTTTTTCATCAATCTGATGTTTTTCTTTATTGTACAATCTGTAAGTTTTTGATACCAATGAATATCAGACAAGGCGATACTACTTACCCTTTGCTTGGAATTTCCTGCCGCGGGTTTTATCCAAACCTACAGCCACTGATCCAAAGGTACGCATGTTATGCACATCGGGCTTCTTGCCACTCCACGCTTCAAACGGCGTCATAACAACCAAGGCGGTAATTGGCGATCTGTTATGTATATAGCACGCTGTCTGTACGGCTTCTGCCCATAGAAATTCTGACATATTTGAGTATATGAGCAAGCTCCTCGCCATCTCAACCAGGGTTCGGTTTGCCCGTTCTGTCACTCCGTTCTACTGTGGACTCTAAGGAACTGTAAGCTGTCGTTTTATGCCATTCTGCTTCAAAAAATCTTCAAAAGCTTATTGATGTGCTCACCGCCGTTGTCGCGGCGTAATGCCTTTATCTTGTTACCAGTCTCACGCTCCGCCATTTTCTTGAACTCCACGAACTTTTCAAGTACCTCCAAGAGATCGCTTCTCAAACGGCCCACATATATCTGTATATAGAAGCTCTAGCCCACTGCACGAATGACGTTGTTGTCAGCCAAGCCAACATCTTTTTGTGCAACGTACTTTGTAAAAAAGTACCGCTCACAACACATGTGGCTCGTTGCCCCGCTGTCCAGGCACCAGGTCGAAGAGTCAAGATCGTATATATCTGCCGCTAGAACAGTAAACGAGCGATTTTCTTGCTGTGCTTTTGATGGTTCTTCTTTACCTCTACTTTTGCACTGATTTTTATAATGACCCCGTTGTCCGCACTTGTAGCACTTAATATCTTTTTTACCATTTCTCTTCTTACGTGTGGGTTCTGAATGTAACGGTTTGACCTTGTTGCCTCTACGTTCCCATTCCTTTAGCAATTTAATCTTTAATATTTCTAGAGCAGAAAAATTGTCCCGCCGCCGTGTCAATGACGAAATTCTCATATTGCTTAGGTAAACTCGATGGCAATATTATCACTGCCAGCTCTTCGCCCAACTTAATTTCGACTTCTGCCAGCTTGTCAATTGTTGAGCAAAACGTATTAACATAACTGCAAATGACGTCACCATCTGCCATCCGCAAGCCCATCAACTTTTTATAGAGCGACACTTTTCGTACTGGCCCGCTCGGTTGATGTAGATCTTTGCACTTTTTCCAAGCACTCGCACCGTTCGGGGAGTTCTTAAGGCAACACAACTGTGTTGGCTTCACGCTCGTTGCCAGTGCCTTTTGGTTAAATGCGCCCCATGTCGCCAGGTCCTTCTCTGGTCTGTGTTCGTTCATCACCTTACACAAATCTGCGTTCACCAACACGCTGCGCATTTGGAAGCTCCAGAAATCGTAGTTTCATTCATCCAACTTCTCAATCGCATATATGGAGCTCATGGTGGAATAGTTACCTAGTGAATCACAACTTACCAAAAATTACTTTATTGCTTTTACTGTTGGCCCTGGGCCCATAACCTGATGAAAAAAGAAATGAGAAAACAGTAATAAATAATATTGTGAAGTGTGTTCACTTCAAGTAATGAGTAACGACTGACTTTACCTATATTAGATTTACAAAAGTAAAAGAAAGAAGAAAAAATATTTGTATGTATGCATGTATTGTACATAGACTCACATTGGATATGTGTTTTTTTTTTCAACATGTTAATCGTCCTAATTTAGCTAAACAATTAATAAACTAAATTAATTATTGAACTTATTTACATATGTCATTTTTTAGACCGAACCGGCTTTGATGTACGACGCGGTTTATATTTTTGCAATTGGGCTTCAGAATTTGGACTTATCGCTGACGATAAATCCTTATAACTTATCATGTTCAGAAGCCAATCCTTGGGACGGGGGACTAAGTTTAATCAATTATATTAATGCGGTAATTGTTGTATTTCTTTTGATAAAAATCTTATATTTATGATTTGGAAAACAAAATGTAAATAGGTTGAGTGGAAGGGACTAACTGGTCCGATTCAATTTAAAGAAGGGCAGCGCATTCAGTTCAAATTGGATTTGGTTAAATTGAAACAACATTCGATTGTAAAAGTTGGCGAATGGTCACCTCAAACCAGGCTTAATATTACCGATCGTTCTAAATTCTTTGAGTCTGGATCGATGAATGTTACATTAGTGGTTATAACTATTTTGGTACGTATCCACCATTTAGTCATTTAAATGTTTAAATTTGTTTGTCATTTTTTTGTGTGTTAAATTTACATAAAATTATTAACATTGCTATATTTTCTGACATTAGTATAAGTTGTACCATTTTGCTTTCGTAAAATATGATTCTGGATATAAATAATTACATTTACAAAACTGAAATATTGTCACATTGCTTGCCTGTGCAAATTCGCAATAAATAATATACTGTTAAAATATACCGTATACCGCTCAAATGAATGATCATTGACTCAGCCTTCTGACATACCATCAAATACAGACAATCTCTATTATGCCATAAGCCCATCGATATATACACGAAAATAAAGATCTATTGGGGGTGGCCGTGGCGCGATAGTTGTGTGTTCGCCTGTCAACCTCATGGTCACAGGTTCGATCCCTGCCGTAGTCTATGTCTTCTTATTTTTCCATTAAAAACCAATTCTAAAAATAAAATCTCATACAAGAGTTGCTGGCTTACTCATTACATGCTGTTTAGGCATAGAACTAACAACATGTGATTGAGTAAAACTAGTATACCGATAAAATATGACAAAAAATAAAAAAATTAATGCGAATTATAAGGGATATCGATAAATAAGACACGGAAATTTCTCCGAATTAGTTCAGCCGTCATCCCTGTAGATAAAATCTGAGACAACAACCACATACAGTCTCCGAATATCGCGCCACACATCTTTCCTATCTTTCTTTCTCTTCCTTAACCTCACCCACACGCCCGCGCTGTGTTGAAACATTTAAAGGGTATTCATAATCCCTTGAGCGCGTGTAGATTATAAAAAAAAAAAAAAAAAAAAAAATCTATTAAATACCTATCCACATCTGTCACCTATTGAATACGTTTCTGCAGTTTCTGATGCTTAAGATATTTCAATCCAAAATTATTCGTGTGATTTTCCACCAAACTGCATTTGACTTCCTTTGAAAGTGCTCGAAAGGGATTGGACAGACATTTCCATTTGGCGTACAATTTGTTGTACCATTCTTGACTTCATTTTTTCGACATTTAAGAAAAAAAATTAAGGCTTCCCAAAAAAATTAAATTTTCAACAATGTTTCCGAAACCAGTCTGAAAACTATCGATAGGAATTGAACAATTTGTTGACTTAATTTTTTTCAAAAAGTTAGAATCCCTCTGACTTTGTTCGATAAATTATCTTAAAGAGAATTTCGTTTCGAGAAATTCGCTACGTAGGGTAGGGACAGATTTACACATACGTATGTAGGATATTTATTTAAGGGGAAGTACATAGAATGGCATTGGGCAATAAAAAATTGTTATAAGGAATTTCGAAATGTATGTATTTTTCTGTTTTTTTTCTGAACTAGGAATACAAGGGTTGTTCGATAAGTCAGTGACTTTGAAATGAAAGAATGTTCTTTTTTTAAATTCATTTCATTTTTCAACATAAACTTCTTTTATAGCTATGCACTTCCTCCAATTAAATTCCACCTTTTTAACCCTTCAAAAAAATAAGTTTTATCAAACTATGCAAAATATGCATTTGTTGCATCAATAACTCCATTATTTGATGAAAACCCTTTTCCACCAAACAGCTAATTTTGTTTTTGCTACTGCGGTCGAATGTGCTGGATGAAACAAAACTTTTTTCTTCTTCATATGAGGGCGCTCCTCACCAATTCTGCGTTGTATCTATCCAATAAATTAACATGAGGCGTTATTCTTTTTTCGTTCAGAACAGATCACTGAACAGAGTTCGAACACATAGATTATGCACTGAACTTGTTCCAAACAGAGCGAGCTCTAAACACTGATGTGTTTTTTAAACACACTTGAACCACACAAATCAGAACACATTTTCATTTTAAACATAAAAAGCAATATAACACAAAACCTACACTTTTTTGTACACTGATACATACTCAGATACAGAAAATCAATAAGCGATCACCTTCTTTCGCCAACTTATGTATCTAATAATTTTTTTGTTTACATTTTCCTTCTTGACACACATGTCATTTGGTGCTTTCAGCAATTTACTCACACGCTCAGTCAATTATGTTCGAGCACTTCGAGTGCGATCTACACATGTTCAGAACAAAAAAAAACACACATTTTGAACTCTGCATGCTCCGAGGTAAACAGAAACAAACAAATTTTTTGACAACTCAGACTCTGCTCTAAACTAAAATGGAAAAACACCTATAGTAGTTCCCGGTAATGGATTTCCCCTTTTCCAAATAATCAATGAAGATTACGCCGCGCCGTGCCAATCCCAGAAAACCGTTTATACAATTTTTCCCGCCGACGGAACCATTTTACCTTTCTGGACCTACGTTCACCTGAAAAAGTCCACTGTTTCAATTGTTCTTTCAATTATGGTGTGTAGTAGTGTATCAAAAGTTACAAAATACCGAAAAAAAAATTCATTTGAATTGCGCTCAAAGAATTCCAAACACTGCTCTGAAATGTCGACCCGATTCCGTTTTTGTTCACTTGTTAGCAAACGCGACACACATCTTTCCGATAATTTTGTCATGCCCAAATGGTCATGCAGGATCTGAATAACGCTTTCAGTTGAAATGTCTACAATGTTAGGTATCTCACGAATATTCTTTATTTTGGAGACCATTTCTTCAGTTGTGACTTCAGTTGGACAGCCTTTACGCTCAGCGTCTTTTGTACCCATAGGACAGCAACGAAATTTTATGAACCATTTTTGGACCATTCCATGCGATGGAGCAGAGTCTCCATAGTATTTTTCAAATGTTTCCTTAGTTTCTTTAACGGTTTTACCACTCAAAAATAAGTGCTTTGTTAACACAGGAAATTCACTTTTTTCCATTTTTTTATAACGCAACTTAAAATACTTTCGAATTTGTAAAACGGTTAATAATTGACAGATCTATTTGAATTTTTTTATCTAGACTTAGAAAAAATCAGAGATGGCTGAAAAAAAATGCAATGCTATCTGGGCAACATCTATTTCTAACGGCACTGACTTATCGAACAGCCCCGTATAAGTAGTTTCTTTTGTTCGATTAGTTTTATAATAACGTTTCTTACAAACGATATAAATAATTGTACCTATGTATGTAGATATTAAATAAATAATAATTTCTGACTTAGGAAAAACCATATGTTATGATGCGATATGGAAAGAATTTTACTGGAAATGGTCGTTTTTATGGATTTTGCGTAGATATATTGGACTTGGTTGCCCGTGAAACCGGATTTGATTATATTCTTGACCTAGTACCTGATCGTAAATATGGTGCAAGAGATCCAGTAACTGGTGAATGGAATGGAATGGTTGCACAATTAATGAAATACGTAAGTTGCTATAAAATAAATTAAAATAAAAGAAACTTAAACTTCAATAAAAGCCAAGATCGGTTTTGTGTATACATACATAGCTACATACGCATAAAAACAAGTCAATTGGTTAAAATTTCTATTTATGAATGGATTTGGTCTTACTTAATTTAAAATATCCACATTTAATTTGGTTGACTAATAAAAAACGTGGATATTAACTAAATATTTATCAACAATTTTTTACTTGCGAAATCGAACTCGAGATCTTAATCAAATTTGACATTACGATGATAGAGGACATCAAAAAAGTGGGTCCCGCAATTTCGTCAGTCTGTCCAACGATCTACAGCCTACAACAACAGATTTCAATTTAAGTATCTAATAAAAATTCATTTTATAAATACATAGGGTGACAATGGCGCAGTGGATATAGTGATTGACTGCTAACTTAGACTTGTGGGTTCACCAACCTTAAAAATGATCCTAAATCGTTCTTTCAGTTCGTCAATTTTAAAAGAAAATCCGATGGTTACCCTTCCTCTCTTTCCTACAATACCGAAACTTCGAATAATCCGCAAGATATTGCCAATTTTTTTGCCACATTTTTCAAGCAATCTTTCACCGACGATTCCTTCATACCTGATTCAGATTATTTTGATTATTTGCCAAATTTCGCACTAGGTCCTTTTCTTCCTCCTACCGTCGACCCATATATCATCGAAAATAAGTTGAATCAACTTAACGATGAATATCTTCCTGGCCCTGATGGCCTCCCCGCAATATTCCTAAAAAAATGTTCTTCAGCTCTCTCTTTTCCGCTCTCCAAATTGTTCAGCCTATCATTATCTCAAGGAGAATTTCCTCAGGTATGGAAAACTTCTTTCATAACCCCAATATACAAAAAGAGTACTAAGAACGATATTAAAAACTATCGTCCCATTGCCAAACTTTCACATATCCCTAAAATATTTGAAAGTATTTTGTACGAAATTTTAAGTTTCCGTTATAAGTCGGTCACTTCAACTAGACAACACGGCTTTCTCAAATGTAGGTCTACAACAACTAATCTAGTTGAATTTGTATCGTATACAGTCTCAGCTCTAGAAAGCGGAACGGAAGTAGATGTTATCTCTACTGACTTTAGTAAGTCTTTTGACAAAATTTCACATAGACTTATACTTTTCAAATTGTCCACCCTCGGCTTTGAACCTATTTTCTTAAAATGGATTTCTTCTTATCTGGAAAACCGGTATTACAGTATTCGTTTCAGATCTGATTTCTCCAATTCATTCTTAGCTACCTCCGGGGTCCCCCAAGGAAGTCACTTAGGACCTCTCCTTTTTATTCTTACAATTAACGATATTGAATTGGTCATTAAACATTCCCATATCTTATTATACGCTGACGATACCAAGTTTTTTAAGACAATTTCTTCCTCAAACGACTTTTCCCTTATTCAACTAGATCTCGACAGTTTCTCAGTCTGGTGTATCAAAAACTGCTTAGAGCTTAATATTGCTAAGTGTCAATCTATCACTTTTTCACGCAAACGCATACAATCTTTTCCCAGGAGCTACTTTCTTTACAATCAACCCTTAGCCATAGTTGAATCGATTCGAGACCTCGGCATACTATGTGACCGAGAGCTCAATTTCATAACACACATCGATAATATTATCTCTAAAGCCAATTCAACGCTTGGTTTTGTGAAACGATGATCCAAAGAATTCTCCGACCCCTACGTCACCAGATCACTCTACATAACCTTTGTCCGCCCGTTACTTGAATACGCCTGTCAATTATGGTCCCCATATCAAAAAATTCATATTTCTAGAATCGAGAGCATTCAACGCCGTTTTTTAAGATTCGCCCTTTGTGGCCTGCCTTGGAATAATTCTTTGATTCTGCCCCCCTATCAAAATCGCCTCCAACTAATTAACCTCAATACCCTGCAAGAGCGAAGAGAAATAACAGAAATCTTCTTCATTCATCGACTTCTCTCAGGTTCCGTTGACTCTGAAACACTCTACAACTCTATCTTTCTCAACACTAACCCCCGTAACCTAAGAAACAATCGCCTCTTCTACCTGCCTACTCATCGTACCTCTTATGGCTTCAATGAACCTATTTCCCGAATGCTGCGAAGGGTTGATTTAAACGAAAACTGTTTCGACTTCAATCTCAGCACTCCCAGCCTTAAAATCCTCCCGTTAAATCGTCCGCCCAATTCAACCCAATCATAGCCCTAAGTTTCATAGTTTTAAGTTAGGTTAAGTTATGAAGCTTGTATTAAGCCAAATAAATGGGGGTATTGCCCCCACTAAAATTTAAAAAAAATAAATTAAAAATTAAAATCAATCCCCACGCAAGGTAGCATTCTTTTCTATTACTCCACCTACCTATTTCTCAAATCCACTGTGCCAACAAAAATTCCTTCCTATCTTTCTATTCCTTCTAACTGGTGCCGTGCAATTCAGATTGCATTTAAAAGACCTTGGGTCGTACAGACCCATGAATCAAAGAAAACAAGATTACGACACTACTTTGTTTTTTTTTTCAATTCAAGCTGTTAAACATACTCTCAAATTCAACTGTTGAAGTCAAAACATCACTTGTCGCCTGGAGAGTCTGTTGTCCAAATAGTAGGCATTTCGAGTTATAAGAATGAAAGTCTTCTACATCGTTTTCAAGAATATTTCGAAAAGCAAATCTGAGACATTTTTTTTGAACATTTTCAATTCTTGAACTGAGTCTAGAGCTCCAAAAACACACTTATACCTACTCATGAACACAGTGCACAATACTGCAATATACATATATGTATAACTAAAGATTCAATCGTATCAGGTTCCTTAACTCATACTGAGTTCCTTTTGATAAATCCCATTAAAGAATTTGCTTTGGATACGATGAAATTAATATTATTATTTGTAGGTAACTCGGTGTGTGTAGGTACACAAGGAACATTATTTAGTACACAAACTTAGCAATACTTTCTTAATTCTATCTTTAAATATTTACTTGCAGAAAGCTGATCTAGCTGTTGGATCAATGACAATCAACTTTGCACGAGAAAGTGTTATTGATTTTACAAAACCATTCATGAATTTAGGCATCAGTATTCTATTTAAGGTAAGTAGTTTTCTAATGAAGCTTTAAGCTATATATAAAACATAATGCAGTTTTTTATAAATTTATTAAGAAAGTAGGGGCTATTTTTTGATCTGGGAACCATTTGTTAGCAGTTAGAAGATTAGCTAGTTCACGCGTTTTGAATATATATGAAAATACTGTCATATATAACTGCCAATACCTAGACACCGCCTTACCCAGGTATTTGGTGCAACGTTTGAATGTAATAAACAAAGACCAAAAGTGACTGCTATAGAAATTAATAAAATGGGTAACATTTTTAAATATTATACATTTATCTGGTTGAGCTGAAAACGAGATCTTAAAACTGTTGGAACAAAAACGACCTTTTCATTGTCCGTAATAACTGCAAAGACAAAAACAAGAGAATCCGAATAAATTTCTATTCGAAATTGAAATAAATATATCAGAATACCATGTTGGTTTTTTTTTTTTTTTTAACTATGCGCGCACTCAAGGGGTTATGAATACCCTTAAAATGTTTATACACAGTGCGAGCGATTAGGAAAATGGGATATGATTAGACAGGAGATACTGATGTACATTGGTTTTAAATGCCTGATTATCGCAATGGGAGTGAAAAATTCGGTCGGGTAAAGCATTCCACATTCGTGTTGTGCGGCTAAAGAAAGAATCTCTATACTTAACAGTACGTCCGAAGTTGGACTCAAGGGTAAATTGATGGGCTTTCCTAGAAGCGCGAGTGTTACGGTTGAATAGTTTAAGGGGAGGAATGCAACTGGCTATTTCACTAGAACACTGTTTATTATAATACCGATAAAATAATGAAAGGCATGGTGTAGGTACCTACTGGCTTAAAATTTTTGAATATGATAACGCTTCTTCTTGCTCAATTTTAATCTAAACGTGTCGGCTTCAAATTTAATAGGTATAGAAAGGATTTATAATAATGATTATCTAGAGGGAGAAATTCAAAATTCGCTCTACGAATGTAGTGCTCGCTCTACGAATGTAGTGGAATAAACTTGGTAGCTCGCGCAAAACTTATCCGTGTTCTTTAAAAATCTGCTATTTTCAATTTATTTTCATCACACCATTTTAATTTGCTATAGTTTAAATGCGATGATTTTTATATTAACTTATTTCACAGGTACCCAGTACACCACCATCACGACTGTTTTCCTTTATGAATCCCTTGGCATTCCACATTTGGCTTTACGTGTTAGCTGCTTATGTTTTGGTGTCCTTGACAATATATGGAGTTGCAAGATTTTCACCATATGAATTACATAATTTAAATCCTTGTGACACTGATAGCGAAACCATCGGAAATCATTTTACTCTTGGAAACAGCTTTTGGTTTGCTATTGGAACGCTTATGCAGCAAGGGTCTGATTATAATCCAAAGGCTGCATCGACACGTGTTGTCAGTGCGATTTGGTGGTTTTTCACTCTAATCATGATATCATCTTACACAGCTAATTTAGCAGCGTTTCTTACTGTGGAGCGAATGATTACACCGATTGAGAATGCTGACGATTTGGCATCACAAACAGATATATCGTATGGTACTTTAGAAAGTGGGTCCACAATGACGTTCTTTAGGGTGAGTTTAAAATTGAATTATTTTGTTTAAACATTTGTGGGATCAAATTAGGGTCAAATTCTTAAAGCAATATTGAACCAAACACGGTTGCTCAGAGAGAAGATTCAAAAGAACAAAAGTGTTGCCTTGCGCAAGAGATTTAATCATTGTATATAAAACCTATAGTACTCTTATGGAGTCGATTTTTTGTACAATCTTGCATCCATGTGACGGCGCTAGTGTAGTGATAAATTATACTTTGGAGACTGAAAAGAAGAAAGAGGAGGTTCTATTCAACAATTTTTACAATATTAGTGCGAGTAGAAGAGATTACCAAAACAGCATGGTCCGCCATTGCTTCGAAGCGAATTGAGGGAGAAAATAGAAAAAAGGGAATGTTTCTATGTGTATGTAATTTACGAATAGCTTTTGGTCTGAAGGTATTATATTAGTGTAGGTTATTTTGTACCTAAATTTTTTTTCATCTTTGCATTGTTGCCAAAAAAATGCTTACTGATATTTGTATATAACCTTAAAACAACCCAGTATGAAATTTCGACATCACTGAATTTTTTTGGTGAATTCATCAATGGATTCATCGACTATTTCTATCGATGAGTAGTACGTTATGATTTCATAAGAAAACGGTTGCGCATTTTTTCAGCAGTTAACTAAATTCGAATGAATTGAATGCTTACAATTCACTACATTTTCAGTTACAAAATCATAAACGTGGATTCCACTGATGAAGAGTAATGTATAGGTTCATGAGTTCGCAAATGATGTTTGGTTCTCTGTGGTGCGATGGTTGGTTTGTTTTTTTTCCCAAAACAAAAAAAATGCAAACAAAAAAGCCTTAAAAAGGAGTTTTGAACTACCATGGGAAGAGTGACGAACATTTCCCTTTTCTACATGCAACGAGAAATGCGCTCAGTAGTCAGTCTTCGCTGGTGATGACATGAATTCCTGGTTTTTTTTTTTAGAGAAAGTGAAAAAACATAAAAACCAGAAATTCCAGTTTCGTTTTCATTATTTAACACAGCAACAAAAGTTTATTTTTTTTTATCCAAATGTTTTTTTCGTTCAGAAATTGTATTGAGCCAGCTGAAAGGTTTCAATTATTAATTTTAAGATATTTGGCGACTGGTGGGTATTTCTTCGACTTTATTCAAAACAAAATTTAAAAATGCCAATATTTCTTTTAGCGCATTATACCTACTCAATACGTAATGCTGTCGACCGAAAGTGCTAAGCCTAAGCAGCAAAACTAACAAAATGAATTTAATTGAATATTATTGAATAATCGTCGAATTAAATTAATAAAATGATGTTTGGGGGTATAACATACATATACAACGTTTCTGATTCCTTAAAAAAATTAAAAAAAAAAATATTTCCTCTTCCACAGAAAACTGATACTTTCATATTATTTAATGCATACAAAATGAGGAAAAAAAGAATTAAGTATCATACGGGCTTTACCTAGTGATTTCATAATTGAACATTCATGTCATTTTTCATCATATAAAATTCATGTGCGAATTAACGAGTTACATTAACAGAGTGAATTAATGAATGAGCATTCATGCTACTTTTCACCTGCTGAATAAGAAACTCATAGTCAACTAGTGATTTCACAGCTTACCGTTCATGCCATATTTCATCACATACTTCGTGATTTCACTGTTAAATATTTACCCCGAAAATCACTTGGTGAACGCCTATGACAGCCCCATGTTAAATTCATCGATGTTTTCATACCAAATTCATGGGGTGTAGCTTCTACTCATTGACGAAAAAGTTGGTGATTCATGCATGAATTTTTTGAAATTTCCTACTGGGAAGAAACCTTTTCGTAAAAAAGATGTGTTAAATCTTTTTTACGAATAGATTTCTTGTTTCAAGTTCAAGGACGAATGGCAGAAGACATTATTAGTTTGTTTATTTAATATTCGCTATTTAAAAGCTACGTGATAAGTTGCAGTATCATCAGTATCACCATATCTATGTAGGTATGCGGTGTATGTGGGAATAGTAGGTAGGAAGGTTGCAATTCGTAGGTTTTTTCTTGCGATATACCTATGTAGGTAGGTACTAGGTATACATTTGGCAAGTTTTGCATTTGGAAAAAAATCGAACTTAAGATTTTAACCAAACTTGACAATACCATTATGAAGAACACAAAAAAAGTGAAGAGGCTGAAGCGATTTTCTTCAAACTTACCTAGGTAGGTTCATACCTATTTAAGTGTCTTAGGTGGTTGTCTAAAATAATTTTTTGTACAAATTAGCTCTAAATTAAGTTAGTTTGTACAAATTGGCTCGAAATTAACTAAGCAGAAAAATATAACATCGGTAAAAATTACCTCAACTACAATTTGATCTTATCAGTTTTAATTTTATCAAGGTCTAGAAATGAAGGTAGCAAAAAATTTTTTCTTATGAAATTATGTCAATACGGGAGGTTTTTTCGATTTGTAAAACTTTTTCATTATGAAGGAAATATTTTTCAATCATTTTACGAAACAAATTTAATACATAGGTAAAATGAAATAAAATAATGTTTAAAGGAAAAGTTTGTGGGTACCTATGAAATTAAAAAAAAAAATAATTTTTTGCTTAAATTCAAACCACATTTTATGGTATTGATATGTAATATTATGAAAATATAGACAGCTGGGCCTTTGTATAGGTATAAAACCTATAAAATGATTTTCTAACGCAACATTGCAGGTAGTATTCACTATAGGTATATCAACTTATGCGAGATATGGAAATTATATGCAAGGTTGCAATAAAATCTGTACTGATGACATATCTATGTAGGTTATTTAAGTAGGAAGTTAGTTATTCTTTTGCATTACGAATTAAAAAAAAAAGATTATGAATCGTGTGGTATAAGTATCTATGTAGTTATATAGTTATATTATTATTTTTCTTATTCAGAAAGACATAATTTGGAACATTTAAAAAGTTGATACCTACCTACATTATATAAAATATGTAGGTAGGTAGGTACCTATATTGCAAGTTTTGGATTCGTAAAAAAATTAAACTTGAGGTTTTGATCAATCTTGACATTACGATGATGAAAGCGAAGACCAGAAAAAAGTGGATATAATAGCCGTGTTTTATTATCGCCAATAACCCATATGGTTCACCCCGTAAAAATAAAACAATCTGGGTTATGTACTCTGATATGTAGATGTACCCTCTGTTCGCCGAATTTAATACTAATATTTGCAATCACAGATGGAAACCTGGATGTCCCTGGATGTCGTGTTGTTTTTCTAATATACGCGTTAAAAAATAACCCAGACCCGTAGATAATAAAACGCAGCTAATACCTATGCCGGCACGTTCTTTTCATTTTTTTTTTAAATTAAAAAAGGCACCTAACATATAAACATTTCACAAAACCGGTAAGAAATTTCCTTTACCAAAAACCGATCTAAACATTTTGATAACAAAATGAGAGTGCTTAGTGCAGTTTACATTTACCCAGATAAATTTTTCTTGTGTTCTTATTAATGGTTAGTATGTAGATAAAGTACATACTTCCCATAGAACTACTTTTCATACTTTCGACCTTTTATTATTTGTCGATCATTTTTTTTTTAAACAAGTTCTCCTTAAAAGTAGTATACAAATTTTTAAAAAAATGTTTTTTCGATTTAAAAAAACTCAATTTATATTAGGTACATGTACCTATGAAACAGATAAGAGATTGTTTTTTAAATTATAAATTAATAGACAATTATGAATGTATCAACAAAAATCAAAAATCATTGGAAAGATTTTTCAAAAAATAATTTTATAAGCATACAATTTTAAATCATTTTTAGAAAAAAGAAAATTGAAACGCCTTTTCAAAATAATTAATACCATGCATATGAAATTTTAATTTAAAAAAAATCAGTGACTGGTTTTTGAAAAAACGATTTTTCAAAAAACAAAAATTTATTAATTTTTTTTTTTTAATCGAAAAACCAATTTTTTTTTTAATTCGAGTATGCAGTTTTATTCACTTTTGGGGAACATTTGCATACAAAAATAATTTTATCCGGCTCATCAAAAAGTCAGAAAGTCGAAAATATAAAAAATGGTTCCATAGGAAGTACCGTTAATAATTACGCAAAATAAAATATTTTGCTTACTAAAAGTGGACTAAATAAATTTAGTCCACTCGTCATCAACTGCTAACATCTTAGTTATGTTTGACCCGTCGCAATACCAAACAGATTACCATGATGATAAAACAAAAGAGGAGAGCGGCTTTAACAACAAAAATATTTGGAGATGATTATGATGGTACAAATCTACATCAACAACAGCATGACCTCTCATACACGTGAACTCCATAATGCAGCTAAGAAGGTGAAGATGATTATGATGAAAAACAATATTTTTTGCGCAAAAGTGAAGGAGATAGTGTTGTCAGAGTGAGTTGCTCTGATAACTTAAATATTTTATAATTTGATTTAAAATAATGTGTACTAAATTCTTAATTAATGCAAAAAATTATAATGTCAGTAGTATTCAAAACTTGTCACCTTTAATAATTCATCAAAACATTCGTAGTATGAGGAAAAATGTCGATTCTTTCTTGAAGACTTTAATATAAATAAATATAATTTAGCGCTATTTATTGACATGACTAAAGCATTTGACATGGTCAATCATAATTTACCTTTGGACAACACTTTACAAAGCTGGCTATTCTTAGTGTATGCTAATTCTATATTTAAACAATCTTTTAAAAGCAATATACCTGCATTCGCTGATAACATGGCTTTGACTTTATGTTTTAAGGTTTGCCAGACATGAAATCATAATGAGTGAAAAAACAATAGTTATGCTCTGCAATCTAAAAGAAACATCATCTTTTATTAACCGTAATGTCCTGTTTCATTGCGACATGTAACAAATTTAGTCTAGGCACTCACTCCTGCGGTAGACCCAGTTTTTTACAAGACACTCCGTGTTCAAACACTTGTTTTAATATTAAGTTTGTTAATAATTATAAACACTTAGGAGTATTTATGGATCAAAACTTAAACTGGAAGTTGCATACTTCAAATCTTAAAAAAATATATGTTTTTGACACGCAAAATGTTTCTATTAAAACGTACATGCTCAAAAAAAATTTTAACAAACATATACTTTGTTCTAGTTGATTCAAAACTTCAGTATTTTATAACAAGTTGGAGCTAAACCCAATTATTGCAGCGCAGAAGCATATTGTCCGAATTATATGTAAGAAAACTAGACTAACAAGTAGTTGGCCTTTATTTCAAGAACGTTTAATTCTGCCGGTAAAACACTTAACTAACAAGTAGTTGGCCTTTATTTCAAGAACGTTTAATTCTGCCGTTAAAACACTTATATGTAAATATTTAAAGTTCTTAAAGTTTTTCATGCGAAAAAACTGCGGATTCAGTGCAGTTAAACATTAAGAAATTCAAATACATATAAACGGTGATTTTTTAAGAGCTTGGTTTTTGAAGATTCAAAAAAACACAGAAACTTGTAAAAAGTGAATGAAATTTTTATTTGGATCGATAAATCAATTTCTGCCATTTACTTTTTAAAAATAATTTGACTTAAATGTTGCCCGCGGCTACGCTTCAGGTGGTCCATTCTGAAGGTCCAATTTTGGCAAACTTTTTCACACATTTCGGCCGGAATATCACCAATGACGCGTTCAATGTTGGCTTCCAAGGCAGCAATCGTGTTTGGCTTGTCCCCATAGACAATAGACTTAACATAGCCCAACAAAAAATAGTCTAACGGGGTCAAATCACATGATCTTGGTGGCCAATTGACTGCACCAAAACGTGAGATCAACTGCTCACCAAATTCGCCTCTCAATTGATGCATGGTTTCGCGTGCAGTGTGGCATGTGGCACAGTCCTGTTGGAACCACATGTCGACAATTCTTGCATTTTCGGCAAAAAAAAATCTGTTATCATCGAACGGTACCTTCCTCCATTGACCGTAACCCTGCGGCCTTCATCGTCCTTGAAGAAGTACGGCCCAATGATGCCGCCTGCCCATAAACCGCACCAAACAGTGCATTTTTCGGGATGCATTGGTAGCTGCTGAATTGCCTCTGGCTGCTTTTCACTCCAAATACGGCAATTCTGCTTATTCACGTATCCATTTAGCCAAAAATGAGCGGAAAAAAAAACGGACGTAGCTTACGAAACACATTTTTCACAGAGCACGAATATCAAAATATTAACCATAAAAAAAAACACTCCTCCTGTTCTTTAGAACAGGGTAAAAATAAAAATATCCGTTTTTTAATTTAAATATGTTTCTTTATTAAGCGTTAGATCCCTTACCGTTGGTCGGGGGAACTCATCGGCTATACGTGGTTGTCTTAAAACTAAACGTTTCCTTTGCCAGGCAAACCTTTTTATAATACATTAATGTCTACTCAACAGATTTACAGTTCTGTGTCTTTTTATATTTGTTTGTAATTCGGTCGTATTACTTGCGATTCTTCTATAGGTCGGAAAGCGACACTTTGAAGATTTACATTTATTTTAGTTTTGTTCTCTTTGTATTTCAAAGTTATGTACATATATAATGATCAAAAAATTATTATCAATTGAATGAATTTGTGACCTTTAGTCCAAAATGCGTTTCGCCCAGGTACTACAGCTGGGCTCATCAGTTAGATGCTGTAGTACCTTTCTAAGACGCATTATTTTTTTTATCGATGTTTACCGACTTTAATAAAACTTACAGCGATTACTCACTGTAAATTATATTTTCCACTAAAACAAAAACAAAAATAATATAAACATATTGTTTGCGTTTTCTTCAATTAAAAAATAATTATTTATAAGGTATAAAGTTGTTTTTGTTTTTTTATGAGCTAGTTTTAATTCTTTAATTTCTTTTAAGTTTTCTATATTTTGGAAATGGATTTTTTCAAAAGTTATGTCATTTATTTTTGTATAATTAATATTTAATATTTAGTATTTGGTAGCAATATTTCATTTTTATACTCCTTTCTTTTATAGGTTTTATTTTTAATTTCTACGTAAGAATTTTCTAAAGATATCAGATAATTTCCTTGGATTGTTATTTCTTGACTATTACAGTTGTGATTAATTTTTTCAATCTCAGAATTAATAATTACAATATTATTGTTTCCTATTTCTAATACAACTTCATTATTATTTTCAACTAGATTACATTTCATTTTGTTTTCATAAATATGTTTTATGCAATGATCATTTATTGATTTCAAATATTTCTTAAGGTATGTATTATTATAAATTTCTTTTCCTTTTGTTAAATACAAGTTTTGATTTATTTTTAGTTGAAAAACACTTTCAACGTTTGGTATTGGTTGAACATATATTTATTCGTAAACTTGATCTGAAAAGTTTGGAATTTCTATGACAAAAATTATGTTTTTATTATAAAGAGCAAGATTTAATTTTATCTTTTCAAGGGTTTCTAATTTGATGTTGTTTTCAATTATTTCTTTTTCCGTTAATATATCTCTACTTAAGACTCCTAATTTAGAGGTAAATACATATATCTAATATTTTCTTTCATTTCCATTTCGAGTTTGAATTTATGAAAATTTCTTTCTAGATCTTCGTGGGCTTTGTTCAAATTCTTAATGGTTTCAGATATTTGTTTGGCTTTGAAATTAAATGTTTCTGTAAAGGTTCTAATTTGATTGTTGAAATGGTCATTAATTTTTATTTGTTGATTTAAGTTTGTAATTGCGTGATGGGTATTTGTTTCAATAACTTTAATTTGTTTTTCAATTTCTAGACGATCGTCGTCGTCCATTGTTCCGTATAGGAATTTCAATCCTGAACCTATTATATTTATTAGTCCTCATTTTTGTCTTTGATGGGGAATTATAGTTTCAAATTCTTTCCTACAGTGAATCATCATATTTATAATTTCTTGATTATGTTCTGTTAAATTGTTGATATCATTATCTAGTTCTGGAAGTTCTCTAATGCTATCTTCTAATAATTTTATATTTTGTTCATAATTTGTGAGGTTTATTACATGTAGAATTTTGGTATAATTTTCTATAATATTTTGTTCCCCTAATTGTAATTATTTGTAATTTTTGTGTTTTTATTGTTGTAATAAAAGTTGCGCGAGAATTATTATTTTAATTAGTGTCTTCATTTGTTGTTCCCATAGTTGCTTGGTTTGAGAAATTCGTTTCGGTTGTTGATTTGGACCTGAAATCAATGGTTTCATTCTTGAATTTTTTTTTCTTTATGAAACTGATCTTTATGGAGTATACGATTAGCTTGTTTTTGAAAAGGGTTCCCTTCTTCTATCGTATATTTTCTGTTACATTTATTAATTACTTTTGCTTTTTTTATATTTAGGGCTAATTGTATTTTTTATCCTATCTTGTGAAGTTGTTTTAATAAATTCTTCATTTATCTCTTCATCCTTCCTAATTTTGGTTTATTTTATTCAATACTTTTTCTTTCGTTTTTTCTATTTGTTTGTAGATGATTTCGGTATTTAATTTATTTAAATGAATGTTGATGGGTCTTTCTTTCGTGGTTAAGTGTATTGTCGTATTATAGATTGAAAGAGTTTTTATAACTTGATCTACTAATGGGAAAGGATCGTCTGTTTCTTCTACTTGAGATAAAATTCTGAGGTTCTTGTTTAAGGTGCTCTCTCTATATCCGAATTACCGGTATGTCTGTTGGCTGTACTGTAATGTACTTCTATGTTGTTATTAGACAAAAAGTTTTTAATGTTTCTGCTACAAAGGCGTTTTCGTTACCTAAAGTTACTATCTTTGGTTTAGTCATATACGAGAATATTTTAGTCATGGCATTAGTAATATCAATATAGGTTTTATTTTTGATTCGTTCAACTGCTACATATTTTGAGAATTTATCTATACACGTAAGGTATTTTCTATTCTTATCTGGATACCATATATCAAGGTGGTAGTGTTCATGTGGACATTTGGGTGTTTCCGTTTTTTCGTAAGGTAATTTTATTGGGTGTCTTTCTATTTTCGTCATACAAAAGTTACATTGGTTTATTATTTTATTATTTAATTATTTAAAATTTGTCCAACAAAAATTGGCGTTTCGTCCCGGCGATCTCACATGGACTCATCAGTTGACTAGTGAGGACCTTTGTCAATACGCAATTTTTGCCAAGTTCAGTTCATCTTACATAGATTTCGTGAAGAATATCTAGTGTGAACTATATCCAACAAGACTAGAATTCCTAATCATTAAATTGGAAATTTTTGTTTTTTGCCCATGGCCTGGCATTATTTATATAAGAACTTGGCAAAAATTGCGTATTGACAAAGGTCCTCACTAGTCAACTGATGAGTCCATGTGAGATCGCCGGGACGAAACGCCAATTTTTGTTGGAATAAAGGCCGCTAAAAGCTATTTTGAATCAATAATTCAACAAGTCCAAATATTATAGTGCTAAGTCTTCTACTTGGCTGATGTATTTCAGTAGTATATAGATTTTGTATTATTAAAAAAAAATAAAAAAATAAAACTTCTTATATAAATAATGCCAGGCCATGGGCAAAAAACAAAAATTTCCAATTTAATGATTAGGAATTCTAGTCTTGTTGGATATAGTTCACACTAGATATTCTTCACGAAATCTATGTAAGATGAACTGAACTTGGCAAAAATTGCGTATTGACAAAGGTCCTCAATAGTCAACTGATGAATCCATGTGAGATCGCCGGGACGAAACGCCAATTTTTGTTGGACTAAATGCCGTTAAAAGATATTGTTTATTATATTTTTATTTTGAACCCTGATTCTAAAATACATCTTACAACGAAAAAAAGTTTTTATAATTTCAGAGTCCAAAGAGCAGTCGGCTGTTAAAGAAAATAATTTTTTTATGCAATTGTTAGATGGTTCGTCTTGGGTATTGTTAAATTTGTTGAAAATAGAATCTAATTTCTTCAGTTGCATAATAAAGGATTCGTTTGGCTTCTGAAGACCCCCTTCATTGATTATATTTGTCCATGTCAAACCTCTGTTATCTTCTTTATCAGCAAGAAATTCTATATTTGGAATTTTCGATTTAAAACGTTTTAAAAGGTATCCAGCAAGGTACTCCAAAGCATCGTACTTTAAATCTTTTGGAAAACGAAATAACTTCACAGGCACATTATTCACTTTATTTGTGTATTGTTTTCTTTTTTTATTATTGTTTGTAGAACAACCAAAAACAGAACAAACTGCCATATTTATTTATTTAACCAAATATTTTTTCAAAACACAACATACGCGGTTAAACTCACAAGCGAAAATAAAGGAAGAAAAACGCAGCTGTCAGTCGACAGTAATTCTGATGACGTACATGCGCAGAAGATACACAAAATATTGCGCGGGAATATATTACCTTTCTATTCTGTATATCTTGGAATATACCTACATGATATCTACATATCCTACATAATAAAACATTACTTATTACCTACAAGAAAATATTTTATGTGAGTGGAAAGCATGACTGATTCTTAATATATTTTTCTATAACTACCTACTATGTATGTACGTACGAGTAGGTTACTTTTTTTATCGTAACAAATCGTCCACAAGACAAGAAAAACTTTCTTTCTTTCGCAAAAATCTTTCCCTTATTTAATCTTTTATGTTTCTATACCTACCTACATTTATGCATGTACAAATGCAATCTTGCACTCCATTAATTTTCACGTTCTTCTATCTTCTATTTTTTGCATTTTATTTGATTCGATACAAAATTGGCTGTTTTTTTCTCTTGCTTGAACTCTTATGGGTTAGCTTACAGTCACAAATAAGCCATAATAAAGATTGGAAACCTTCGTACGTTTCACCCCCCAAGACCCATTTGTTTACATTGTTGTATTTGTAGCTTTGACACTCTATCCATGAATAGATGGGAAAAACAAAAACAAATTACTTGGGCTGTGTTGTCTATGGGTCTATAGGAAGAGGAACAGAAAACATTCTTGTGTGCGTTTTTATCAATGTGTCTATAGGAAGAGGAACGGAAAAGTTACTTGTGTGCGTGTTTCAGCTTGTAGGCAAATGTCAAATGGAAGCAGAGGTTTCCGGTCTTTACATTATTAGTTTATGCTTACAGTATTCCTGTTCTGCCATTTCTACCATTTCTTTGGATTAAATGCATATTCTCTTGTCTCGCAACTCAACAATTTTATTAAAGAGCTACCCTATCTTGCAGAATATAGATGCCGCCACAATCCTACCAATTCATGAGAATACTATAGGAATATACATATATACAATGATTTAATGAGTCTACTGCCAGAGATGAAATACTTTTTAAAGATTGCACAATAAAGATCGTGGATACCTCATGTAAATAAACTACATCGCTGGAAGGTGATTGTGTGTATCATTCAAAATTATTGAGATAAGCAAAGAAATTTGAAGAGAGCTGCGCAGTAGAAAGGCCAAGCGATTTGGTTCAAGCAAGCTTATATAAAAATGAAAAGTAGAGAGTTTTACGAGTAAAGATGCCAGAGAAATAATTGAAATGTATATAGAATAATAATATAGTAAAGTATAATATTATAGTGTAATACACAATTAATATTTATATACTTAGGTTCTATTATATTGCTTACAATAACAAATAGATGCTAAAGTTGATTTACCTCGGCGGCGGCCGGCGTGTCAATTTTGTCGTTCATTTCTTTCGACAATATAGGCAATGACCTCTGGGGTAGTTATATATTTGTTGTTTTTTTTTTCTTTTTTGCACTCTTACGTTTTTTAGACACTTTTTAGTAGTCACTTTATAATTATTGTTATGAATGTCTATTTTTTATTTCTTTCACTTTCCAGAATTAGTTTTTTTTTTGTTTTTTGTGAAATTTATTTTTTCTATAATAATTATATATAATATAATATTATATATTGCACTTCACTTGTTATAGGCATTTTCATACTTAGGTCTTATTAATGGCGGACGAAAGTTAAAAAATTAATTTTTTACTTGCGATTATAGGTACTATAAGGAAAGTTATGCATTCGTCGAAAAAAAGTTTTGAGAAAACAATCAAACATGACATTACGATGATAGCGAAGACGAAAAAAGATGGTCTAAGAATTCTGTCCGTCTGTATGTCTGTCAGTCTGTCAGTCTGCTAGTCTGTCAGTCTGTCAGACTCTCAGTCTGTCAGTCTGTCAGTCTGTCAGTCTGTCAGTCTGTCAGTCTGTCAGTCTGTCAGTCTGTCAGTCTGTCAGTCTGTCAGTCTGTCAGTCTGTCAGTCTGTCAGTCTGTCAGTCTGTCAGTCTGTCAGTCTGTCAGTCTGTCAGTCTGTTAGTCTGTCAGTCTGTCAGTCTGTCAGTCTGTCAGTCTGTCAGTCTGTCAGTCTGTCAGTCTGTCAGTCTGTCAGTCTGTCAGTCTGTCAGTCTGTCAGTCTGTCAGTCGGTCAGTCTGTCAGTCTGTCAGTCTGTCAGTCTGTCAGTCTGTCAGTCTGTCAGTCTGTCAGTCTATCAGTCTGTCAGTCTGTCAGTCTGTCAGTCTGTCAGTCTGTCAGTCTGTCAGTCTGTCAGTCTGTCAGTCTGTCAGTCTGTCAGTCTGTCAGTCTGTCAGTCTGTCAGTCTGTCAGTCTGTCAGTCTGTCAGTCTGTCAGTCTGTCAGTCTGTCAGTCTGTCAGTCTGTCAGTCTGTCAGTCTGTCAGTCTGTCAGTCTGTCAGTCTGTCAGTCTGTCAGTCTGTCAGTCTGTCAGTCTGTCAGTCTGTCAGTCTGTCAGTCTGTCAGTCTGTCAGTCTGTCAGTCTGTCAGTCTGTCAGTCTGTCAGTCTGTCAGTCTGTCAGTCTGTCAGTCTGTCAGTCTGTCAGTCTGTCAGTCTGTCAGTCTGTCAGTCTGTCAGTCTGTCAGTCTGTCAGTCTGTCAGTCTGTCAGTCTGTCAGTCTGTCAGTCTGTCAGTCTGTCAGTCTGTCAGTCTGTCAGTCTGTCAGTCTGTCAGTCTGTCAGTCTGTCAGTCTGTCAGTCTGTCAGTCTGTCTGTATGTATGTATAGACACCTACAGCCCAATTGCTTCAAACTTGGTATAGAGTTTTTTAGGTATTGTACAGAGGGGAAAGTGAACTTTTTTTTGATCTCGAAAAATAACGGTACCTGCCATATAACCGTTTCTTTCAAACCTATTTTTCTCGGAAACGGCTCTAAAGATTTTGTTAAAAAAAAAAATCAGTGCGTCTTTTTAGCTACGACCGATCATATGGTTAAAAAAAATTAGAAAAATTTCTAAAAACGGTACTTTTCATAGGACCGTTTTCCTGCTTTCGACTATCTCATAAACGGCTCTACCGATTCTTACGAAATTTCACACATATATAGGTATAGGTTTCCCAAATTATACCGCGTACCAATATTTTTAATTAGTATTTTGTTGTATTTTTAAAATTATTAAAATAAAAAAATTTAATTTATATTTCGAGAACTGCTCATTAATTTTTTTTCAAAAATTATATTTATATGTATTTATTAAATACCTATCAATTGCCGTTTTTGATTTTTTTTTTGTAAAATGTTTTCAAAAAGCTAAAAAAAAAACTTTTTTTCCCAAAAACCGCTCCACATATTTTTAAATTTTTTTTATCATAAATTAAAATTTTTTTTAAGCTTAAATTAGTTTAAATATTTATTTCAGAATTTTGAATTATTTTTTCTTTGATTAAGCCGATTTAATATTTTGTTTTTAAGTTTATATTATAATATTTAAGACTGTCATAACAATTTAAAAAAAAAAATTAAAGATATTTTGTATATATATAAAGTATGAAGTAAAAAACTGCTTTAAATATATATTTATATTTTTAACAGAAATCTTCTGCATTCGATGTGATCGAACATAAAAGCACGTTCGTGCGATCCAGTCGTGCATTTTATTTTTCAAGTTTTATCTTTACTCACTTTACTTTTTTACTTCAATCAAATCACTTGGTCAACGGTCGGTTGCGCAGAGAGAGGATTCAATAGAACAAAAATGATGCGCAAGAGATGTATGTCTTCTTCGATTGGTAATCCGGAAGAACTCTCCGATCCGGGACTCCAATCAAAGAACACTCAATTCTTGATTCTGAATTTTAATGTGAGTGTATGTATAACGCAGGTAAAAATAAAACATTGACGTGCAAATATAAGGATAGGCGATATTCATCGATCTTGGTAAAAGCGTCGATTTTAGACGAAACAAATATCGATGGTTTCAACATCCATGTTAAAGCATGTGCATCGCAGTATCGTTCTTAAGATTAAAAATATCTACTTAAAATAAGCTGACATCTTTTGTCAATGAACTCATTCTTATAAGGGTTAGGCCGCACCCGCCAGAATCGCACTTCAGTGGAACTACGCTTCAATACTATTCTGATTCCATATTTTTTTACGGCAGCCCAAGGTGTCCACTTATAGAATAGGTGGACTGTCTTAGGAAGTGCCGGCGGGATGACGTTGGAATTTTTGTATATATTTTGCGCGCACACAAGGGGTTATGAATACCCTTAAAATGTTTTAACATTGTGCGAGCGATTAGGAAAATAGGAGAGAATTTAAAGTAGATACCGATGCACATTAGTTTTGAATGTTTGAATATTGTAATGGGAAGGAAAATTAAGGTCTGGTAAAGCGTTTCAAATTCGTGTTGTGCGGCTAGAAAAGGAATCTCTGTGCTTGACAGACTGGATATTTCATTAGAGCATTGTCTATAGAAATAACGGTAAGACAATGAGAGGCATGAAACATTTCGACAGTGTTCGAGAGGTGCAATTATTTCCGTTATTGTCTTATTTCTTATCATTTTTACAGCCGGTTTTTGGTTTCTATCCAAGAGACTTAAATGAGTTGAGGGAGCACCTGCCCATATATGGCAATTGTAGTCATGTTTTGGACGAACGTAGACCGTATAAATTACAGCCAGATCAGATAGGCAAAAATATGTCGTGCATTGTTTCAGAAAACCCAAACATTTTGCAGCTATTTTGGCGACATCAAATATGTGGTCATTCCACAAAAGGTGGTCGGTGATGCACATACCGAGAACTAAAAGATGTTCTGTTTCCTCGATACAAGCGCCGCTCATAGACAATGGAATTTGAGGGGGGTCGCGCTTTGCTGACAAGGGGCAGCATTGAGTTTCTGAAGCATTAAATTCAACACGGTTTTTAATTCCTCATTGGGCAATGCTGTCGAGATCAGAATTTAATGAGCTTATCATACGCTGGCGTTCAAGTTCCACAACCCAAGAACATGGGCGTGAATCTACAAACGAATATGAAAAGCTGAGGGTACTCTCGTCAGCAAAACAGTATAATGGATTAGAAGTTTCAGACAAAAGATCATTGATGAAAATGAGAAACAGAAAAGAAACGACTTACCGGGATATTACTTTCTTTTCCGATATTCTAACCACTCTCTAAGTATTCTCGGGGGGTGGTACAATGCTCGTTTGTTGTAAAACTCCAGAATTATGTTTTGTTATCTTGTCTATTTTGTTTTTATTGGTCGAATAGACTGGGAAGCCTATTTCAACCGGCAATTACTCGAAATTTTATTGTTTACAATTTTTGGTTGCCACTGCCGGCCATTGAACCCGTTCAAGCAAGATTTGCCAAATTAAGTATGAATGTGGTTCGGGTATTGGGTAGCGGTTGAGGTAGAGACCATCGTGTGAAATTTTTTTGGGATTGCTATTTGCCTCGGGGTTTTAGCTGGGGGGAAAGCTCTTTTAATAGAAGCGGAAACAGAAAGTCAATAGCAATCATTTACCTATTTGGATAAAGGAAATGAGAATTCATGGTAGGACTATAATGGTAGATTGAGTTAAACAAAATACCGCAAGAGAAGAATACTGGGGAGGCGGTCGATTTGTGGAACATTTTATAAGAATGGATTTGTAGTGAACCAGTGATGTGATTGAAGAGCAATAAAGGGTGTCGTAGCTAACAGCCAACATGCAGCTGCGGATGTGAGTGATTTCAACTATATGCGTCAACGGAACTAGGAAAGCGTTGCTGAACCAAACGGTTTTTTGTATACCCTTAACAAAGTGGTTTACGGTGGTAGAGGAGGAATTTTAACTGTCTCCCGCCAGAATTGAAATAGGAATTCGATAAGTCCATCGATAAAAAAGCCACAGTACGATACCCTATTTAAAAAAAAAACGCCTAAGAATTTCAGACACACACCCTTTTGGATCTGAGTTACCCACTAACTATTGGAACTTAATTGGGACAACTATTAGCAAGCAGAAATTCATACCAGAATACATGCCAATGGCCGCACTTGATTTAATTTAAATTTAAACTTAATTTTTTTATTGTTTTGTTTTCATTTATATACCTTATACATACTGAATTTACTTTGGATTCTTAATTATTAAATCTATTTATTACCTATTATATTCTTTCATTTCTTGTATACATAATTAATATACCTTACACATACTTTCTATCTGTGAAAGGGGATATTAACCAGGGTAAAATGGGGGTGTGGCGTTGGAACTTATCGGACGAGGTTTCGGTCAAGCTCCCCCCAAAGCTTATGCGATGGTGGCCCACTCGCTAGGAAACACACTTTCAGAGCGCGCTGTAGGTAGGAAAGGCTGAGGATTTTTTTTTGTATCGGTGGGAATTAATCTAGGGTGGGACTTGTCCGGATACAATACCTACTTTGGTTTGCTGGTCGGGGTGTTTGTCGGCGGGTCTGTTGCGTTTCGTGTTCGAGATTTGGACTCGACTGGGACGTACCTCCCGAGCGAGACGAAAAGGGCCGACAGCGGACGTCGTCGTTGCGTCCTTTTATACCACTGATTGGGGTCATCTTGTAAATTCCATTAGATGTCACGTCACAAATCTAATTTTTGATCGGTGGATAGTGACGTCGAAGAAGGTGACTGATCTAGCGGGATCTGATGAACAAATGGCCAAATAGATCTCAGGAGAGGTGTGGGTGCCATCGCTGCACAACATTCAGGAGTGGAAATAACATGGTAACGATTGCTTTATGTTTCGTTCTACTTTGAAGATGATTTGTGGAGATCGACTCGGCAAGAAGTTTCGTTTTGCAGCCACGTGAGGTTCAGTGGAGAGGCAGGATCCCCCCTATATCCGGCGAGCTTAGACGTGCTTCGCCAGCGTGTCGTGGCCTCAACTACTGCACATTCAGACGCCTCCTATACCTATCGTACTTCTATTCGACCAGAGTTTCCGATCCCGATTCCTTTCCGGTCTTATTAAAAATATTAGTAATACTTTTTTAAAAACTGCACAATAAACCAGGATCATACCTCATGTAAATAAAGTCAATCCCTGGAAGGTGATTGTGTGCATCTTTTAAAAGATGGATGAGCAAAGAAATTTGAAGAGAGATGTGCAGTAGAATGGCCAAGTGATTTGGTTCAAGCTATACTTAACTTAAGCCTTACTTATGGCTAACGTAAGTTAACAAATACATTTTTTTCAAGTCTTATATTTTTACTCTCTTTTTTTTAACTATATGACTGTAAGGTCTTTTTAAATGCAACCTGAATTGCACTGCTCTAGTTAGAAGAAATAGAAATATAGGAAAGAATTGTTACTTGGCACAGTGGATTTGAGAATTGGGTATTTACTATCTCGTTTTAATACACGGGCATACAATTAAAATTGGAGTTATAGAAAATATTGCTGCCTAGCGTGGTGATCGAACCCGGATGTATAGGTTAGCAGTCAAGCACTATATCCACTGCACCATTGCCACCCACATCTTATATCATCATAATTATAATTAAAACGGCTCCGAAATAAAACACTTGTATTGCCAATCTAATATCAGGATTCTATGATTGAGACTTATCGAAAAATGTGGCGATTTATGGAAAACAGAAAACCATCGGTTTTTACTACGACCTATGAAGAAGGAATTAAGCGTGTTCTTGATGGAAATTATGCTTTTCTAATGGAATCAACCATGTTAGACTACATTGTTCAAAGAGATTGCAATCTAACTCAAATCGGAGGACTTCTCGATGCTAAAGGTAAATTAAGTTTGCATTTTTTTTGTCATATAAAAATATAAATTGAAAACATTATGAAGGTTACGGAATAGCAACTCCAATGGGTTCTCCATGGCGTGATAAAATATCACTTACAATACTCGAACTTCAGGAAAAGGGGGAGATTCAAATATTATATGATAAATGGTGGAAAAATGCAGGTGAGACTTGTATGCGTAAAGATAAAAGCAAACAATCGACAGCAAATGCTTTGGGGCTTGATAATATAGGTAAGTGTTTACAAAAAAGTCATCTTTTTTAAGTCAATATTTTTTTCTCAAGGTAACACAAGAATGACTGTCGAAGTGGCACTCATTTTATTTCGTTTTCCATTGGTTTCTTTTAGTTATAATGATTCAGAAATCAAATGGAATAGTGCTGATTGACTCCACTCAATTCTGATGTTTTGTTTTTGTGTGTGTGTGTGTCGATTTTGGTCAATTATAAATTCATTTGATTAAGATGATGACATTAAATCTTTTTTCTTTAATTTATTTAACTTTTTATTTTATAGTTAATTTGTTGCACAGCACAAAGCCCTGAATTGAATCGTCAGGAGAGAATATTTTTGCCAATGGAATGGTCTTAGAAGATTTCCGGATGTCCAATTGAAAACGAAATTATACTCTGTCCCAGAAAAACAGGCAGTACACGTCTTATGGGAAAGATTTTCAAAAGCGTGTCATATTTTTGCAGCATGCTAAATTGAAAGAACTTCTCCATAAAGTGTTTGCCCGCCCGTAAATAATGGGTTATCCATTTTGCGGTTTCAAAAGTAAACGTAAATAAAACACATATAAGATATTTTTTTGCATGATATTTCTTTTTTATTATAAAGTTTAAACGTTGACATTATCTGTGAAACAGTACATCATTTAAATGACAGCCACGCGAATTGTTGTAAGCATCGATTCTCTTGAGGTAATTTTCGAACACTTTTTGACACATATTGGGCGGTATCTCCACCATAACTTGACGAATGTTGGTTTTCAAGTGCTCAAGAGTTAATGGTTTATCTGCATAAACATGGGCTTTCGCGTAGCCGCACAAAAAAGGCCAGCGGCGTCAAATCGCATGATCTTGGTAGCCAGTTGATATCGCCAGTTGAAATTAAGCGGCCAGGAAATATCTCTTGCAATAAAGCCATATTCGCTCGAGGTGTGTGGCATGTGGCACCGTCTTGTTGAAACCACACATTCTCCAAATCGTATTCTTCAAAAGCAGGAAAAAAAAGTCGATTATCATATGACCATAACGCTCCGAATTGACGGTGACAGTCGTCCATCGTCGTTTTCGAAGACGTAAGGTCCAATCACACCTACGGACCAAAGAGCGCCCCAAACAGTGACTTTTTGTCGATGTAATGGCCTCTTTTCAATTACTTGAGGATTCTCAGAACACCAAATACGACAATTGTTTTATTAACATACCCACCGAGTGAGAAATGTGCTTCGTCGCTTAAGAAAATTTTGTTCGAAAAATCGCCGTCCACTGGCTGTTGTTCAAGCATCCATTCGACGTATCTACGACATTGTGAATGGTCAGCTGGCTTCAGTTGTTGTGTGAGCTAGACTTTATATGGATGTAGGTGTAGATCCAAATGCAAAATACGTCATAATGTGCCGTAAGACAGTCCTGAGTACGACGAGGAATCGACACATTCGGGTCTTCGGCAACACTTTCACTTACAGCAGCGATATTTCCAGTGGTACGAGCGAAACGATGATGCACAGGCCTTACAATATCTGTAACCAATCCAGTCTCTTCTTCACAATTTTTTCAATTGCTTGTGTAGTTGGACGATTATTTAAACCATAATTTCCTCTTAAAGCACGAAATGTTACTGTGGCAGAATCACCATTTTTGTAGTAGCTTTTAAAAATTTTTATGCGTTGTGCGATATTTAAGCGATCCATTTTCGTAAATGTCAGACTTTCAACTGAAAAAAAAAATTAGTTTAACAACTTAGTTTGACAGATGTCGAATTCCAGTCCTATAGTTCTGGAACCGCAAAATGGATAACCCTTTAATAAAATAATAAAAAAAAATCATTGCATCGTCCTTTTTAGCGCATATCTGAGTGTCGGTGGACTAAATTGTTTTCCTGTGGCATGTGGCTGCTGCTGCTATTCAACCCCCATTAAATATTGATGTGATTGCAGACTTACCCGTGTCCATTTGTTAACTCGTTCGTTTTTTTTATTGGGTTTCTGTTCTGTGCTTTTGAATTGAGAGCTTTAAAAAAAAGTTTTTACTGATGAGTGTTATCGTGGAGTATTTTCATTTTTTGCACTTCTTTTAATGTGTGGAAAATACGTTAAAATACATGAACAAAATTTTAAGCTGTTTTAAATTTAAATTTATTTTAAAGTTTTGTGCAATTTGTATTTTTAACTCGTGTATTTTTAAAGAGGTGTGTTTTTTTTAAGTTTTGTACAATTGTTTCGAAATGGCTTCGAGGATTTCAAAAGACTTAAGTTCCGAAAAAAAACAAGAAATTGTTGAAGCGACAAAAAATTCAAAATAATTGCAAAATAAGACAGAAGCTGTGAAACAAGTAGCTGATATTTTTCCTGTAGGTGGACGAACATTTTACAGACTTCTTAACGTAAACAGTTCCAAAGGCCAAAACTCGCCACCGAAGGAAAACAAATCTGATGATAAATATTTTTTATATTTTTGCTTGTTTTTTTATTTAAAAGGAATTAGACCTACTGGTGATACCCTTCAAAAACGCACCTCTTATCTTATCTCATGGTGGTGTGGAAAATATAAAATTTTGTTTTAATTTTTATAAACACAAAACGATTAAATAAAAAATCCTATCCAGAAAAAAGACCGGTGACCCTACATACTACTCTTTGATATTCCATTTAAAATACACACTACGAAAACCCTAACAAAGCTTTATTGAGTGACAGATTTATGCAATCTACTGTAGTGAGAATGAGAGGCAAACGTCCTATCTTGCCTATTTTTCTGGGACAGAGTATAGTGAGATGACTTCAGCCGTGGTTCAGCAATCAAATCCAACTACATGCTTGACCCATAGTTAAACCTCAGTTAATCCAACGAAATCGGTGAATTGCTGAACCACAGATCAAATATTTTTACAGCCGAATGTGGTTTTTCCAAGTCTAAACAAAATTGGAAAATATAAAATAAAACTGAACAATTTAAATGTTAAATGTAACATTACCTAATTCCCTTCAGGATTTAGACTAAGGGAAGAGCAGATAATTTTTGATTATTATTTCTGTCAAAAAAAAAATGCAATTTGACCACATCTTTCAGGAAATGCAAAAATTGACTTTGAACTACATCCGTAGAATCCTAGTTCCTTCATCGGATTCTGTAATCGGAGTGAATACAAGTCATTTTGTGTGAAAAGCTGGACTTAAATGACATATTTTTTGGGCAGAAATGAAAGTAAAGTCAGTCTGGCATCAAAATAATAAATAATTTCTGTTTTCGAGTCTTAAATAATCCAAAATTAACATTACAATATTTGTATCATCAGTTTTACAGGTGGTTATAACTAAACCTAATATATATGTATATTTATTGCAAGTTCCCATTTCCATAGAAACTATATAAAATAGTTGCGATTGCGTACAATTAAATTGTCTAGTCAATACCTTATTCTTTTCGTCCAATTTTGTTCAACACAACTTAAAAAGTTTTACATGATTTTAATTCTTGTTCTTTAAAATAGGAGGAATTTTCGTAGTACTTGTTTGTGGTCTCATAATTGCTGTTTGTATGTCAATATACGAATTCCGTCAGCATAACAAGAAAATTGCTTCGATGTCTGGAAATCCTGTAAATAATACAAATCCTTGTCGTGGAGGACATAATAGTAATATAACACGAAGTGTCGAACAAACTCTTTGTGAAGAGATGGCAACTGAGTTCTGTTTTGCCTTGCGATGCATGGGGCCTAGACAACGACCAGCCCTTATTCGGAAGTGTTCGAAATGCACATCGCTGGCGGCTTCTACAGAATTTACCGATAAAAATAATTTCCAATCTGGGCAGTAAGTTTTCTAGTGACATAAAGATAAATTGCGGACGGTAATGTTGAATTGAAAATAAAAGCAATTTTATAATAGTTTTTCTGGATTTATGTGTTGACTGTATTAGTATAATTTATGTATATAACCTCAACCTGTACCAACCTGTCAATACGCATTCGTCGGATGGAAGAATAAAAATAAGTTATTTAATCATTTTTTTATTTTTAAACCAATAAACAAAAATAATAAAAATAGAAAAAAATAATTATCATTACCAAATTTCATATTATGTATAGTTATATAGTATTATTACTTTAATAATTATAAATAAACCAAGATATTTTTTGTTTCGACATCAAAACATTAGGTATGTGTATATCATGTGTTAGTGTGTATAACATTATTAACTGGAAATACAATTAAACAAAACAACAGTTTATAATGACATAAGATTGCAACTCAAATATAATTTAATTTTTCGAATATTATTGTGTATGAGTATATAGAATGTTTACGACTACTTTTTTTATTTACCTATTTTTTTTTTTTATTTTAGAAATAAATTTTTGAAAATATCTTCCAGAGTACTTGTAACAGAATTCCAATTATCAAACATTTTATACACTGATGAAGCCAGTATAATCTGAAATAAAGTAAACATGATTTCCTAAAATGTAAGCGTATGAAGGATATTTAAATTTATTAATGGTAAGGCTGTTAAAAATATAAAAGACTAGTGAAATACCAATTTATATCAGTTATACCTAGCTCTTTTATAACAGTGTTTGTTATTAAACCTGTGAAATATTCAGGTGGTTGAAAGGCAACAGAGAAAAACGAAAAAGTTCCGGAAGTCGAATACCCTTTTGACTCTCCGGGAAAAAAACAATATGGTGAAATCCGCTTAAGCGGAATAAAATAAATCCGAAAATTTTATTTCAGTTAAGCGGGTTTCCACTTCAGCTGATCTCGGATAACTAAAAAAATATTTCAGTAAGGCAGACTTCATACATATGTTACTAAACAATTTTTACTACATTCATTGAACTTAAACAGCTGAAAAACAACTTGTGTTATTTGTAATTTCCTTACGATTATAAGATTTAGCATTTTACATGTGTCAAATGAATAGTGGAGGTGAACGTATAAAAAAAAAATTGAAAAATTCAGCACCCGTTTAATTTTTACTTTGTAATAATAGACCAGGAGCCCACAGCAAATTTTGTGCGTGAAGATATAACCAAAAGTGGTTTATATGAGTATGAAGCCCTCAAATAACTAACGACAAATATGGAAGTCTGGCAGCTTATTTTTGCAGCTAAGATTAATAATAGTATGCCAAATTTACATATATTTCCAAAATGTGGATCATAAGTATAACCACTTGAAACTAGCATTAAATTAAAGGGCAGAATGCACTGAATACAAATAGATAGGTGCCAGACGTTTTAGATGCAGCTTTCCATTTGCCATACGTACTAATAGTACGCAAAAAATCATTTTTTTAAACAATTGGTATAACCATATGTGTGATAAGAGTACATCAAAAAATTTGTTAAATTGTTCTTATCACAAGTAAATAGGTGCCAGACGTTTTAGATGCAGCTTTCCATTTGCCATACGTACTAATAGTACGCAAAAAATCATTTTTTTAAACAATTGGTATAACCATATGTGTGATAAGAGTACATCAAAAAATTTGTTAAATTGTTCTTATCACAAATAAATAGGTGCCAGACGTCTTAGATGCAGCTTTCCCCTTGCCAGACGTACTAATAGTACGCAAAAAATCATTTTTTTAAACAATTGGTATAACCATATGTGTGATAAGAGTACATCAAAAAATTTGTTAAATTGTTCTTATCACAAGTAAATAGGTGCCAGACGTTTTAGATGCAGCTTTCCATTTGCCATACGTACTAATAGTACGCAAAAAATCATTTTTTTAAACAATTGGTATAATCAAAAGTGGTTATTACACCAAATGATATTCTCATTTCTTCACTTTGATTATGCGAAACAGCAATCTGTTTTGTACCGCTATACTTTGACAAAAAAAAAATGCATGACACAATAAACAACCTTGCTGATAAGAGAACTTAGTTGCAGTAGTAGTTTTGTTGACGAAAGAGATAGGCGAAACGACTCAGACGAGCAACTTACTTATAACGCTTTTACAAAAGCACAAAGACGACCAGCTAATTTTGTTAAAAGTTTAAGGAGCAACTCTTTCAAAAAGAGATTAAACGAATTTTTAGTAGAGGAATGGAATGGAAATGAATATCATCACATTATTGGGGAAAAAGATGTTTTTGTCACCAGCATTGCGAAATGCTTTCATTTTAAAACTCAGAATGGCAATGTTTTTCGTGAAGAAGTGAAAGAGCTAATGAGTTTTCAAGAAGAAGCTGATACACGTATGATGCTGCATTTGTCATTTTTACCAAAAGACATTTCTGTGGTAATAAAGTCCTCAGATACGGATGTGCTCATAATTTCGCTTTACAATTTGCCTAACTTAAAAAACGGCATAAAATTCTGGCTTGAAGTTGGAAATTTATCAAAAAATACGCTCAGATACATTGACGTGAATTTAATTTATCACGGATTGGGAGCCACGCTTTGTGCTGCGCTACCTGGTTTTCACTGCTTCACTGGATGTGATTATGCCCCATCCTTCTTTAAGAAAGGGAAAATCAAGCCGTTTCGAATTTTAGAAATTTGTCCAGATTTTCAGTCCACTTTTTCTGAATTTGGAAACGAATTAAATACTACTGACGAACACTTTAACAGGATTGAAAATTTTGTCTGTAATATGTATCAAACAAGGGCTTTAAACGTAGACGAAGCCAGGTATGAAATATTTTTTAAATCCTGCAAGCCCACAACCAAAAAAATTTTTTAAAATATCAGAAGTAAGTTACATTTTTAATAATAATAGATACCTACATAAAATAATATTAATTTGCGTATGCTAGGTTTTGAAGGAAGTCTTTTGCCTCCAAACAAATCGGTTTTGTTGCAGCAATTAAATAGATGAAACTATATATGCTATGTATGGAAGAATGCCGTAAAGAATGAACCACTCCAACCATCACCATCGGACTTTGGATGTGTATTAAAAGATAATATGTATAAAGTAAAATGGTTCGACGGTAATACAGCCCCTAATAAACTGGAAGATATTTTGAAGAATGAAGTGGATGCATCCGATAATGAAGATTATGGTCATACTAGGGAATCATCCGATGAGTCTGATAGTGAATAATATAATATTCTTTAAGTATTTGTACGAGTACATATTTTTGTTCTTATTACCTACTCGTACCTATTATAAAATAAAAATCAATTTATTATATCTATAAAATAATTTAATTTTTAGTACTCTATTAGTACGTCTGGCAAGGGGACAGCTGCATCTAAAACGTCAGGCATCTATTTATTTGTGATAATGACAATTTAACAAATTTTTTGATGTATCACACATATGGTTATACCAATTGTTTAAAAAAATGATTTTTTGCGTACTATTAGTACGTCTGGCAAGGGGACAGCTGCATCTAAAACGTCTGGCACCTATCTATTCGTATTCAGTGCATTCTGCCCTTTAATTTAATGCCAGTTTCAAGTTGTTATGCTTATGATCAACATTTTGGAAATATATGTACCTTTGGCATACTATTATTAATCTTAGCTGCAAAAAAAAGCTGCCAGACTTCCATATTTGTCGTTAGTTATTTGAGGGCTTCATACTCATATAAACCACTTTTGGTTATATCTTCACGCACAAAATTTGCTGTGGGCTCTTAGATTATAAAGGTACTACGTGTTTTGCATTTGGAAAAACATCGAACTCCAGAGTTTTAATCAAAATTGACACTAAAAGTGGCTCCGGCAATTCCGTCTGTCTGTCTGTCTGTAAAACGATCTACAGTCTAAACGGCTGAAGCTATTTTCTCCAGATTTGGTATTTAAACGTTTAATAGTCCAGTACGTGGGGTTTTTTTTAATGCGAAAGGTGGGGTACTAGCGATTTTTTAGTATATTGTTAGGCTTGGGGCTTTAATAAAAAATCCAAGTTTTCGACCACCAGGCGGATGCGCTCGAGCTGCTAGCTTGGGGTTTAACTAAAAAAAATCAGTTTTTTTTTTGATAATTACTCAATTACTCAAAAAACGGTGGTTTTCACGACAAAAGATATTTGTACAAAGTTAAAATGGATAAAATTTACTACATTTTTGGTATAAAATATTTTTTTGTAGCACACACATATTAGAAGTTATAGCTCCGTGAATCTGCACTATTTGGAAAAAAATGCGGAAACTTCATTTCCTTTGAGTTTTATTTTACTATTCTTATTATAATCATTATATTTTTACAAAATTATGAGAAAATCTAAAACAGTATTTTAATTTTCGTAAACCAAGTTTAAAGCGAAAAGTATATGGCTTATTTGGTTTTGAATTTAAGAATAGCAAATTATGATTTTAGAGCGTTACACAAATTAATTTCTACTACATTTTGGTACTTTTCGATGGTCCGGTTTTGTAATTGTCGGTAGTAGTATAGATAAGCGTTTTCGGACCACCGGATTCACCGGATCCACCTCAGTGTTGAAATTCTGGTGGAGTGTTTGTGCATGGGATATAGGCTTGTGTATTTGAAGATGGTGTGGTGGATAGTGGATGGTATTGTGGATTGTGGATTGAATGTTGGATTGTGTCGTAAATGATGTTGTGAATGGTTAGTAGGATTATGGATGTTGTATTTGATAGTGGTGGAATTTTGATGCCGCTGGAGGTGAAATGTATGTGGTGGATGTTGGATATTAGGTACTGGATTTTTTGTTCGTATTTTTTCCAATAGTATATATTTTTTTCTCACTTTTACCCTTGGTTTTTTTATATTCTTGCACGCGCTCAAGGGATTCTGAATACCCTTTATATGTTTTGAAAAACAGTGCGGCATTCGGTGAAAGAAGAGAAAGAAGGATAGAAAGATGTGTGGCGCGACGTATTGAGATGGTGGTTGTTGTCTCAGATTTTATCTCCAGGGATGGCGGCTTAACGAATGCGGAGAAAATTACTGTGTCTTATTTATTTATGTCTCTTATAATTCGCATTATTTTATTTTATTTCGTTGTCATATTTATGAATAGTTTACTGAATCACATGTTGTTAGTGTTATGCCTGAACAGCATGTAATGAGTAAACCAGCAACTTATTTTATGACAATTTTTAGAATTGGTTTTTAATGGAATATAAGAAGACATAGACAACAGCAGGAATCGAACCTGCGACCACGAGGTTGACAGGCGAGCACACAACTATCGTGCCACGGCCACCGTGTATTGGCCGATGATATAGTGTATTGGCCGGCGGATATTGGATTTTAGGTACTTCATTTTTTTTTTCAATTGTATACATTTTTGTTCTTACTTTTTCTTGTGGTATAGTGTATTCTACGATAGTGCTGGATTAATGTTGGCGGATGTTGTATATTAGGTAGATACTTTAAAAAGAATATTCTGGTGTGAAAGATTACGAGAAGGAGATACATTTTGTATCTGTGAATCTGGATGGTTGGAGATGATATTTAAAAATAAGAAGGTTTTTCTTTGTGATTCCTTTTATGAGCTTTCATTTATTTTGTGATTTTTCTTTATCTCTTCTATGAGTTTTCACTTATTTCATGGTTTTTCTTTATCTTCTATTCCATACAAAAAAGTTTGGTCTATGAGCGGTTTTGATTCGATGGATTCGATTTTGGACCCCTTCCGCAAGGAGCATATTAACGGTCCTTCTCAAGAACAAGTAATTGTTATGCCAACTAGCAACAAAAGAAAACTTACAAAAGACATAAATGATTCCGTGCCTCATCCACATTTTTTGTTGAAAAAACGTAAATAATGTTTTCATGTTTTTGAGTCCAAAATCATGTTTTTTTCCTAACACAAATGTTGTCCCTATAATCGCAAAACCCAACATGTCCAAACCTACCCTACATAAACACAAACACGAAACTAAAAGCAAAGAGTAGGATGAACACTTCATTTGCAAGTGTACCTACTCTTTGCTTTTTTTTATTTTCATATAGGTACTGTCTTTGAGTGAAGAGAACAACATATTATTTTTCAATAGAACACTTTATCTACGCACTTTTTCACTCGACTCTGGATTTACGATAATATTGGTAGCTCAGCTATCAACTCGAGTAACGCAATGGAGCGTTCGGTGTCGCACAGCTTTCTGATACATTGCTGAAAAATATTCTGTGCGTTTGTGAACGTATAAAACCCAATAGGCAACCATTTCAGTCAAAAGTCAAAACAGAGAAAAAAAAACTAATTGCTTACGATTACGCTTTAGCTCAAAGTGAATTAAACATATATTTGTTGGGTAAAATATAAATTTTAAATGAATCAGGAAGTAAGACCACAAATGTTTCAAAAGAAGAAGATGATGTATTAGGTACGTAATTAAAGTTCACAAATAACAATTGAAAAGACAGCTGTGCACTACGATACCTAAGTATACCAGAAATTTAGGTTTCGATTTGGAAATCAAAATTTTTTCCGTTGTCATGGTCGTCAGATGTTAATGGCGCGTTATTTAACACGTAATACAACAACAACAAACGTATTGCACATCAAAGCTATGCGCCACTGAACGCCCCCAATGATGATGAGTAAAAAAGATCAGAGGATGAATCTTTTTTTTTTTTCATTTTTTAATTATTAAAAGCTTCAATCGTTCTCTCCTTTTTCAGTCCATTTTATTTTCCTGATACCATTTTGCTTTGAACATTGAGCTCACCTTCAGCAATTGCATACAAAAATATTAATTTAATATGTCTATTTGAATTCTTTCTTTTGTTTTTCATTTAACGCGTATCTAACTACGGGATAGGTCTGTCATGTTTTTTTTTATCCCAAATCATGTTTTAAAACTGTTTTTTTTTTTAATTCTTAGAAGCAGCACTGGTACTAGTATCTGGATGGGGCCATCACACTTTAACAAATGAGCATAAGCGAAATTGTAAAGTTCCAGTCAATAATACTAGCTTTAACTAAATAACGCATTGTTTTGAAGGTAAAGTTGAAACCTATTCCTTAGAAAATACCAATGAAGGGATTAGAGAATTTAGTAATTTTTTAAAGAGCTGTACACTCGATATAATAAAATTATAAGAATACTCATTTAAAACCAAAGATAGTATAAAGTTCAGCATTGGACTATTTGCAGAGTTCATAAAATTCATGCCAACGCAAGGAGAATCAGAAAAAAGTGAAATAAGCATAAAATCTTTCAAATGTCCAATACAAATAGCTTTACAAAATGATGATTTGAAAGATATTTTTGAAAATCTGTTTAAAACAATTGGAGTTAAAAGCGAAGGGTTTCAGGCGAGAGATTCTGGATGGGCACTATTGTGCATAAAGCATATTGAAGGTAATATTAACGAATATAAGCCCTTCAGAGGTTCGAGTTACTTAAGACTTCCAAAAAGCATTGAACTGAGAGAAGCCTGTGTTGATGTCCTAAATAATGATGAGTTTTGTTTCAAATGGGCAGTTTTTCTGGAACACTATTTAATTACAAGCGTTTTAATTTTAGCAGATATTTTCGAAAAATTCAGAATTGATTCTAGAACAATTTACGGTCTATTATACATTACCAAGTTTTTCGTGGGATGCTATGTTGCAAGAAACAGGCGCCAAACTAGAACTTTTGACAGATATTAATATGTATAACTTTTCCGCTAAGGGTATAAGAGGAGGTTTGACGATTGTAGCTTACGATATTTGCAGGGCAACTAATAAATATATGTCCGATTACGATTCAAGTAAACCATCTGATTATTTAATGGAATGGTTAATTTCAAATATAAACATTGGCTATGTTTTAGAAGTTGATCTTGAATACCCTATAGAAATACGTGATGATCACAACAATCTTCCTTTCTGTCGTCCAAACATTTCCCTGTCTGGCAAATCAGATAGAAAATTAATTGCCGATTAATAAGATCAATTATATAATATATTACAGAACTTTAATTCAGTGCATTGAAAATGGTTTAGTGCTGAAGAAAATTCACAGATTGGTGCAATTCAAACAATCCAAATGGTTAAAAAAATTTATTGATTAAAACAATGAGTTAAGAAATAAAGCAATCACAAAGTTTGAAAAGGATCAGCGTAAACTCTGTAGTAATGCAGTATTTGGAAAAACTATGGAGAATGTAGACAAACAAAAAGATGTTCGAATTGTTGATTAAGTAGAAAGTAGAAGTAGACAGCTCGGTAGTCGTGCTCTTATCGCTAAACCATATTTTCATAACATTTTAGAATTTTCCGAAACTATGGCTGCTATTCAGTTAAAACTAATTTATTGTGTCTTAATAAGCCTATATACTTAGGTTTTTGTGTTTTAGAGATTTCAAAGTATAAAATGTATGATTTTCATATCAGAACCAAAATTTACTAACAACCTACAACTGGCTTATATGGATACCGATTCATTTATTTATCAAATACCAACAGATGACTTTTACAACGATATTGAGACTGATTGCTCAGCTAAATGTGAAAAAACTAGATTATATGAAGGATGAAGACGATGGAATATGTTGATGAATTGTATGAACAAATTAGAGAATATATTAATATTGAAGTTGTTGAAAATTTTGATAAGCTACTGATGGAGAGGGAGAAACCCCAATTTAAATTAACAAGCATTATCAAAGCTTCAGTCTAAAACTTAACTCCATTGTGTGATAACTCATTCTTTCATTAATTCATTATGTCTAAAATAGATTATAAAGGGTTATCCATTTTGCGGTTTCAAAAGTAAACGTAAATAATATTTTTGTTCATGATATTTCTTTTTTATTATAAAGTTTGAACGTTGACATTATGTGTGAAACACTACATCATTTAAATGACCACCACGCGAATTGTTGCAGGCATCGATTCTTTTGAGGTAATTTTCGACCACTTTTTGACAAATATTGGGGGGTAGGTTTATCTGCATAAACACGGTCTTTCGCGTTGCCCCACAAAAAAAGTCCAGCGGTGTCAAATCGCATAATCTTGGTGGCCAGTTGATATCGCCACCACGAGAAATTACGCAGCCAGGAAATGTCTCTTGCAATAAAGCCATATTCGCTCGAGTTGTGTGACATGTGGCACCGTCTTATTGAAACCAATCACATCTCCGGACCAAAGAGAGCCCCAAACAGTGACTTTTTGTGGATGTAATGGGCTCTCTTCAATAACTTGAGGTTTCTCAGAACCCCAAATACGACAATTTTGCTTAAAACATACCCACCGAGTGAGAAATATGCTTTGTCGCTGAAGAAAATTTTGTTCGAAAAATCGACGCCCACCGCCTGTTGATCAAGCGGATGTATCTACGACGTTGTGAGTGGTCAGCTGGCTTTAGTTAATGTGTGAGCTGGAGTTTATATGGATGTAGGTGTAGATCTAAATGCAAAATATGCGTAATGTGCCGTAAAACAGTCCTAATTCCTGAGAACGACGAGGAATCGACATTCGGGTCTTCGGCAACACTTTCAGTTACAGCAGCGATATTTTCAGTGGTATGAGCGAAAAGATGATGCACAGGCGTTACAATATCTGTAACCAATCTAGTCTCTTCAAATTTCTTCACAACTTTGCCAATTTTTGCGTAGTTGGACTATTATGTAAACCATAATCTCCTATTAAAGCTCGATATGTGGCTGTGGCAGAATCACCTTTTTGTAGTAGGTTTTAACAATTTTTATGTGCTGTGCGATAGTTAAGCGATGCATTTTCGTAAATTTTAGACTTTTAACTGAAAAAAAAAATTTGTTTAACAACTTAGTTTGGCAGATGTCAAATTCCAGGACTATACTTTTGAACCGCAAAATGGATAACCCTTTACATAAATTCTTAATGAAATTCAACAATTTTTGAAAACTGCTCAACACAGCATATTATTAGAAGAACATTATGAGGAGATTTTAAATAGTATAATCTTATTGAAAAATTTCATGCTGGATACACAACAATATCAAAACATGGATGTCATGTTAATAACTGTCCGTGGTCTTTAAACCTATATAAGATGGACCAGATACATGGGCATGTTAAATGCTTGAAAATAAAGCGTTAAGAATAAAAAAATTGATGGCTCTGTATAAAATATTAAAATAGTGAATATTAAAATAATAAATAAATTATTTAAATAGAGGTTACTGACGATAGAAGCATATCTTCCGAAATATACATTTGAACAATAAATAAATAATTTGTGTTTTAGTCAATTAAATAAAATCTTTAATTTATTAATTTATTGGAAGTTTTAATTATTTCATGAACCACTCTGTTCTGGTTTTCCCTGACTGAATAGGGATAACGTAGTGTCGCAGTTAAATAAGCTGAAGATGATGCACATGTGCTAATTGTCGACACTGCAATTACATTATGCAGTGAAGCAATTTGATGCTGTTTTTATGGTCGAGAAAGACCTTGACCTTTTGGTATTTCTGTCAGCATTAACACCAGCCGAAAGTTTTATCTACTTCTGTAAACCTCAAAGAAGAAAAACTGCTGAGAGGATATATTCAGCAAGTACCCTCAAATACCAAGAAGCAGCCAAGCACATTTTGTTCTTGCATACCTTCAGTAGTTGACACTAAGTCATCCCTATTCAATCTGTAAAACTAAAAAACTAGTGTACTCTGATAGAAAAGAACAGCACGGTTCATGAAATAATTGAAATTTTCAACCAACGAGATGCTACGCCAGAGGAGATTACCTAGGCCGGAGTACGCTTTCTTGTATTTTTACAAACATGTCGAGGTAAGTTTCGGGAAATGCAAATGCAAAAAACTTGCAAGTAAAATATGGGGATGCAAGCCAAACATCCTGAGTTGGATGTATACTGTATACCATAATGATAAGACCCATTATTACCTATGGGTCGATTTCATGGCACAAGAGAACCGAACAAGTAACAACTAGGAAATCATTTGAAAAGATACAAATGCTGGCATGCTTATGCATCACCGGAGCAATGAGAACCTGCCCCACAGCAGAAATTGAAGCCATTATCAACTTAACCATTGCAGTAGTAGAAACCTTAGTTAAAAGCGCTATTTTGAGATTTGCCAAAGAGGGAACTGGGCCGAGGAAAATAATAGCATCTAAGGAAAGATCCTTGATTCTTAGGCATATAGGCACAAACCTCTTGAGCAATCCTAGAGATGGTATGATCAAAAATATAACTTCGAGAAAAACTTCAGAACGGAGTTAAGTTCCAAAAAAGAATGGGTAGGTAAGAATTTTATTGAAGATGCAGACTCCTAAGCAAAAATAGAAGTAACGTCACCTTTAATGGGACCAGGGGGTCAATTGCCGATCTGTAAAGTTTTGAAGTGAAAAAAAATATCATCTCAGTTTTCACAGATGTTTATCATTTTCCAACTTCACACACACGCCTAATGCGATTCTAGAAATCATTGTGATAAAGTTTGTACTAAAAAGTACTAAATGATAAATTCTGTCATTTCTGATTAGATTTTTTGTTGCAAAAGGTAAATATTTCATTTCAGTTTCTAAATTTGCTTAAGAATAATGTCCGGAATACTAATTCGTTTAGTAAATTAATAAAAGACGTCGTACTGAACAATTGTGGGTTTTATATTATATTCAATAGCATCTCTGTTTTGAGTAAGATTTATTATTTTTTTTAAGTGAGGATATTGAGGCTTTCCCTTCGAGATGGGCAGAATCTATTCGAAGTTACAACTAGGAGCACTTTATTGAACTTTATAGATTCCCAAAACATTTATGCATGCATGGATTTAATACGTGAATTGAGAGCATTCTTGAAAAACACTTAACTTATAAGTGCGCTTCAAAGCCATTTAAATATGGTAGTGCTCTACATTTTTTTGCAATGGGTAGTTGCCAACGATCTGTCGCGGGAATGAGCACCGTCGCGTCGGCTGTTGTGAAACTGTTGATTTAACAACTTCGTTATTTACTCGAATTAACACAAATAAAACTTACTAGCAAAATAAATTTGTGTATAAATATAATTGTTGCTTACTTGTCATGTGCCAAATCCTGTTTTTCTTCTTAATTTTCGATTAGAAACATTTTCTTCACAAAACAATTGACTGTGGTAAAAAAATTATCATATGAAAAATGTTTGGCATTTAGCTTCACTTTTTCACGAATAGAGAATCGAATTAGACGTGAAAGCATGATAAAATTTATCACTTCACATCTTCACAGATCGGAAATTGACCCCCAGATCCCTATTGCGGAATAGGAGAAACGTGATCAAAAAAGATCAGATCAAAAGAGGAGGCCAAAGGATCAAATATTTGGAATAAACAGCTAAACTACCACTTGGGAACTACAACCAAAAACGGTTCTTATTCTGTATTATTCTAAGTAGGAGCAAACTAAGGGCAATAACAAGTCTCCTCACTGGCCACTGTAAACTGAACAGGTACCTCAATATTATGGGATTAGATGGCAATGCTCTTTGTAGGTTATGTAAGGTGTACGAGGAGACACCGGACCACATACTAGGGAGTTGTAAAGCCATCATTCAAGAGATAAAAATTTTGTGGGCATCACCTAAAAGTCCAAAAGGACTACCCTCCATTAATATATCACAAAAACTAAAATCCCTCAAAGGAATTAACTTAAATGACGTACTGTAAAATGAGAAATATCATCCAGTTCTGGTGGGGGACACAATAGATCTGAAGGTCGAAGTGCTTCAATACCCCAAATTCATTTATTAATTCATTCATTCAATCCGCAGCGAGGACGAGGATGACAACAGTTTTCCAGGATACAGACAACTACGACCAGGACACCGACAATAACCAACCCGGACCATCGAAACGTACCAAAATATAGTAGAAATTAATTTTTGTAACGCTTTAAAATCATAATTTACTATTCTTTAATTTATACTTTTTGCCTTTAACTTTGTTTACGAAAAGTAAAATACTGTTTAATGATAATATTCAAGTGTTGTTTAGTTTTATTTCTCATAATTTTGTAAAAATATAATGATTATAATAAGAATAATAAAATAAAACTCAACGGAAATGAATTTTCCGCATTTTCTTCCAAATTGTGCAACCTCACGGAGCTTTAACTCCTAACATATGTGTGCTACAAAAAAATTTAAATTTATCCTCTTTAACTTTGTAGAAGTATCTTTTAACGTGAAAGCTACCGTTTTTGAGTAATTATCAAAAAGCCAAATTTTTGTGCATATAATCCAAGATTGGGCCTTGAGCGCATCCGCCTCGATTTTTCATCAAGGCCCCAAGCCTAATAACATACTAAAAAATCGCTACTACCCCATCTTTTGCATTCAAACGCCTCTTTTTGATACCCACTTACTGGACTATTAGGTGATTGTCTCAAATAGATTTTTTTATTGGTTTCTTATCCGAAAAAAACTCACGGTACCTGCCATACAATTTTTTTTCTAACGATTTTGATAAAAAAAAATCTGTGCACTATTATATGTATAGTCTTCATTTTGAATACAATTTTTTTTTGTCATATTTTGTTATTAACATACAACCATTTTTTTTATTTCGCACTTTCTCATAGACGGCTTGACGGATTTCTATCAACATTTTTATACAGGAGATTATAAATCATACTGCATACCAAAATCTTCGGAAAATATGTTTGTATTTTTTTGAAAAAAATCAATTGTTTTTTCTAAAAAGTCAGTTCTTCGAAAACGGTGGGATGATTTGTTTTTGGAACAATGTTCTTAAAATTATATTGTTAAATACTTAAAAATTCTTTATTTTGCTTCAGTGAAAAACGACTTTAAAGATATATTCAGTCATTACCATTATGAATTTTATGCATACGATATGATCGAATATCCAGTCGTGTATTTTATTTTTGTTTGGTTTTTAAGTTTTCACGTGAAGCTAACTGGGATAGCTTTAGTATAACTAGGACTATAACCCACCTGTTCCATCTTACTAAAGCCTGTGGTATCGTATCGAGTGGATCATGAAGTAAATATTGCCTTATACCACGAAAATATTGCTGTAAAATGTGGTCCCAATCTAATTGCGTCATATCGAAGAAGAATATTTCCTTATCACATTCTGATAAACGATTCCACAATATTCGAACGTTGTCAATTTGAAATTCCCATTGCCGCATTGAAAAATATTCAATCGCATTCATAAATCTATGGACTTTGTTATAAGTATGAAGCAATCTACATTTAAAGAAACAAAAAGAATTGTAAATATTTTGTTTTGTCGAAATTATACAATAATCCAAATTTCCAACCTTGGCTTCCTTCCTATACACACGGATACTGCATCGAATATTACCGCTGGTATATAATGGAGAAATAATTTGGATGTCATGTGCATTATTTTATTTGGTGTATTTGCGTAACATAAGTACCAGAGAGCATTCAGTGTTGGATACATTAGGCCGTACTTTGTTGTTTTACTTGTAAAATCACCCCATGTCAGTTCATTTTCCTTAGAGGTACAAAAATTGTAAACAGGAATGTTTTTTTCATGCGATATTGTACTACAGGAAAATGAAAAAAAAAAAGATTAATTAAAAGTAAAACAGTCGCAAAACTATGATTTGATTGGTTGAGTTTAAATTTGAAAAATAAGCTATAAGGACCCTTATCAAGATGTCAAAAATTGGCATTGATTAAATTCTTTAGTTTATAGTACAAACCTATGCTTTTGTGAGACATCCCAAGATGCTGCAATTATACTATTAACGCATAAGTCCACCGGCACCATATTTGCAAAAGCTCTAGGATTACAACGCAAAGTACGCATAACTCCAGTGCCAGCGCCAGCTATGACTCCGGTTGGTCCATAAAAATTGTCAATCCAACCACAAATAGGATCACGATACGTTGAAATAACTATATGATTTTTTATATAATTTAATTGATAAATTATTTGATATTTAAAAAAAAAAGTTTTGTTCGTTGTTCCTTGAACTGAGCTGTGTTTTTGTATGTCATTCTTTTTTCTCTTTCAATTTCAATATTTGCATTGTTGTATGTGCCTCTAGGGCAGCTATGCAGTTGGTTGATAGATGTATGCCATTACCCAGTGGGCACTACAACAAGAAACATCAAACAAATCTATTAATAATTATACTCACCTATGCCGGGCCGAAATACACCAACTGGTAATTTGTTGCCATAGATTCGAACAACCTCTTCGGCAACGGCTTTTGTAAAGGTGTATGTGTTTGGCCATTTATCTAATAATCTAAGTTTAATAAAAATATGGTATACATTTTTTGAAATTTCTAAACACATATAGTTTATTATTTAAAAGAAGCTTCTCTATCTAATTCTCTATCTATTATAAATACATAGTACATATATGCTTGTTCTTTTGGGATTTATTTTTGAAAATCTTTATAAAGGGTGATTTTTTTGCTACTTGGTTTTTGACGTTTATATTTTTGACAGATCACACATGACAAATTCCACGAACATTTGACATTTCGATTCAGTATTGTTTGCCATTTCATCATGAATAGACTTACGCCTGAACAACGTTTTGCAAATTATTGAAATTTATTATCAAAATTCGTTCTCTGTGAAAAATGTGTTTCGCAAGCTACGTCCGGCAAAATTGTCTTCAGCGACGAGGCTCATTTTTGGCTAAATGGATACGTGAATAAGCAGAATTGCCGTATTTGGAGTGAAGAGCAGCCAGAGGCAATTCAGCAGCTACCAATGCATCCCGAAAAATGCACTGTTTGGTGCGGTTTATGGGCAGGCGGCATCATTGGGCCGTACTTCTTCAAGGACGATGAAGGCCGCAGGGTTACGGTCAATGGAGAAAGGTACCGTTCGATGATAACAGATTTTTTTTTGCCGAAAATGCAAGAATTGAACTCGGTCGACATGTGGTTCCAACAGGACGGTGCCACATGCCACACTGCACGCGAAACCATGCATCAATTGAGAGGCGAATTTGGTGAGCAGTTGATCTCACGTTTTGGCGCAGTCAATTGGCCACCAAGATCATGTGATTTGACCCCGTTAGACTATTTTTTGTGGGGCTATGTTAAGTCTATTGTCTATGGGGACAAGCCAAACACGATTGCTGCCTTGGAAGCCAACATTGAACGCGTCATTGGTGAGATTCCGGCCGAAATGTGTGAAAAAGTTTGCCAAAATTGGACCTTCAGAATGGACCACCTAAAGCGTAGCCGCGGGCAACATTTAAGTGAAATTATTTTTAAAAAGTAAATGGCAGAAATTGATTTATCGATCCAAATAAAAATTTCATTCACTTTTTACAAGGTTCTGTGTTTTTTTGAATTTTCAAAAACCAAGCTCTTAAAAAATCACCGTTTAGTTATATTCACCATTAACAAAAAATAAAAAAACAATTTTGGTGAGTTAGAAGGCAACTTTACGTCGAACGCTTGCCGAAAAATTACCTTGTTGATTTCACCTCTTTCGTCCACTCCTACCGGTTTTATTTTATTAACTGCTTGTGCGATCACGACTTACAAAAAAAAAAAACTTTCGCAATCTTAAACCTTTTTGTTGCATCGGACCGTTTATATCCCTATTAACTTCTTTAATATAATTGATCAATACAGGCAGGATTTATTAGGAGATACCAAGCAGACGCAAAAAACTCAGTTGTGTAAAGGGATCGAAGAAGGTCCCTTAACATGCTGAACAAATGAATGAACATCCGGATCTTGAACGCATTTATGTTGTTTTTAATACATTTTGAAGAAGTGATTCAGATTTTATTAAACTATCTCTTTTCTATACAAATAGAACTAAGTGTGTATTATATAGCATAAGGGCAGAGAAGAACATCAAATTCTCGTGCAAAAAGAAGGATCACAAGCTAAGGCAATAAAAGGTGTTTTTTCTAGACGTGTGGTTTTCAATGTTTTTTCCAGACGTGTGGTTTTCAATCTGGCAATACTTTTTCCGTAGTTGTTCTTTTTGACAGCTGTTTCTTGATTTATGCTCAGTTCGGTTTGCCATTTCATAATGAATAGACTTACTCCTGAACAACGTTTGCAAATCGTGCAAATTTATTACCAAAGGAGATGGCCACCGATCCCGACTTTCAGAAGAAAATTTTGCTCAGCGATGAAGCTCACTATTAGTTAAATGGGTACGTTAATAAGCAAAATTGTCGTATTTGGAGTAATCATAATCCACAAACCATTGTTGAGACGCCGTTACATCCTCAAAAAGTCACTGTTTGGTGTGTTCTTTGGGCAGAGGGAATCATTGGTCCATATTTCTGCAAAAATGAAGCCGGCCATAATGTTACCGTCAATGGGAAATGCTCTAAAGCCATGATTAATGACTTTTTCGTGCCTGAATTGGAGGATGTTGATGTGGATTACAATTGAGTCCAACAAAACTGCGCCACATGCCATATAGCCAACGGAACAATTAATTTATTGAAAAAAAAATTTGGTGTGTGCATTATATCACGCCCGCCGTATGGATGTCGCATGGCCTTCAAGATCGTGCGATTTCACACCGCTGGACTATTGCTTGTGGGGTTATGTGAAGTCGCTTGTCTACGCAGATACCCCCGAGACGATTGACGCCTTGGAAGAGAATATTCGGTGCGTTATTGCTGGTAAAAGTGGAACACAGTTCTATAAAGCTAAAAGCTCAAGAAGAGAAATATACTGGGAATCCTATAAGGAGTCAATCCAATTATATAAAAAAGAACTTAGGAAAACAAAAAGACTGTCTTGGAGGCCTTTCTGTGGTAATATATAGGAAGTCTCCGAGGCATCAAGGCTGAGGAAAGTTCTCTCAACAAATTAGATAGCTCACTTGGCGAGTTGATCAACCAAATGCTGATAAGCAGGGTGATCAACTCAAAACTGGGTGTTACACTTCAAAAAGATCTGTTAGTAGAGGCACTCCACAAGGTGGTGTTGTATCCCCTCTCCTTTGGAACTTAGTGGTAAATGAACACGTTGATCCTCCATCTATAAATGGTATAAGTCTTAAATTCTCGGACTATTTTGGATAAGAAATTAAGCTGGAAATCCAATATACAGGAAAGAGCTAAGAAAGCCTCGGTTGCTCTTTCTCTTTCAAGAAGGCCATTGGCAATAAATGGGGTCTTCCAGAGCCCAGCGTAGTCCATTGGCTATACACAGCGGTTATTAAACCGATTCTTCGTTTGGTGGACTACTCTATACAAAACGACTAGTAATAATAAACTGAGTAGAGTTCATCGCACTGCTTGTATGTGTATAAGTGGTGGTTTGCGCACTACTCCAATTGCGGCGCTTGGAATACTTTTTAATCTGACACCCTTTGATATTTTCAGCAAGCAAACCGTAGCCTGCGCAGCTATTCGCCTGAAGGCAAACTTACACTGGAAAAACAACAGTTTTGCCCAGGCCAACACAATGGATACGTTCAGTATCCCACAAAGCAGCATAGACTACATCATACCCTAACCACGCATATCCTCCAGATCAGAGTGGGAGAATAATGCTTTCTTGGAAGATTGAAAAATTCAGTTTGTAGAGGGTGGTGTTTACCCTAACAGACTAAATGTTAGTCTCTTCTTCCGTCTCCCTAACCATTCTAGCATGTTCCAGGCGGAATTAATGGCAATTAAGGAGGTTCTATCCTGACCTAAAGATAACCCTTTTCTCCGACAGCCAAGCAGCGCTGAAATCTCTGGATTCAATCTCCACTAAATCCAAAACAGCCCTCGACTGTCGATCATCTCTCAAAGAGATGGCGGAGCAGTTCAACATTCACCTATGCTGGGTTCCAGGGCCGACAAACTCTACAAATAAGGAACAACACTACCCATTTCAACTGGGTTCAGTAACCAGGGTATTCCAATCACTACATGTAAATTTATGTTAAGGCTTAATGCTATAGAGAGGACAAATCTTAATTGGACTAGTGGTAACACGTGTCTAGCGACAAAAAACGTTTGGCCAGAGTTGGATCTTAAACGCTATAAGGCTTTGACCACTCTATGCAGACGGCACATTAGCTCAACTATAGATGTCATCGCAGGATACTGCCTCATAGGTAGACATGCTGCAAGACTCGGCGTGCTCGCAAACGACTTCTGCAGAAACTGTTTAGATGAGGAAGTGGATGAAACTGTTCTTCATCTCTTCTGTACATGCCCTGCACTGTCTAACAGATGAAGACTTCTTCTAGGAGACTTCTTCTTCAGTGACTTTAATGAACTAGCACACATAAACATTAATTCTCTCCTCCGTTTCATAACAAGCTCAAAATGGATTTAAGTTCTTTTTGGGGCAAAAAACCCAACTCTTATGTTATCACAATGGTCCTTTCTTTTGGATTGGACTAAGTTTGTTAGTTAGTTATTTTTAACAGCTAACAGCCACTTTAACCAAACCTAACCTAGGCTGAATTTCGAGTTGTCGGAATTTTCACCTACTTTGGTGCAAAATCTGGTTGTTGGTTTTTCGCTTCATAACATTCCCAGAAATTCTTCCTAAGACTAACAATACCACCAAATCTAGATAGGTGTTTTGTAGATATGACCAATTATTACATGTATTTCAAATCAGTTGCATATGTAAAATATCTGCTTTAACAGTTTTCTCTAATTTTAAGCATTATACTGGAATTTAAAAATTTATATTCAAAAGCAAACAAAAAACATTTGGAATATGTTAAAATAAAATTAAAATTAAAATAACAATTTGTAATTCAATATTTTAAATTTTATTTATAAAAATAAATAAATAAGTCGCCAGTTATAGCTTTCGTTGAAACTCATCATTAAAAACTTTGACTATCAATTCTAAGGCACTTAAACAAATAAGACTGATGTTGTTTTGGTACCAAAATGAAAGTAATAAGATATATAATATTTTTGTCATAAAATATTTAATTTAATTTACCACTTATAAATTCATTTTTAATTTTTCAATGATGTCAGCTGTTCATTGAAAACGCTTTCCATAATTGAAAAATCAAAAGTGAATTTACAAGAAAGTGGTAGAGCAAATAAAATATCAGTTTTATTTGTTTAAGTTCCTTAGAATTGATATATGTAGGTAGTCAAAGTTGTCAATGATGAGTTTCAATGAAAGCCATAACTGGCGCCTAAATGGCACAACTTTTGTTTATATTTTATGATCTGTAGACGCGTTTAGGGTATTTCTCCCATCAGCGATACTCGCACAAATCACAAATTAAAAACATTTTATTTATATTGCAATTAAAAAAATAGAAAAAAAGAAAAATTTAATACATACTTGGGTGTCATGCCTTCCAACACTTTTTCCGGCGCACAGTCCATAAGATGCATCATTTTCTTCAAGTCACTTGGTGGTGGATAGAATTTTTCCTTAATTATTCTCAAATGACACTGAGTATAGGCCGTCGAAACGTGTATAACGCTCTTAAGATTTTTCATTTCATTACACAACATCATGATATCACGGCAGGCATTAACATTAATTTGCATGGCAATCTTAAGTTTTTCATCAAAACGAACGGTCGCAGCCACATGAAAGACAATATTAACATGATCCAATATTGTTCGACGATCAGTGCTACTTAAACCTAATCCAGGTAGCATACAGTCACCTGCGATCCCTTGGAAATGATGTCGAAATTTTGGCGAAGCTTTTTTCATTGTATCGAAAATCTGTTAAAAAAATACAACTCCACATATTGCTAAAAAAATTAAGATTTATATTGAAAAAAAAAAACAATACATTGCATAAATTATGTTGGAACATTGGAGATTGGAGAGAACTTTTTACGGCGTTAATTATATAAACAACATATCCGTGTTATCGACCTCTTATACACGCAAAGCATATTTGGTTCAACACTATTAATATTTTAACATCTATAAGGTTTCAGTAAAGTATTATCGAAGCTAAAATGATCAGTTACTGAGACGTTATCGTTAGGTAGTAAGTTGGTTGGATATGGCAGCAACGGGTATATTTTCTTGTTTGGATCTGAATTTTAATATAATTCAATTTAATTCAAAGATTCATTTATTGTAATTTTTTAATTCCATGTATATAAGTTTTTATGAACTTAAGAATTGGCTATGCCGTCAGCTCGACTGGTAACTTTAGAGAACTAAACAAATAAAAATGGAAATAGTTTTTATCAACAACTACAGGTGAATCAATGAAGGATTGGCTAAAATTACTTGCAAATGCCACACAGATTTCAGAAGTTGTACTCAAGATTACGTCATTATACATGAGATTAACTGGATACTCGTCGCATTTCTTTTTAGAATTTATAAATTTCCAGAAGTTTTTCGGGTCTACTTTCAAAGAACGCCCCATGGTTTCCAGATATTCGCAATAGAGTTCGAAAGAGAGTTTTTTGAATTCTTCAAAAAGGGAAATGTAAACTACTTGATTCTCTACAGTCATGAAAATAATGTATTTTTTCCAAGCCTTATTTCTTTTATTTAGGATACATTTCAGTTCTTTTATGAACCAAGGATGACAAGAAGAATTAGAGGGAATAGATCTTTTTTTTGGAACTGTTTCATTTTTTTTTTTTTTTTTTTTAAATCTACACGCGCTCAAGGGATTATGAATACCCTTTAAATGTTTCAACACAGCGCGGGCGTGAGGGTGAGGCTAAGGAAGAGAAAGAATGATAGGAAAGATGTGTGGCGCGATATTCGGAGACTGTAGGTTGTTGTTATCTCCGATTTTACCTCCAGGCATGGCGGCTGAAATAATGCTCAGACAGTTCCGTGACTTATTTATCGATGTCCCTTATAATTCGCATTAATTTTTGTATTCTTTTTCATATTTTATCGGTATACTAGTTATACTCAATCACATGTTGTTAGTTCTATGCCTAAACAGCATGTAATGAGTAAGCCAGCAACTCGTATGACATTTATTTTAGAATTGGTCGTTAATGGAAAAATAAGAAGACATAGACTACGGCAGGGATCGAACCTGTGACCATGAGGTTGACAGGCGAACATACAACTATCGCGCCACGGCCACCCCCATAATGCATCTCAGCAAAATAGAATAGACGCTTTAGATAGTTGAGTCAAGATCATTAGAAATCGGTAAATGTTCTATACCGGAATTTGTTAAACTATCCAAGAGCTGTTGAAAATCACCTTTGCGAAAGTCAAAAGTATTGGAGCAGTCATAAGGATTACTATTTTCTAGTAAGTGACCACTCAAGTCAAGAAAAATGTCAAGAGGCGGGTGATAACGATCTATGTAAGACAAAGCAGAGGTAGATTCTACCACTACTGTACTACCAGCGCCAAATGAGAAAACGAAGCCAAGTTGTCTATTTTTAAAATTTTGTATAGAGCTTACTTGATGTAAATTTGTAGAGATAATATTATCCAACATTTGGACCTCCTGTTGGAATGAACTTGTGGAAGCTTCAATGTGAGGAAGATTAAAATCCCCTAATCTAAGGATATTGCTGTCCAGGCTAGCTATGTTAAAATAAAGTCGAGTGCTAAAGACAGTTGAGTGTATACTGACACAGGACTTTTAGGTGGAATATGAACATATAGGTTGATTTTTTTGCTACTTGGTTCTTGATGTTTATATTTCTGACAGATTACACATGACAAATTCCACGAACATTTGACATTTCGATTCAGTATTGTTTGCCATTTCATCATGAATAGATTTACGCCTGAACAACGTTTGCAAATTATTGAAATTTATTATTAAGATTCGTGCTCTGTGAAAAATGTGTTTCGCAACTGCACGCGAAACCATGCATCAATTGAGAGGCGAATTTGGTGAGCACTTGATCTCACGTTTTGGCGCAGTCAATTGGCCACCGAAATCATGTGATTTGACCCCGTTAGACTATTTTTTGTGGGGCTATGTTAAATCTATTGTCTATGGGGACAAGCCAAACACGATTGCTGCCTTGGAAGCCAACATTAAACGCGTCATTGGTGAGATTCCGGCCGAAATGTGTGAAAAAGTTTGCCAAAATTGGACCTTCAGAATGGACCACCTGAAGCGTAGCCGAGGGCAACATTTAAGTGAAATTATTTTTAAAAAGTAAATGGCAGAAATTGATTTATCGATCCAAATAAAAATTTCATTCACTTTTTACAAGTTTCTGTGTTTTTTTAAATTTTCAAAAACCAAGCTTTTAAAAAATCACCGTTTATAAGAAATTAAGTGAAAAACGAGTTTAAAAATACATGTAGCCGTTTCTATTAAGAATATTTTGCATAGATGTCTAGATGTTCAAGTTCAATATCTTCTTCAAAAATATTTTCTAAGTCATCCATCCAGTTTTTTTGGATGTTCGTGTTCTAATATTCTTGTATACGCATAGCTCCATCATACACTGCTTGTGCTTCTCGTTCTCGGTTCTTGCAAAGTAATATCATATCAATACAAATCTGCGATTCGTGTTTTTGTGTTGCATACGGGGGAATTTGAACAAAATTCGTGCGCGAGGAAGATTTTGTTGAATATTATATTTTTCCTCCAAAAGCTCCAGTCAGACAATCACAGGCCGTGGGTGGCCGTGGCGCGATAGTTGTGTGCTCGCCTGTCAACCTCATGGTTGCAGATTCAATTCCTGCCGTTATCTATGTCTTCTTATATTCCATTAAAAACCAATTCTCAAATTGTCATAAAATAACTTGCTGTTTTACTCATTACATGCTGCTTAGGCATAACACTAACAACATGTGATCGAGTAAACTGGCATACCCATAAATATGACAACGAATTAAATAAATCAATGCGAATTATAAGGGACATAAATAAATAAGACACGGTAATTCTCTCCGCATTAGTTCAGCCGCCATCCCTGGAGATAAATCTGAGACAACAACCAGCTCTAGTCTCAGAACATCGCGCCACACATTTTTCCTTTCCTTCTTTTTCTTCTTTCACCGGATGCCCGGGCTGTGTTAAAAACATATAAAGGGTATTCATAATCCCTTGAGCGCGTGCACAATTATAAAAAAAAAGGCGACAGGGAAGACGAAACACACCTTGAAAGTCTTCTCCTGAAAATCAAATCACAAGTGGACCAAATCACCCAGGGCTATATATGGCACAAGGATGAATTCAATCTTACCATTCGTACCGAAGCTAAGGCAGGAAAGTCTGCGAGGTGAAGAAAACAACGAAAAAGAATTTCCCTTGCCGCCCCACTTACATGGGATTAGTCATTATGACGATAACATTCAAGATGAATGGTTCATTTTGCATCTTCTATACACGTGAGAATGTGGGAATTGTGACTGGCGTAGTTGATGCGTATAGGGAATTTCTTGTAATTGAAGCTGCCGATTACCTTAAAGTAGGCCCAACTCGATACATGCCAACAAACAAAGGGTGTATATAGTCGAAGGTCACTTGCTGTTGGTGCAGAATTCACCATTACCAATATTCTATCCGCGGCTGGAGCCCTGTCAAAAATCTCACAAAATCCAACTTTCTAGAGTTTCCGATAATATCCAAAACTGCGTCGATCAGCGTTTAAAAGAATTCACCGAGGATCGCCGTCTAAAAGCTATTCACAAACAAATTGTTCATCTTCTTCTGACTGTCGGGCCATGAGATTGTTTCTACCAAAAAATATAGTTAGGAAGGCTGTGAAATTTGCAAGCTGCATCTGCTTACAGCACAGTGCGTATGTGCCGGATCGTCGGACGGGTTGGAATCTTTAAGCTGAAAAAAGCCGCCAAGAGTACAAGGAAGACCTTTTGGGAGTGAAAATCACATGTGGCTTTCAGATTTTAGCACCACGAGCGAACGAGAATGGCGAACTTGAAAATTACTCGGTGCTTATCTGAGAAGTCTTGCCGGCAAAGGCTATTTAAAACAAACTAGAAGGTTTGGCAAAATACAACAAACTCCTGGAGGATGACAAATCATTCTCCATTTCTAATCGAATGAGATTTCGCACCAGACAGGTCATTAATTCTGAGAAACTCAAAGAAGATGAGAATAGTTTTCCACGGAGTGATAGTAACTTTTGTTTCCATATAACTTCTGAGGAACTAAATACGATGTTGACTAAGAAATACGATACAAAGAAGATCTTCACTTCTGCCGGTGATATAAATGCCAAGGAATTTACCTCGGATATCACAGAGTTCCTGTCAAGAAAGTAGAAGTAGGAATTTGATGGGATTGATGAAGATGATCTGGCATTTACATCTCACAGGAAGTCAAACATCCGGAAGAATACGTCAATGAGAAAGGCTGTGAAAGATTGTTATTCCCGAGCACAACTAATATCAAATTCTGAAATGAGTGAGGTATCTTACGATGAATTTCCTTCCTCGACACAAACATTACACGAGAATAATCGAAACACAACAAAAATAGCTTTAGACGAATTTTCTTAATTTTTTTAATTTTGTCTTGGTTTGAATTGACCAAATCATTCAATAAAAATACATGGTATTCTTTTTCTTCTATCACTTTTGTACAATAAAAAAAATTCTGGCTAAAACAATACAACAAAAACAATATATATCATATTTTTTCCCTACGTTTCGTCGGTCTTTCTCGACTTCATCAGGGGTAGCTTATTAAATATGAAAAAAACTTTCATATTTACATTTAATAATGGTAAAATGGTGATTTAATACTATTGTATATTAACACAGCACTTTAAAAAACCTTGTTCAAAAAAGCCCGATTTAACATTTGCATTTACAGTATATACAATTGGTCAAATTATCATTAATTCAATCAAAACAATATATAGTTATCAAAATTATCGACCAATTAATGTACCGGGTTAATAAATCGTTAACAAAAAGTGTGGAGGGTAGAACAAAATTTAGTAAGAAATCTATTACGAAAATGTTTGTTTCGTTTCGCTTCAGCTGCATGCTAGGCTTTATGTATGGATAACCATATTCTTAAACAAAAAATTATCTATAAAATGACATGTTACCCACATTTGTACGTCAATTAGTTCTTAAGTTATAGCGGTCCAAAGTTACATTTTTCTTCAAAATATAACTATATGATCTTATTCATTCGTTAAAGCAAAGCTTTAAAATTAAGCAATCTACCACATACATTCAGCTACCTACATCACAGCAACATCTTCTAAGAGTCTATCTCCAGGTACAAACGTGGCTTGACAATGAGTTAAGCCCTGCAGACTAGAGATGTGTTTGTACCTACAACTTTTTTAAAAGAACCCATATTTTGGTTTTCGAGTAATTTAAAAAAAAAACTGAATTTTACCCCCTCATCCCCCACTAAAATTTTTACTTCCCTCCAAATTTAGGGTGCTTCTTAGGAAATTTTTAGCACGTACAATTTAAACTCACCAAAATTCAGCATTGTTGGAAATTTTTTTAAAATGAATATCTCTTTTCCTTAGACTATGATACCAGAGACACACAAAAAGAAAGAAATCTGGCCGTCCTTTCTTGCCCTATGTAAAATCATTATAGCACACAGTGGTGTTTCAAATCCAAGTATCCGTGTATTAAACATTTTCGCAAAGTTTTTTTTCTATTATTTTCCACTTTTTAAAAATAATATAAATAGCTATTCTTTTTTTTTTGTTTTTAATATTATTATTAAATGCCCTAGAAAGATTTTCTATTAGATTGTTTTCGAAAAAACAACTTTTTAGGAGGATTCATCTTGTTTTGTAGTTTGGTGTTGTTCCTTGTTCGAAAACGTTGAAAACGATTACGTTCAAATCATTTCAGAAAAGTTTGTGCAAGTGCGACGATTGCATATAGTTGACGATAGCAGCAGTTGCATCAAAAGTACGGACGAAATTGATTTTGATTTGATGCTTTCGAAAACGCCCATTGTCATATAAATTAAAACTTTTTTCTATCGTGTTTAAATATTTTTATAGAACATAAACTAAAAGAGGAACCAAAAATTGCACTTACAACTATTTTGACATTGACAAAATTGATAGTAATAATTGTCAATTGATATTTTCAAATAAGGTGTAAATACTACCCTGATCTAAAAATAATGGCGCAAAATTTTAAACAACCCATTGTTAAGGGCTTAACATTTTACTAGTTAGCAATTTCCTAAGTGCTTATTGATTGAATAACTATTTCAAAATTTTTAAACCTTTTCTAAACTAGCAAATTGCTTATTATGCAGAAAGCTGAGCATTTGTAGGGCTTGAATTTTGATGAACACAATTATTGTGGTTATGCGTTGTAAATTAATTATATGTTGATGAAAACCCAACATGTGCTCTAAAAAAGTATTAGTTATTTCTATTTTCATCATTTTATCTTCATTATTTACCAAAAAAAAAAACAAAAAAAATTGTGCACCAGCAGGACTCGAACCTGGGCACCCCGCGTGACAGGCTGATATACTATCAGATTTCTAAATGGATTTAGCAAATTGCTAAAAGTTAAAGTAGCCATTCCGTGTTTTTAACTTTAGTAAAATGTTAAAATCGTTCAAAATTAGCTCAATCATCTTTTTAGCTTAGTAAAATGCTAAAAGTGGCTTTAACATTTTACTAAATCATTTAAAATTTTGCGCCAATATAATCAGTGTGTTTGGGCAACAGTTAAATACCAGTCAGCTGGCCATCTAACAATGATTTTCCATGATACTTAATATTACCAGATAAAATTAAGTTCGGCATATTTTTGACTGATATATAACTGACTATATAGGTAGCAAACATTTACGAGTACGATACTTAGCTTTAGCAATGAAATGTAAAATCTACATGAAATCATGCAAAACACAACAAAAAAAACTTACCGGATCATGAAATATCTCTTCAACTCTCGCATGTACATCTTTATTTTTTTTATTCCTTATGAGAATGTATATCTTTTCAACTCCAGGACATGATGTGATAAGTTTATTAATAAGAACTTAAAAAGAATATATGTAGATATAGATAACTATATGTGTTAACAAGAATTTTGCAAGAAATAGTAAAAAATAAGCTAAAAAGTAAGACACATCGTTATTTTAGAACTATGACATAAACTTACTTTTTCCTAAGAACCCAGTTCCACCTGTAATGAATATATTTGTTCCATAGTAAAAATTTTGCAGTGGCGTCAATTCGTCTTCTCCAATCAGACTTTTGGTTAAATGCATAATAAAGCAGTCACTCCTTGGCGTATTTCGAAATGTCTATAAAAAGCAAAAAAGAAATTATTATTATTATTATAGTTTACTTTCTCTCGTAGAATTCTTTACAGGTACATTTAGGCAAATAAATAGAAAATTTCAATGCACTTTGATGTAGAATCAAGTTATTTCTGATATACGTTGGGTGTAAGGAGCAAAAAAAATCATTGCTTAAGGAATCGAGAACCCATTATGCAGAATCTGGTGCGGACTAAAGCTCCGGATGACAGATGAAGTTGGCTCAACTGGTCTATAATCCATCTGCATTTATCACGTTTCCAACTTTGGAACCATCTATTTAAAGTATAGAGTCTATTCGATATGAAGGCTGAAGATTATCTTAAATCACATTTTGCTTAGAGAAAGAAACTATGTATCATCCTGAATCAAAAACTTAGATTGTATCTACTTTCGATCAAATATCGACATTAGACATGTGTCTAGTAATTGGTTAACCTTTATTTCAAAAGGATAAGTCCGTGGAGACAGATTATTACGCATTCAAAAATATAATATTCTCGTCCTGTGAATTTGGTTTATATACCTGGAAGTAAACAGATACAGAGCAATTGCATAATATGTCGCCAAATCACGCCACTTGCCACGCCGGAAAGCATTATAGATAATTTCATAATACATACTTTAATTACCGTCCAATTGCGCTTACGTCTCTTTTTTTCAAGGTCATATAAACGTTGATTAATTATCAACAGAAATATCTTGAACAACGACCTTAATGACCGGCAGTATGGCTTTCGTAGCAATAATGCGTTTTAGAGAAACAAAAAAATGATTACGGTTAATATTTTAAAAGCATTTGATACATTTTGGCATCAAGCCCTTTAATCGAAAATGCGTGCATTTGATATCGATGAATCTCTTCTTCTTTCGATTAGAAATAACCTTTCGGACCTCCCAATACAAGTCGTATTGGATGGTTTCAAGTCTAAAGTTCACAAAATAAATGCTAGTTTGCCCAAAGGCTCCGTTTTGTCTCCAAGTCTTTTTCTCATTTTCATTAATGATCTTTTATCTGGAACTTTTAATCCACTTAATTGTTTTGCTGGCGATAATACTCTCAGCTTTTCATATTCGAATGATAAGCTCATTAAATGCTGATTCCACATTCGACAGCATTGTCCAATGGGGAATAAAAAACCGGGTATAATTTGATGCTTCAAAAACTCAGTACTGTCTTCTGTCGTTAAAGAAAAGCCAACCCCTCAGGCCGCTATTCATGAGCGGCACTTGCATTAAGAAAGAACCGATCAGATTTCAGTCCTTGGTATGTGTAGGGCTGGCAACGAGACGAGACCATGCGAGACTTTTGTTAGTCTCGTCTTGGTCTCATCAAAATCGAATAATGTCAGTCTCGGTGTTGGTCTCGCCTTTTTTCGAGAAAATTTGAATGTGGAGTCTCGTCTCGGTCTCGGTCTTGGTATTATCCTTAGTCTTAGTTTCTTTAATGTTTTTTCGTTGTAAAAAGATGTAAGATAAGACGCATTGTTCATATTGCAAAGATATAGTACGGTATCTCATCTGTTGTTAAAATAAAACTCGTGAGTCTGTATTGTCTTTTGAGTTAATTGGAAATAACATTTTGGAATAATGGTGTAAATTTATATGTTTCACAACAAAAACAAATAAAATATATAAAAAAAAGTACATACAATGCTCGATTATTTAAATAAACCAACTGGTTTTGTGAAGCCATGAATTGTCGAAAACTATTTCAGGATTTAATCCGATTTAAATGGATTAAAAAACCTCTACATAATTTAAATTTTACCTCAGAAAATTCGAAATTTATACTTTTTTATATTTGGCTCCATTAAAAGGTGTTCTTAGGCCTTGTGGATGACGCTTAGAAAAAATATTATCCAAATGTCTAAATATAGTTTGTGCTTACCTATCAAGTCATGAACTGTAAAAATCCATTGTAGCATGTCTCCGATTTAAATGGATTAAAAACCTCTACTTACTTACTTACTTATCCGGCTCCCGATCCATGGAGAGTGGCTGCCTGACATATTGCGGTCCCTCGCACGCTCTCTCCAGTCATCGAGATCAAGCGCTCTTGCGTCTGTAACCGCCTGGTCCCTGTAGCGGAGGTTCGGTCTTCCTGGTCGTCTCGAACCTGCGGGCTGGGATTCGAAAATTTTCTTGGCTGGAGCCTTGCTGTCTATTCGCTCGATGTGGCCGAGCCAGTGTAGTCGACGTGCTTTGGCTCCTTGGACTGCATCCACATCTTAGTACAGCTCGTACAATTCTCGATTGAATCTTCTACTCCATTCGCTCTCTTCGCATATAGGATCAAGTATCCTCCGAAGAATTTTTCTCTCGACAGTGCCCAGTATCAATTCCGCTTTTGTACTTATGGTCCACCACTCGGCGCCGTAGAGTAAAACTGGTAAAATTAGCGTGTTGTATAGCGCGCACTTTGTCTTTAGAGACAGGAGTTTTGAACCCATTTGTTTGGCCAAACCAAAGTAGCAGCGATTCGTTAGGGTAATTCTTCGTCGGATTTCCACTAAGGTGTCGTTCTAGGAATTGATGTTTATTCCGAAGTAGGTGAACTCCTTGACCACCTCGAAATTACTGCTACCAACAGTGAAGTTTTATCCTAGGCGATGGACAGATGAGGATTTGTTTGTTGATAGCCTGTACTTGGTTTTGTCCTCATTCACTTCAAGACCAACGCATTTCGCATGTTCATCAATAGCTGTGAATGCTTCAAGTACAGCTCGCTATGAGCGGCCGATGATATCGATGTCGTCCGCATAACCAAGCAGTTGGTTGGTTATGCGAGCAGTTAACACCACTCTTGCATACTATCTGCTCCAGGACTATGTTGACGAAGTCACATGATAGCGCATCTCCTTGTCTGAACCCTGTACACGTCTGGTGCATCTCGACTTGAAATTCGTTGGTCTTTTCCAGGATTTGCCTCAATGTGAAGATTTGCTCTATCGTTGATCTGCCTGGCCTAAAGCCACACTAGTACGTGCCGATGATAGTGTTGCAGAAATGTCTTAGACGCTCACATAGTACGTTGGATAGGATCTTGTAGACAACATAAAGCTGGGATATGCATCTGTAGTTTCTGCAGGACATAGGATCGCCTTTTTTGAAGATTGGGCATATAGAGCTATTTGACCAGTCGTCGGGCATGCATTCCCCCTCCCACACTTGGTTGATGAGCTGGTGCATGCAAGGACATCTCCTCCATACTTGAAGAGTTCCGCAGGTGGGCCATCTGAGCCGGCGGATTTGTTGGTTGGATTTCGCAAGGTTTTTTTCTCGTTCCTTCTCTTTTCACAGTACTCCTCCCTTGCTGCTCTTGTTTTTCGTTGCAGCATTTGAATTCGTGCACTTTCCGTCTCCTGCTTCAATACCGCGCATTCGTCATCATACCACGGGTTCTTTTTCGTGGGTGGTTGGTAGCCTATGGTGGTCTTGTCTGTCTCCTTAATGATATCGCGATACTGGTTCCACTGGTCCTTGACGCTTGTAGCTGGGGGTACGGCAGAGAAATTCCCGGTCAATTGCTCACTGTAGTCTCTGGCTTTCTCAGATGTGCTAAGGCAGGCGATGTTGAATTTCTTCCTTTGGGCGGTCTTCGTTTTCTTTTCGTTTAACAGTCGGGCTCTGAACTTTGTCACAAAAAAAAGTGGTCAGAGTCCACGTTTGCACCTCGGAAGGTTAGCACGTCCAAGATGTTTAATGCGTGCCTTGCGCCAATTAGCACGTGGTTGATTTGGTTGGCGGTTTGACCATCTGGAGATCGCCAGGTTGCTGTGTGTATCCTTCGTCTCGGGAACCTAATGCTACTTATCACCGTATTACGACCTGCAGCAAAGTCGTCTGTTGTCGTTTTGTGAAGGCTGTGCTTTCCAACTAATCCCCCAAAGAGATTTTCTTTTCTGACTTTAGCATCGAAGCCTCCGAGCAGGACTTTGACATCGTACTCCGGACAGGCTCCGTAGGCGCCATCCAAGAGATTGTAAAACTCCTCCTTGTTAGACTCTTCAGCTTCATAGGTAGGGGCGTGTGCTCATATTAGGCTGATGTTTTGGAAGGTAGCTTTGATTCGGATCACAGCCAGGCGATCGCTAATCGGCTTAAAATCGATAACTTTCGACCTGAGTCGATTTCCCACGACGAATCCGCATCCCAACATGTGCATTCTTTGCTGACGGCTGTAATAAATATCGCAATCTTTTCATTTCGTTATTCCTGATCCTATCCATCGTATCTCCTGGATCGCGGTAATGTCTGCCTTGTACTGCGAGAGGACGGATTCAAGTTTTTGAGTAGCACGTGGCATATAGAGTGTCCTTACATTCCAAGTGCATACTCGTAGGTCGTAGTCCATTTTAGTTCCGAGTCTGGTTGCCATTTGAGGGGGGTCGTTATCCGAGGCTTCTCGCGAGTCTCTAATAACAATATTGCTTCTTACTGTAGTCGGGTCGTTAGCCCAACGCACTAACCTCCAATCTGTAGGGGCATGGGTTTAATGTTGCAATTTTTCCGTGATCAACATTCGCACTTACGAGCTTAGCAAGTCATGACATAAGGTCAAGATCAGTATCCGGCGGCTACAAACTTGGAGGTAATGTAAGCACTTGATGTGTAGGAAAAGATAGAGCTCGACTCCCCCAGTTCCTACAACATCCAACCGCCATTAAAATAAACCTCTACAAAATTCAAGTCTTACTTAAAAAATCGTCGATTTTATATGTGTATAGGTAAGGTATAATAAGATTTTCGTCATCGTATTATAATTGGAATTCTAACAATTTTATTTTTACATTGTTGATCTTGTTTCCAAAAGAGCAACCAAGCATCCGTTACATGCACTGAGAACAAAAACACAGTCACACCAATTTTTATAGTGAGTTGAATAACGGTGGTTGCGACCGAAAAATATGAATTGCTTGATATGCAACAACAACGTATTAGCAGACCCAGAGCAAGTCAGCAGAAAAGGAAAAGTGCCGTTGATCGAAATGTGTGTGTTGTATTCGAGGGGATTTGTATTTCTCGGTCGCAACTATCGTTCCTCAAAGGATGTTGGTTGAAGTCTTCATCGCTTCTAAGAATGTGATTGTTGTTGCATATGAAACAAATTGTATTTCTGGAGCGCAACCACCGTTATTCTGTGCACTATGGAAAGGCATTTTTTTGTTTAAGTATGTTGTTGGTGCTAGGCTGCCGACCAAAATATAGATAAATCAAATAAGGTTTGCTTAGTGACTTTTTTTTTTAATAATGTACAAACAATTTTGTGTTAGATTTCGAATTTGTAATAGATGACTGAATCTTACTACTTAACAGGCTAACCTTGTGTAATTATAATGTACCTTTAGAAAAATAAACTACAGTAAAAACCGGATAAGTTACTCACATTAAATGCCCCACATTAATAGGAACTTATGCGGGTTGGGCAGTTATAAAAAAAACGCTTATGTGCGCATAGATACTTATCTCTATATTTACATATACAAAAATTAAAACAAAAATGTTTGATAAAACATTTAATTCAAAATAGATTTAAATGGACTTTGTTCCACGAATCATTGTAGTAGATTAAGATTATTACTTTTTATTTATGAGTTTTAAAGCATAAAACAAAAGAAGCGCTAAAGGAGAACAAACGGTTGGATTTCATCAGCTTTAAATGTGTACTTAAAAAAAAATTTTCTCCGGTAAATTTTTGGAAAGGTGGTTAAGCGGAAGGTTTTACATGAAAAAATCCTCAGAATTTTGGTTCTAAAAATCAGGTACTTATGCGGCTGAGGCACTTAAGCGAGAGGCACTTATCCGGGTATTACTGTATATACATATATATCTATACCTATACATATAATATCTATACCTATACATATAATATCTATACCTATACCTATACTTATACCTATACCTATACCTATACCTATATATTAGGTTTCTAGGACAATTCACCCACTGCTATGACCACTTAAATAAATTATTATTTTTTTTTTTTAATTTTACTTAAATTTTAATAACATTTTTACCTATTTCTTACTCTCTTGTAGGTATAAGATAAATTTTAAATTTAAATTTGCAATGAAAGAGTATGTATAAATGGCTACAAATATCTACTAGTTATTGGAAAACAATCAACTTTTTCTACGGGAAAGTAATAACGTAACATTTTCATGCCAAAGTCAAAGTTCCCTAGTAATAGAAGAGTTAGGTTTGCCAATAAGCAGACAGAACCATATTTTTTTTTATAATCTACACGCGCTCAAGGGATTACACTACCCTTTAAATGTCTCAACACAGCGCGGGCGTGAAGTTAAGGAAGATAAAGAATGATAGGAAAGATGTGTGGCGCGATGTTCTGAGACTGTAGGTGGTTGTTGTCTCAAATTTTATCTCCAGGGATGGCGGCTGAACTAATGCGGAGAAATTTCCGTGTCTCTACATACATATAAGGTTTGATACTTTAACGCGCATAAAAAAGATATTTCCGAAAAAAACTAGCGAATATTATAAAAATTGAACATGAATAGGTACTAAAAAATAATTTAAAAAAAATATCTTCTAGCGAAAACTGAAACCAAACCACCGAGACCAGCTAGACTCTCGCCGAATTTCGGTAGCAAAAATATGGTCTCGTCTCGTTCTCGTCTTGGTCTCGTCTCGTTCTCGCGTCTAGGTATGTGCGTCACATATCAACTCTTGTGGCATAGTTTTTAGCACGCACTCAGTGTCAAGCCTACCTCGAACAACGTGTACGGGTAAGTGATCATTTCTTCTTTAATTTTTAAGCATTGTTTTTTACGATTCGAAAAAAAAACAAAATCGAGGTCACTTAAATTTGCATTGGTATCAGACAGAATTTTACTAATTCTATAATTATTAACTTAGGGCTAGAAAGACACTACGAAAAAGTTTACAAGCGTTATCCGAAAGAAAAAAAACGACACAAGAGGAAGACATCTTAGAAAAAGTGCTTCCACCCCCAATTTTGATGAAAAGTTTTACTTTGGACTTGGACCGCGAGAACTTAACGAATTAACATACAGATGTGTTCAATATGTTGTTTTGTAGATAATTGTACTGTTTACAAATTGTTTTTAAATCATTTTGAGAAAGAATAAAGTTTTTTAATAGAAACAGTTTTTCCAAACATAACCTAGAAATTAAAATGTCGCCACTCAAATACAGAAATGTATTACATTTTGTTGACTTAATGTACTACACCCCAATGTTTTCGACCGTTTTTCTCCAAATCTACCAATTTTAAGACAAAAATTTGTCATAATCTTTTTTGTGTAGAATGACGTGAGCTACAATGTGCACCTAATTTTTTTTCAAAAGAACCTAGTGCTTTCGAGTAATTTGGAAAAAAAACTGAATTAACCCCTTCCCCCCTCCCTGAAATTTTTTGTTCCGCTCCAAATTTAGGGAACTTTTAAGAAAATGTTTAAGACATAAAAATGAAGCTATCCACTAAAATCCAAGGTTTATGGAATTTTTTCCAAGTACCTAAGGTCATTTTTTATCCAATTTTCCTTGTGATTGACAACATAATTTTTTCGTATGGCAAATAATACATCGTCACCTCTGTTTAAACTCGTATTTTAATAACAATGATCTTGTCTAAGAACATAGAATAACTGATTACCTTAATTTTCTAAAGTAGAGTGATTTTTGTTGCGAGTAAGCTATATCTCAGCAAGTATTATAATTTGGTAACCACGAGAGGCAAAACATACTTAAGCTCATTTTAATTTTGTTCTTGTTCCACCCAAAATGTAGATGTAATATACATTTAAATTTGTGTTCTAGTTGTTATCATATACTTAATATACTCAGAGTAATCTTGTTATATTAGTATTAAAATTAACAAACCCAATTATTTTATTATTGCCAGAATTTTGGAAAGCTTACTTCTGCAATAGAACTCCGTTAAAATATTTGTGGTTTACGTAGTCGATGAAACAAATAAATTCCACTAAAAATAAGCGAATAAATAAAATTAAATACTACTAGAAAATATCATACCTTAATGTGTCAAATATACTGTTACACAATATTAATATGTATACAATGATAATTACGAGTATTAACTGATAATTCGTTCAACTTATATTCGTATTAACACTATCGGTAATATTTATTTAGTTAACACACTTAACACCAATTAATTGTCTTATTTCAAATTAATCTTATCCTGTAGTTGAATATATGCTTAATTATTAATTTTACTTAAACCGAATTCAAATATTTTTCCTAGAACAAAAATAAATTGATGCAAATAAGAACAAAGCCATAGTCTTGCTACTATAAAAAATAACCGTTCAAAAATACATTAATATAGATCACAGGCCGACAAATTAATTTGTTACAACTTAATATTATCAGCTTCGTTAAATGACAACACGGAACTACTAGAACATTCTCCCGGCATTGGAAAACCAATTTTGATCCGATTCTAGGCAATACAAAACGGCCCTGCGTTCCAAATTCCTCTCACTGGACGATTACTTCACCTATAGCATCTGCATAATATTAACCGCATTTGCAGTATAGAACTTTTTTTTATAAATAATTATAATATGTATTTCGGTTCGTCTGTTTGTCGTTAGAATCTGGGAAAAATAATACATTTAATATCTATCTATGTATTTGCCTCGTGCATTGCAATTATTATTTGCCTGTAATTTTGTATGAGATACGAAGTAATTTTTACGTGCACAGGCACTCATCACCAGATACAAGCTTATTTATCTCAAATGATAGATAATTATAAGGTTTTTTTTTAATAATACAAATTCTATATCCTAATACTACTGATTTACATCAGCCAAGTAGAAGACTTAGCACTTAATTATTTTGCATATATGCAAAGTTTAAGTTTTTCCGATTTATTTATTTAATCCGTCAAAAAAAAAAACTATTTTAATCAAAAAAAATTTAAGCATTAGGTATGGTCAACTATACCAGCTACGCGGTAAAAATTGTGTGGGCGTAAGGTTGATGAAATTTTGCTTAGGAAGCAAGATTTGTTTTGACAGCATTAGATTTTGCTTAAAAATAATTCGATTGTGTTCAGAAAAAATCGAATGTAAGTAAAGTAAGACTTGTGAAAAATCAACTAGTTTTCTAGTGACATTTAAGTTCAATGAATGCAGTTATGCAGTTGTATATATTTGTAGTCTTTTGTCTCTTATTGTTGCGAGCAAAAAGAATTATGCTGCTAAGGCAGCACTGCGTATTAAATTACCATCCGTGGCCAATTAACATCTGCAATTACTGCAATAAGAAAGAGATACCATTTTCAGATAGATACATGTGCTTCTTGCAGTTGGCGGCTAACAGAACTACTTCATTTCTTACTTCTTGTGAAATTTTAAATTAATAAATATACCTATACCTATAAATATATATTAGGTTTCTAGGACAATTCACCCACTGATATGACCACTTAAAAAAAATATTATTAATTTTTTTTTTTAATTTTACTTAAATCTTAATAAAAATTTTACCTATTTCTAACCGTCTTGTAGGTATAAAATAAATTTTAAATTTAAATTTACAATGAAAGAGTATGTATAGATGGCTATAAATATCTACTAGTTATTGGAAAACAATCAACTTTTTCTACGGGAAAGTAATAACGTAACATTTTCATGCCAAATTCAAAGTTCCCTAGTAATAGAAGAGTTAGGTTTGCCAATAAGCAGACAGAACCATATTTTTTTTTTTATAATCTACACGCGCTCAAGGGATTATACTACCCTTTAAATGTCTCAACACAGCGCGGGCGTGAAGTTAAGGAAGAGAAAGAATGATAGGAAAGATGTGTTACGCGATGTTCTGAGACTGTAGGTGGTTGTTGTCTCAAATTTTATCTCCAGGGATGGCGGCTGAGCTAATGCGGAGAAATTTCCGTGTCTTATTTATCTATGTCCCTTATAATTCGCATTAACTTTTTTATTCATTGTCATATTTTATCGGTATACTAGTTTTACTCAATCACATGTTGTTATTTCTATGCCTAAATAGCATGTAATGTCAGTCGATATCGTACTGTGGAAGTGTTAACACGTCTCGGCTTCCCAGTTTTTCCAAATTAAATTTAGTGTGTGAGCTTAAGTTTTACATTAAGTCAGCATTCCATAAGTGGTGCAGTAGCACAGTGTTAGAGTGGCCGACCGAGAATCCGAGGGTCGCCAGTTCGATACCCAGCCGGGCATCAAAACTTTAGCTGCTTTTTTTCACAACCGTGAAGTGGAAAACTTTATTGGTTGGGAAAACGAGCAAAGGAGGAGGAGCTTAAGCACCGGGGCATCGAAAGGTGTCCTAGGGCCAATGAGGCCAGCGATGGCATCAGCTGAGGGAACATCGAAAGATGTTCCAACTACAAGCAGTGATTCTGCAGCAACAACATCAACAGCAATAACAACAACGGCAACATCATCCGATGCTAATCAAAAGCGCAGAAAGAGGATCAAGTGCGCACCAAATTTGGTAAAAAGGAGATCCACGGCCACCTCAGCAAAGCTGCCAGCTGGGGTGCATACGTCCGATATAGACGAGACGTCAGAGGCAGCAAGACAAACCGAGTTAGACACTTCACCCGAAGAGGGTATAGCATATATGTCTGAAGAAGGAGAAGGGTACTTCACGACGGGCGATAGTACTGCCTTCGTGAACCTCTCCACATCACAGGCGTCAGCTGAGAAGGTCGAGGAACAGAGAATGGTCGCCCAAATTGAAGTTTTGGAGGCGGAAATCGAAAAGATAAAAAGCAAAGTTAAGGCCAGCCAAGAAGCGCGCCGAGCGAGGCAACTAAAAGAACTCGAAGAAAAAGAACAACAACAGAAAAAAGAACAATTACGAAAACAACAGCCACAGCAGTAGCCAAAACAACAACGGCAAAAACAACAACAACAGCAACAGCAGCAGACACAAGTCCAGAAACAACCGCAAGAAAAACAGCAGCAGCAGATTCAAAAGCAGCAGAATCAACAGCCGCAGAAAAGTCAGTCTCAGCAGCAGCAGCCACAGCCGCCGATTATGAAAAAAGAAAAGGTGCCACCCATTAATACTTATAAAATGGAGTTACAGGATACCATAAATCTATGTAAGTTGACCATAGGTCAAAATTTTACTATTAAAAGATTAAATAACGATAGGCATGCTATCCAGTGCTTCACACTGGAACAGCACACAAAAATTAAAGAGTTGCTGAAAGAAACTACTACCGAATTCTTTAGTTTCACCCCTAAAACCGAAAAATTTCAAACGGTCCTTTTGAAGGGCATAGATTCCTACACGGAACCACAGGTGCTCTTAAATGAACTCCGCCAAAAAGCGAACGACGATCTCGACTTTATCGGGGTCAAGCCGTTCGCTACAGTTAGAGCTAGGCGGGAGAAGCGGAGTCTTCCCTTCTTCCTTGTTCAACTTTCACCCAACAGCAAACTGGATAGTTTGAGGAGTATATCCGTCCTCAACTGCCAGGTTGTAACTTGGGACAAATTAAAAAGGCGCGGCGACATGCTTCAATGCATGCGCTGCCAAAGGTTCGGCCACGCCGCAGCAAACTGCGAAATGCAGTCACGCTGTGTTAAGTGTGGAGAGAACCACAATGCAGATGAATGCAAGTTAGGAAAAGAACGGGTCGAAGATAGGACCCAGCTTAAATGTGTACTCTGCCGAGGCGCCGGACACCCCGCTAATTATCGGGGATGCCCGACGTTTCAGCTTATAAAAACAATAAAGCAGCAAAGCAAACAGTGGTAGAAAAGAGTCCAGCAGTGCGCCCTCCTACAACAACGCCCGTCAACCCCCAAATTTCTTACGCCCAAATGGCGTCAGGAAGGGGAAGCACGGTACAGCCTACACCAAAGGTCGCCCAACAAGCCCCCGTGCCTAAGGCGCCGGCGGCACAGGCGGATATTATTGGCGTTCTACTGGCCATCCAGGGCCAGTTGAACGGCCTCCAAAACCAGATCAGGGAGCAGGCGACTAGGGTGGATTATCTCTACTCTGTTTTGCCGAGCTTAACGCAACTTAGAGGTTAAAGGCGCGCTGCCGGAGAGGCCCTTTAAGATCCTATCTGTGAATGTAAATTCACTGATAAGGACCGAACGTAGAGCGAATTTATTCCAATTGCTTAAAGAAATAAGTCCAGATGTGTTTATGGCTAGCGAAACTAAGCTTAACCAGAAACATAAATTGACTAACAACAATTACAATATCGTAAGGAGAGACCGACCCAACTCCACTCAAGGAGGGGGCGTCGCAATCTTTATACGTAAAGGCATTAGTCATAAGGTAATATATAATACTGATGTGCGTAAATTTCGGACGTTAGAGGCATGCATCATATGCATTCATCTCCAACAGGGGAAGCGAATGTATGTGATCGCTGCCTATGCACCGGAAACACCTCAGCCCACACAGTTTATAACAGAGCTTGAAAAGCTTTTTGAATGCTTAAGATTAAGCTCGGAAGAAAACTACTACATATTGGCTGGTGATTTGAATGCCAAACATATAGATTGGGGAAAACAAATACAAAATCCTCGTGGTAACCATCTGTATAATTGGATGGGTCGATACAACCTGGAGTATCGCATTGAACTTCTCGCTACAGACAGGCCATCGTTTCCAAGAAGCGGTGCTTATTTGGATCTATTGTTGAAAGACGCAAGACTAACAATTACTGACACTGTGGGCCAACGGCCTAAAAATTGTTTAAGAACGATCGAGTACGACAGTGACCACTGCGGACTCGCCGCCGTAATACAACTTCCGAACGAGCTTATGGAATTGGAGGAGTATGTACCTGTGCATACTTACAATTACAGTAAGGTGCGCTGGCCACGCTTCTCGAACTTCTTATTGAGCGAATTACGTTCAAATGATATATTCCCACCAAATGACAGGAACCTGACAAATACTGAAATTGACGGATACTTAGAACAAATGGACGAAACAATTCAACGAACAATGAACAGGACAATACCGAAATACAAAGAACGTAACGCAACTGACATGTACCGTAACGCGACAATTGATGCACTACACAGACAAAAAAGTGGCTTACTGACAAGACTAAAACGCTTGTACAGACGGTTTACTGACACACGAGATCTGGAGATAAGGACACTGAAGTCGTCCATAAAAAACATCAACCAATTGATCAAAGAAAATTATAGGTTGTCCATTAATTTGTTTTGGGACAAGAAAATTCGGGCCGTGAACGCTACCGACCCGAGTATGTTCCCACAAATTAATAAGATATTCAGAAGAAAAGATCAAAACGACCTTCCGTGTCTTAAGCTCCAGAGGACGACACAAAACAGAGACGTACTTCTGACAGTGGGCATAGATCCAGATGACGCCGTCTTGGACGATGACCTCTTCATAATCGAAGATCCGCAGGAGAAGGTGGAGGCGGTGGGGGCTGCTTTTCAGCAAGTGTACAAGGTGAATGCTAGCATTCGCCCGAACCATGACCTGGAGAGCAGAGCTCTGGTTCACCACTTTTACCTCCGGAACGATATAACGCAGTGGCGATCTGAGAACCTTGGTTTTACCGGGTTTAATGATGAACATTTGGCAAACGCCATAATCGCCGAGCGAAATGGAACCAGTTCCCTGTTAATTTCGAAGATTGAGCTCCAGCTCATCTTTGATTCACTAAAGAAAAAGAAATCAGCAGGAGTCGATGGTATATCCAACGTTGTACTACGACATTTGCCTCAAGAAGCAGTTGACATACATACCACACTGTTTAACAACGCGCTGAATAATGCATATTATCCAGTGCGGTGGAAGACAGCAGTGGTGCATCCTCTCCCTAAAAAGGGAAAGGACAATTCCAATCCGGCGAATCTCAGGTCGATAAGTCTTCTTCCGAGTATCAGCAAAGTATTTGAAAAGGTTATTAATAGAGCTCTGTTCAAGTGGGCGGAGGACAACAAAATCATACCGGATAATCAGTTCGGTTTTAAGACGGGACATGACACAATTCATGCCGCGTCTAAACTCGTTTTTGATGTCCAATGGAACAAATCTAAAAAGCAGTGTACGGGTGCCTGTCTGGTTGATTTGGAGAAGGCCTTCGACACCGTATGGTTAGAGGGTCTCTATCTAAAGCTCGCCAGACTTGGTATAAGTAAACCACTATTGTATATGCTTTATGACATGCTAAATGGTAGAAAGTTTGTTGTCAAGAGTGGCAATGTAACTTCTACCACAGTTTTTAATATTAACAATGGTCTTCAGCAGGGAGCGGTTAACTCGCCGATTCCCTTCAGCATTTACACCAGCGATCTGATAGGTAGTCTAACTCAGGCAATTGCGTACGCCGACGATCTAATTGCGTACAGAACAGCTCCAACAGTTGAGGTCATCAAAATTCTTTTGCAGCGTGACTTCGACAAGATTCAGCGATATTGTGATGACTGGAAGTTGAAAATCAATTTCCAGAAATCAGAAACAATTCTGTTTAGGACTTCGTTGTCTAGCGCCTCAAGGGATACGAGAAAGAACTGGCGCAAGCTGGTGATCGTAGGGCCACATGGACATCCACTGGCGAGTAAAAGTGTAGTAAAGTACCTTGGCATCTGGTTGGATCAGTACTTGTATTTCGACAGACATATAGGTGCTGCTCTGGCCAGGGCTAGGGGAGCCTTTGCCCTGACAAAACGATTGTTTTATAGCAGTCGTCTTGACAGCAGGGTGAAGGTGATTTGCTACATGGCCCTCATCAGGCCGATGATTGCCTATGGATGCCCGGTGTGGTTCAACGTTGCCCCATCTCAAATGGAAAAGATTCGGGTGTTTGAGAGGCAGTGTCTTCGACGTTGCCTTGGATTACATAGAACACCAGAGTCGGAGTACAAACGATATTATTCTAACCAGGTTCTATACAACGGAGCCAACATAAACAGAATAGATATTTTTTTGTTTAAGCTGATTCGGGGTCACGTTGCAAGAGCGATGTCCTCAACTAACAACTTAATTTTTGGGGCGTATTACCCAAATAACCAATACTTCGAGAGTGCGCGGTTAAGTGGCTACATCCCTCCCTAGGCATTCCTCTATTTAGACAGTCGAGGGCTGATACAGGATGGAAGGGCGGTTCCGCTCATCTACCACGTCAGCCGGAAAACTGTGGATAGGCGACTCCTGTATGGTCGAGACGTCATCGCTCAAGGTGGAGAAGAGCGCCTTCGGTTCAGTAGGACTGTGTCCGATCGGGACCGGAGGGATAGGGCGAAACAGGAGAACCAGTTCTGGTGGCTCTCTGAACAGCATCGTGATATTTAAAGTCGATGAAGATGATATATCTTGGCCGACTTACATAGATTTAGGGCATTAGGTATAGGGAACAGTCAGGGTGGCACCAAAAAAAAATTAAAAATATGTATGTATGCGGGGGCATACGTGCATGTATCTGCGTGTCTGTACATGTATGTGCGTACGTATATGTATGTGCGTATGTACATGTGTGGGTGGGTTGCATGCTGGTGTGTGTCTGCATGCATATAAAAAATAAACAATGGCTGTTCTAGTTTTTAAGTAGTTATAAGGATTATTACGTATTTTAAGTAGTTTAAGTTATTTTTAGTTAGTATAAGTTAGTTTTATTTAGTTTTAATTATTTTTAATATATATTTAGGTTTAGTTTATAAAAAAAAAAAAAATAAAAATAAAAAAAAAAAATAAAAAAAATAAAAAAAAAAAAAAAAAAATTATAAGATATCAAGTTCTTGTGAAATTTCCTTGAAATATAAAATAAAATAAAAAAAAATTTAGATTTAATTAAAATAGTTTTTAGGTCGAAAGACATTAGTTTTAAGAGTTATTGTTTAATTTAGAGTTGTAAGTTATTGATAATTAGGCTAGTTTTAAACATTTTTGTCTAGCTTTAAGATAGTTATAAGTTAATATGAAATAAAAATGAATTTAAAAAAAAAAAAAAAAAATATAGCATGTAATGAGTAAACCGGCAACTCATTGTATGACATTTATTTTTAGAATTGGTTTTAAGCGGAAAAATAAGAGGACACAGACTACTGAAAGGATCTAACCAGTGACCATTAGGTGGAGAGGCGAACACACAACTATCGGGCCACGGCAATCCCCCATAATTAGGCAAAATCAACAATGAAAGTAAAATAACTTTTTTTTACGATTTAGCGTTTAGACGATGACCTTAAATTTGACATTTATTAGCTGCATATGAAAGCGCAAATATTGGTGCGAATTAAGTTTTCAAAGATGTGTGCTCACGTACAAAATAGGCTGCAAAGTAACGTTATCAGAATCATACATCCTTTTAAGAGCCGTACTTCCTAGATAAAATTTGAATTTCTTAGAGGTTTTTTAATCCATTTGAATCGGAGAAATCCTTCAATAGATTTTGATGACTTGACAGTTAAGCAATAGCAATATAATATATTTTCACATTTGGATAATATTTTTTTTTTCAAAACGTCACCCAAAAGGCCTTAAATCACCTTTTTCCAGAGCCAAAAATAAAATCGTAAAAATTGTTTGAGGTAAAATTTGAATTCTGTAGAGGACGTGCCATCTTTCAATGGATGTTGACAGTTCATGGCTCAGCAGATAGGCAACGAACTATTTTTTGACGTTTTGATAATATTTTTTTCCAAATGTCACCCAATAGGCTTAAAATCAACTTTTCGGGAGAGGAAACAAAGTCTGAAAAATGAGCGATTTCTATTCCAACGACATGCATACATAAATCGTTCGTATTCTTTTCTGGATTTTCAGAGTGCGCTTATGTCTGTATAATTATGTACATACATATAAGGTTTGATACTTTAACGCGCATAAAAAAGATATTTCCGAAAAAAAACTAGCGAATATTATAAAAATTGAACATGAATAGGTACTAAAAAATAATTTAAAAAAAATATCTTCTAGCGAAAACTGAAACCAAACCACCGAGACCAGCTAGACTCTCGCCGAATTTCGGTAAATATGGTCTCGTCTCGTTCTCGTCTTGGCCTCGTCTCGGTCTCGTCTCGTCTCGGGTGCTTATATAGGCGTCTAGGTATGTGCGTCACATATCAACTCTTGTGGCATAGTTTTTAGCACGCACTCAGTGTCAAGCCTACCTCGAACAACGTCTACGGGTAAGTGATCATTTCTTCTTTAATTTTTAAGCATTGTTTTTTACGATTCGAAAAAAAAACAAAATCGAGGTCACTTAAATTTGCATTGGTATCAGACAGAATTTTACTAATTCTATAATTATTAACTTAGGGCTAGAAAGACACTACGAAAAGTTTACAAGCGTTATCCGAAAGAAAAAAAACGACACAAGAGGAAGACATCTTAGAAAAAGTGCTTCCACCCCCAATTTTGATGAAAAGTTTTACTTTGGACTTGGACCGCGAGAACTTAACGAATTAACATACAGATGTGTTCAATATGTTGTTTAGTAGATAATTGTACTGTTTACAAATTGTTTTTAAATCATTTTGAGAAAGAATAAAGTTTTTTAATAGAAACAGTTTTTCCAAACATAACCTAGAAATTAAAATGTCGCCACTCAAATACAGAAATATATTACATTTTGTTGACTTAATGTACTACACCCCAATGTTTTCGACCGTTTTTCTCCAAATCTACAAATTTTAAGACAAAAATTTGTCATAATCTTTTTTGTGTAGAATGACGTGAGCTACAATGTGCACCTAATTTTTTTTCAAAAGAACCTAGTGCTTTCGAGTAATTTGGAAAAAAACTGAATGAACCCCTTCCCCCCTCCCTGAAATTTTTTGTTCCCCTCCAAATTTAGGGAACTTTTAAGAAAATGTTTAAGACATAAAAATGAAGCTATCCACTAAAATCCAAGGTTTATGGAATTTTTTCCAAGTACCTAAGGTCATTTTTTATCCAATTTTCCTTGTGATTGACAACATAATTTTTTCGTATGGCAAATAATACATCGTCACCTCTGTTTAAACTCGTATTTTAATAACAATTTTTTTTTTTTTTTTTTTTTATAACTTTGCACGCGCTCAAGGGATTATGAATACCCTTTATGTTTTTCTGAACACAGCGCGGCATCCGGTGGAAGAAGAGAAAGAAGGATAGAAAAGATGTGTGGCGCGATGTTCTGAGACAAGTGCTGGTTGATGTCTCAGATTTATCTCCAGGGATGGCGGCTGAACTAATGCGGAGAAAATTACCGTGTCTTATTAATTTATGTCCCTTATAATTTGCATTATTTTATTTATTTCGTTGTCATATTTTATGGGTATGTGAGTTTACTCAATCACATGTTCTTAGTGTTATGCCTAAACAGCATGTAATGAGCAAAGCAACAACTTATTTTATGACAATTTTTAGAATTGGTCTTAAGTGGAATATAAGAAGACATAGACAACGGCAGGAATCGAACCTGCAACTACGAGGTTGACAGGCGAGCACACACCTATCGCGCCACGGCCACCCCCAAATGATCTTGTCTAAGAACATAGAATAACTGATTACCTTAATTTTGTAAAGTAGAGTGATTTTTGTTGCGAGTAAGCTACATCTCAGCAAGTATTATAATTTGGTAACCACGAGAGGCAAAACATACTTAAGCTCATTTTAATTTTGTTCTTGTTCCACCCAAAATGTAGATGTAATATACATTTAAATTTGTGTTCTAGTTGTTATCATATACTTAATATACTCAGAGTAATCTTGTTATATTAGTATTAAAATTAACAAACCCAATTATTTTATTATTGCCAGAATTTTGGAAAGCTTACTTCTGCAATAGAACTCCGTTAAAATATTTGTGGCTTACGTAGTCAATGAAACAAATAAATTCCACTAAAAATAAGCGAATAAATAAAATTAAATACTACTAAAAAATATCATACCTTAATGTGTCAAATATACTGTTACACAATATTAATATGTATACAATGATAATTACGAGTATTAACTGATAATTCGTTCAACTTATATTCGTATTAACACTATCGGTAATATTTATTTAGTTAACACACTTAACACCAATTAATTGTCTTATTTCAAATTAATCTTATCCTGTAGTTGAATATATGCTTAATTATTAATTTTACTTAAACCGAATTCAAATATTTTTCCTAGAACAAAAATAAATTGATGCAAATAAGAACAAAGCCATAGTCTTGCTACTATAAAAAATAACCGTTCAAAAATACATTAATATAGATCACAGGCCGACAAATTAATTTGTTACAACTTAATATTATCAGCTTCGTTAAATGACAACACGGAACTACTAGAACATTCTCCCGGCATTGGAAAACCAATTTTGATCCGATTCTAGGCAATACAAAACGGCCCTGCGTTCCAAATTCCTCTCACTGGACGATTACTTCACCTATAGCATCTGCATAATATTAACCGCATTTGCAGTATAGAACTTTTTTTTATAAATAATTATAATATGTATTTCGGTTCGTCTGTTTGTCGTTAGAATCTGGGAAAAATAATACATTTAATATCTATCTATGTATTTGCCTCGTGCATTGCAATTATTATTTGCCTGTAATTTTGTATGAGATACGAAGTAATTTTTACGTGCACAGGCACTCATCACCAGATACAAGCTTATTTATCTCAAATGATAGATAATTATAAGGTTTTTTTTTAATAATACAAATTCTATATCCTAATACTACTGATTTACATCAGCCAAGTAGAAGACTTAGCACTTAATTATTTTGCATATATGCAAAGTTTAAGTTTTTCCGATTTATTTATTTAATCCGTCAAAAAAAAAAACTATTTTAATCAAAAAAAATTTAAGCATTAGGTATGGTCAACTATACCAGCTACGCGGTAAAAATTGTGTGGGCGTAAGGTTGATGAAATTTTGCTTAGGACGCAAGATTTGTTTTGACAGCATTAGATTTTGCTTAAAAATAATTCGATTGTGTTCAGAAAAAATCGAATGTAAGTAAAGTAAGACTTGTGAAAAATCAACTAGTTTTCTAGTGACATTTAAGTTCAATGAATGCAGTTATGCAGTTGTATATATTTGTAGTCTTTTGTCTCTTATTGTTGCGAGCAAAAAGAATTATGCTGCTAAGGCAGCACTGCGTATTAAATTACCATCCGTGGCCAATTAACATCTGCAATTACTGCAATAAGAAAGAGATACCATTTTCAGATAGATACATGTGCTTCTTGCAGTTGGCGGCTAACAGAACTACTTCATTTCTTACTTCTTGTGAAATTTTAAATTAATAATAGCTTTTATAAAAATATAATAATTTCCTTTCCTATATGACCCGAGGTCATAACAATCGGCCACGAGGAAAAGCTGACAATTGGCGACGCGGAAAAATCATCAATTAGCGCCGAAGAAATAAACGAAGTTCAATAAAAATCTTAGTTAGAATCGTTCCTCGTGCGACACCATTTTTTTTTTTCAAAAATGTCAAATGCGAACAATAGCAAAATTCTCGAACTGTTAGATATACAATCCAAACTCTTGCAATCACTAGTAGCAGGAGAGCAATTATCGAGTCGACAGAATGATACACCAGAGTTTTGGTTCAGTGAATTTTGATTCAGTGAATGGAATAGTCTTGTAATTATAGTACTGTGTAATCCAGGACATTTTCAATGTTGATATGGCAAACATCTGGATCACGCCTCAAAAGATAGATATTAGGTTGTTGATGCGAAAACTGAATCCGATCGCACCAGAGAAATATGCTTCATACATTCTTCCGAAAAATTCCAGGGACATTCCTTTTGCAGAAACAATGCAAACCCTCAAAACAATGTTTGGTACTCCGGAACCACTTATCAGTTTCGCTTCCGCTGCTTGCTAAGGGTAAACAAAGGATGCGAAGATTTCCAGCTAAGTGAGCTGAAAGCCAATCAGTCCAAGTGCTTGGTTTTCATCACAGGACCGCAGTCTTCTACAGACGCAGACGTTCGAACGTCTATATTTTTGAAAAATGTTTCGGTGAGAGAACATACAAATCTTCATTTGGTTACGGAAAGCTTATAAAAGTAATCTCATTGAGTATTTGATATACTTTTAGTCTTATTAAAAAAATATATAAAAAGATTTCCAGGCAACAAGACCACGTGTCGTATAGTAGATAATAAAATAAATAGGCCGTTAATACTTAGTTACTATATTTTTAGAAAACCCATCCCCCCCAACTGAAATTTTTTTCTGCGTTCGCCCCTGCAGCCAGATCCTTGACATCAACCGAGACGGGGTAGTCAGATCGAGAAAGAAGCTGCAGTACTCATTTTCGCCGCCGAAAAATTTCATCGATTGATTTTAGGTCAAAAATTTCTTGTTCTTCCTGACCATATCAATCTTTTGTAGCAAAAAAGGGAATGCCAGTGTACACAACAAACAGACTTCAGCGATGGAAACTAACTGTAATGATGTATGATCTTGAAATTCAATATACCTCAACAAGGGATTTTGGTTTTGCTAATGTTCTATCACGTCCGATATACACCAAATCAAAATTGGCTTCCTGTTAACTTCAAAATGGTGCACACGCAATAAAGAGCAACAGTTTTCTTCAACCTGTTGTCACATCTATGAATTTCGACTGGAAGTAACCCCTTTCGTCTGAGTTGTCATCCTACTACAGCAGATGGGAAAGTATAACAGTAATCGACGGTGTTTTGATGTTCAACGACCGCATCGTAGTTCCCGAGTGTTTTCAAAAACGAATTCTGCAACAGGTTCATCGAGGTCATCCGGACATAGACAGGATGAAAAAAATTGCCAGATGCCAGGTTTATTGGCCCCACATCGATGAAAAAGCAACCTGTTTTGTTAAACAGTTTCATGCTTGCGCCCCCGCAGCAAAATCTCAAGTCCAGACTACATTACAGTAATTGCCAATAACAACATCTGTAATGGAACGGGTCCATATTGATAGCACAGGACCTTCTATTTTATAATTGTGGACTTCTTCTCAAAATGGTTGAAAGTTTTACAACTACCCAACTTGTCATCATCTACAATAATCAACAAACTAACTGTGTTTGTGATTTTAATACCTTAATTAAACCCAATTTGTTTAATCAATAAAAAATGAAATATCAAATGTTTTAATATGCAATTTAATTTATGTGTAATGTGAAACGAGTTACCAAAGTAGATGTGATCTGCTGGCCGGTTGAATTCCAAGAGAGCGATGCTTACAAAAATGGTTAATGCCAAAGCCAAAGAAAAATGACCACAAAACGAATTTAACAATTGAGTGCGACTATGTATGTATTAAGAAAAGGAACTATACTGAATTATTTAAATGTTTGGCAATTTAGAACAATAATAATAAATGACACAAAGTTTGTTTGACCTTATAAATGATTTTTCAATGCAAAATTAAGTTGAACTTGAATGAAGTTAAATATGATGGAAATGAATGATTTGAACGATAAAGTAACATAAATGACGATATAATCTCGAACAGTGTTCTTTTCGCGCAAAGCGATTGTCAACAGCTAATCTCAGATAATGGGGCATTATTCTGAAGTTCGGAATTCAATCGTTTCCTGGGGAGTCGAGGCGTCCACCATCTACGAACAGCTCATACCACAGGCAGAGAGATTTGTACATACGCTGAAAAGGACACTTAAGAAACTTAAGAAGGAGGGAACCAGCTCAGAAAACCTACAAACATTTTTGCAAAAATATACTCCACGTTTTCGGCTTCAATTAACCAGGAGAAACATGCATCGGCAGAAAGTGAAGCACATCACTGGACTTACTAAAGCCAAGCCAACCAAATCCGATTTATATAAATGAAAAGCAGAATCTTCAGTTCAACATAGAACACGGTGCTAAGAAATTTACAAAACCAACCAACCGTTATCGACTCAACAGAACCGTTACAGCCTCAACATACTCCGGAACCTTCAACTTATGATGAAGACTTCAATGGATCAGTCCTTGATTCATAGACAATTTTGAAGATGCTTTAGAATCAAGTTCAGAAACTTCAGAGATATATGGATTTCATTCACCAAGTACAATTTCAGAGGTCCCGAGGATGTCTTCGAGAGGAAGAAATATTCAGACTCGTGGTTGAATGAAAGATTATGACCTCTTTTAAGTGGACGAAGTGTTGAGTGTTGTTTCAATGTAACAGTTTCCCAAATGAATATCAATTAACTTACTGTAACATTTTTTTTCCCGTGGGTAGGTGTAAAACCTTCAAAAGGACCTTCTATGAGGACCGAAAAACGCGTGCTCATAGGAGTGAGATTCTTACTGCACTAAAAACACCTCCTCCTCCCGATTGCAACTAAGTTGAAACTTATCTAGCAATTTAATTTAATTAACGTGTTGCAGGTAACTATCCGGTGATAGTTCCTGCTTATACATCGATTTTAAAGCGGATTCTCGTTTAGTGCACCAGATCGGAAGGCTTTGTCCTTCGCAGGCGGCGAACTAAATTCGTCTCATCGATAATTTCGATTATAGTACTATTGCAGTGTTGTAATAGCCGTTTTCTATGATTTCGGGCCAAATTTTTTATTTCATCGCGAACCGTGGCAAACCCGAGATCTCAAATGATCTTAGGGGTTTATTTTCGAATGTTTGTAAGGTATTTAAATTAGAATCTCGCGTACAACCCCAGAGTTGTATACCGTAAGTCCAGACAGGCTTAAGCACCTGCCTGTACAAAATTAGCTTATTTTCGATACTGAGCTTAGAGTGTTTCCCGAGCAACCAGTACATATCTGTGAGTTTATTATTTAACTCTTCGCATTTCTTTTTAAGATGCGGTTTCCATTTTAATTTCGCGTCTAGAGTAATTCCGAGATATTTTGCTTCGTTAGCAAACGGAACTTGAACCGTATTAACAAATACCGGTAATCTATTAATTTTCTTATGCGTAAAATCTACCTGGATTGATTTTACTTCGTTGAGCGATATCCGCCATGTTTTTGTCCAATCATTGACTTTATTCGGAGCTTTTCGTAATTTTGTCGTAGAATTATTTATCGTTTGGCCCACTGCTAGTATTACAGTATCGTCAGCAAACGTGGATACGATAGTATCTTCTGTTTGAGGTATATCACGTGTGAATAATAGGTACAATATTGGTCCTAAAACACTTCCCTGTGGTACCCCACCATTTGTTTGAGATTCGAGTAATCGTTTCCATGCCTTACTCTAAAAAGTCTATTTTCTAGATATGCTTTTAGAAGCGTATAAAGTGCTTCAGGCACAATTTGTCTTAATTTAAAATTTAAGCCTTCGTGCCACGCCTTATGAAAAGCTTGCGACACGTCTAGGAAGACCGCCGAACAAATTTTCTTTTCTTCAAGAGTTTTCTGAATGACGTCAGTGATCCTATGCACTGGTCAATTTTCGAACGCTTGCTTCTAAATCCCAACTGATGTTCAGGTATTAGGCGCTTTTCTTCTATTATTGGCTGCAGGCGCAGAAGTAATATTCTTTCAAAGACCTTAGATATTACGGGCAGAAGCGAAATAGGTCTATAAGATTTCTTATCATGTGATGGTTTTCCTGATTTGAGAATCATTATAACTTCCGCAACCTTCCATTGGCTCGGAACGTACTTTAGCCTTAGAGTGGCATTTATTATATAAAGAAGATTAATTAACCCTTTGCGAAGAAGCATTTTGAGAACTTCGGCCGTAATTAGGTCATATCCCGGAGCTTTCTTATACTTAAGTTTTCTTATTTCTCTACTTAATTCGGCAGGGTAACATTTCTTGTAATGTAATTTTCGCTTGGGTTAGAATTTATATTTTAATTTTCGTTGAGTACTTGCCCATCAAAAGGTTTAAATGTGTTCTCCAGGTAATCCGCGGAAACGTTTGCTTACTCCTTGTCGCTGTTTGCCCATTCGTTTTGATCATTCTTAATCGGAGGCGATGGGAGCTTTGGTTTCTTCGTTACTTTAACAGCTTTCCAGAGTGAGTAGTTGGTTTCTTTACCTGCTGTCAAGCTTTCAAGATAATTTCCAACTCTAGAATTTTTGAATTCTGCTATCGTCCTTTTTAGTAAATTACACAAGCGATTTAAATTTACCTTGTGTTGAGGAGCTTGAGTTTGCTGCCATTTCTTACGTGCTTTTCGTTTCTCTTTTACTAAATCTTTTATATTCTGCGGATATTTTAGGTTTTTAAAGCGTGGCATTTCTCTTTGGTACGGGGTGTTTTTCCGTGCGGCTTGTTGTACGACATTGACGAAGTTATCTACTGCGTCTTCAAGTTCGAGAGGCGTTTGTAGTGAAACCTTTAATTCAACGTTATCCTCTATATCTTCCTTAAAACCTTCCCAGTTGGTTTTCCCATTGGTTAGCGTGGGTGGTTTTTCATTTTTAACAAGGTTTTCGCTCATAGTGTAAACAGAATGATCTGAGAAAAGATCAAAGCTTTCTGTTAATGCTAATTTTATTTGAGGGTATTCCTTTGACCACAAAAAAATCAATAAGGTCAGGTATTTTCGATGGATCAGTCGGCCAGTAAGTCGGGTTGCCATTCGAATGAAAATCGCAATTATTTTCCATTACCGCTTCGTAGATCATTCGACCCTTTTGAGAAATAACTCTAGATCCCCAAAAGCTGTGCTTCGCATTAAAGTCACCACCAAGAATAAATAACTTTAGCACGTTCATAAATTCATTCTTTTTAATTTGACATCGTGGAGGACAGTATATGGAAGATACATTCAGAACAACATTCTGAGTTCTAACCTGTACACCGATTTATTACATTGAGTCAGCCTCTATTTTTGGGCCTATCGTGTGTTCGATGCATTCTTTTATAACTAAAGATGTCCCGCCCCTTGCTTTGTTCGACGGATGAGTTGCGTGGTATTCTAAATATGCATTGATCTTACTATTTGATTGTTTCTTGACATGCGTTTCCGATATCAAACAAATATCAATATCTTTCTCATGCATAAACATTTCTAGTTGTCCAAGTTTTTGCCATAATCCTATGGCATTCCAAGTAATTATTTTGAGATTTTCCATCATGTTTTTCTTTTTGTAGGGTGTTTTGGCCGAAAACTGTTTTCGAGTTTAGTTAGCCTATCAAATATAAATTTATTTGTACCACATTGCTCCTCAATTTTCGAAAGGATTATGTTTAAGACGTTCGTGAGTGGATCACTAGCAGTATATTTTTGTAAAGGTATGTTCTTAGCCGTTATTTGGGCATATGTGTTTACACTACCTTTCTTTGGTGTTTGCTCTGGTTGTGTTGATTGATCTTTTGCTTTGGGTATTTGGGCATTTATTCCTCTTAGGGGTTTTAACTTGCTTTTCTACTTGGATTGGTGGTTTCCTTTGTGGCTGCGTAAATTTTGATCGCCGTTTTTGTAATTCTTTTGCTACTTCACAGACTCTATAGTTGGCCGGATGACTTTTATTACAATTTATGCACGTTGCTGCACTTTTGCTATCTGAGGTGCAGTCTTTAGTAAGATGATTTCCGGCGCACTTTACACACCTAGGTTCTTTTTTGCAATAAGTTTGCGTGTGATTGAATTATTGACAGCGTTTACACTGCGGAATCAGTCTTGAACTCTTTCTTAAAGGTTCCATCTTAACAACAATATTGAGGATTGTTTTAATTTTGTAAATATCGTCTATTTTGTCTGCCTTATCAAAAGTAAGAATAAATAGTGGAAGACCACGCTGTACCACATTTGTTTCGCTATCTTTTTTTTTTGTGTTTCTCTTTTGACGATGTTCACAGCATCTAAGATCATATAGTTCCTCTTTAGATCGTTAATAATATCGTCTTTTGGACATGATGGGTGCTAACCTCTCGCTACAACACGTAAAGGTCTTTCCGACTTATTCTCATAAGTGTACCATTCCACATTTTCTTCGTTTAGTTTTCGCGACGGGAGACGATAACTTTCAGGATCTTTCACGCAAACTTTCCATTTGTTGTTATTAAGTGAAACAACTTTAAAGTCTGATGGTGTTAACGTCTTTAAGATAATTTGCAGCCGGTTATACTTTAATAGGTTTTTCTTTAATATTGGCATCTTTTGGTGATGCAATTTTTTCAGGAAAACAGGCGCCATCAGGTGAGGATTCAACCTTGCGTTTTTTACTCGGCCTTTTGTTTGAGGACTTATCCATTTCGCGGGCTAGCTCTTCTTCATCAGTCTCATAAATGACATTTTTCGCTTGCGATGAACCAGCATTCGAGTCATTGTGGTGCTTATTCTTCAGCACGTCATTTTCCTTACGAAGAAGATCAACTTCTTTCTTTAACTCCTGATAAAGTTTTACCACTTCATCAAGTTTTTGACAAAGTTCATTATTATCTTTCTCAAGAATTTCTGTTTTCATTGAGTTCTTTTTTACTCGCGCATTTGGCGTTACCGGCGAACTCTTCTAACCGTTGTCACTCGATTGGGATGGAGGTGATCGAGCAACCCTTGCTTTTTTTAAGAAGGGATTTATTAAATGCAATAATTGGCTCTCCCCAGAATCCGTAGAGCCGACCTTCGAATAGGGTGAATTTTCCAGTGAACCTGGATTGCCACCTGGGGTAATGTATCTATTTGTTTTACTCATAGCATATTTATGTATACGTTCACTCTCAGTATACGGAGGTTGGATTTTAGTCGCCTCTTACGACATGCATGCCTTACCTCGGGTATATTCTTAGTTGTTCCTCTAAGTTCAGAAACTTTAGAGATATATGGATTTCATTTACCAAGTACAATTTCAGAGGTCCCGAGGATGTCTTCGAGAGGAAGAAATATTCAGACTCGTGGTTGAATAAAAGATTATGACCTCTTCTAAGTAGAAGAAGTGTTGAGTGTTGTTTCAATGTAACAGTTTCCCAAATAAATATCCATTAACTTATTGTAACATGACAGTTGTAAGCATTGTACTAACTGAGTCTAATAAATGACAGCTACCCAGAGCATATGTCTTTTAGTTCGCATTATAATATAACATGGCTCAGTCGGTAAATTGCAAAAGGATGATAAATTAAGACTAAGATAACCATTACATATAATAATTACGGTGAATAAACATAATGGATTTTCACAAACCGCAACAATTGTGTCTGGATGGGAATCTGCGAGAAAATTGGAAGAAGTTCTAGACCCACTTCTCCATATATGCTACCGCTACCAAAACTGATGAAGAGGAAGAACCGATCAGAATAGCTAGGTTTCTAAGCTGTGCTGGGAGTGAGGCTATTGAACTTTATTATACGTTCCAACTAACTGAAGCTGAAGCAAACTATATAGTACTAGATTAATTTGTACAGTACTGAAGGAGTCGATGGTGAGAGATCGCATTGTTCTCGGGATTGGAGATGGCTCGGTCCAGAAGCAGCTTCTCAAGCAAAGTGATCTAACACTAGGGAAGGCAGTCGAAATTTGTCGAATGGCTGATATAACTGGAGTGCAGATAAAAATGATGCAGTTAGATGGATTTACTCAGCACAGACAACAGAAAGTGGTCCATGCTGTTAACAAAAGCGAGGGCAGTTATAGTGTTTATAAAAATTTATACAAAAATATTGTAAATAAAAGTAAAGATCCAAATGTTAATTTCAGATTTGTAAAAGGCAATGCAACTTCATTTGGGAATAACGGCAAATTAAATGGACAAGATTATAATGTTGATGCATTAAACAATGTAGAAGTAGGAGCTTCATTGTGGACGGTGATTGTTCAGAATAACAATTTAATTGAATTTAAGCTCTATACGGGTTCAAAGGTTAATATTTTTCCAAAAACTGTTTTAATGGGATTAGAACCAAAGCCAAAATTGGGTGCATATAAGGTTAGACTAGAGATATATGGAGGTTTTGATTTGCATGTGTTAGGTACAATTAAATTAAATGTGAGCTATAGGCAAAAATCATATTCGCTAATTTTTATCGTAGCCAACGTAATGTCTTGACCTTTGTTGGGCCTTAAAGCATGTGTAGATCAGGGTTTAATTAAGAAAGTGGATTTGATTGAACAGGTAGATGCGCCTGAATTTATCGTAAGGAACAAGGAAGTATTTTCAGGGTATGGGCGATTCCATGATAATTGCAGCAAAGAGCTAAAAGACGATGCAAAGGCAATTAGCAAGTCACCCAGGAGGCTGCCTCTTAGTATCAGGAGTAAGGTAGAAAATACATTAAACCAAATAGAAAGCAAGTGCGTTTTTTAAAAGGTAGATCTTCCATCGGAATGGGCCCATAATATGGTTGTGATTAAAAAAAAAGATAAATCGTAGAGAATTTGTTTGGATCCTAAGAAACTGAATGAGTGTATTAAGGACGAACATTTTATAATACCAACGTTTGAGGATTTTAGAACTGAAATGAGAGGGATGAGATATTTCTCAGTGCTTAATTTTAAATTTAAGGTTACTGGCAGGTCGAATTTACGGAATAATCAAAAAACCTCACAGTATCTACAACCCCATTTGAATGCTACAGATTCAATGTTTTACCCTTTGGAATAAAGAAAGCACAAGAAAAGTTTCAGAAACTAAACACAAAGGCAACATATATATTGTAACGAATTGTACTATCAGATTACTTTTGAATTCCGAACGGACTATTTTATACAAAAAATAATAATTGGAGTATGCTACAAACTTCAACCTACAACAACTGGAAGTATGCTACAAATTCTAACCAAAACAACAACTGAAGTTTGCTACAAACTACGTACCTATTCCCTTGACGCAAGCCCAATAAGCTATTGGAAAGGAACTTGCTAGATCCATTTGACGAGAACTTTCATGTTATATCTAGAAAACTTAAACAAGTATAAATACCGGACCACTAACTGCTAAACGGGACAGTTTATTTTTGAAAGCGCAAGTATAAATTTGGTTGTAAGAAAAGATATAAGTTTTTAATTGGTGGAATAATAAAGCGTTTAGTGTGTTAGAAAGAAAAGTGGTGTTTAAATAATTGTGAAATAAATAATTATTAAAAAAAACGAAATAGGGTTTATTTGCGAACTCTAGTGAAAATATTACAATATATATAGACGACATTATAGTAGGAGGAGATACATTACAAGATCATGACACAAATCTAGCAATATAATGCTCGAAAATTTCAATATAGACCTCAAGAGGTGAAATATTTAGTTCACATTTTTTCCGCCTTAGGTGTAGAGCCTGAACCAGAGTGAGTAAAAGCAATAAAAACAATCGCTATACCTAAAAATATAAAAGACCTTCAAAAAATTTTAGGAACGGTTATTTATATGAGAAACTTTATTCCTCATTAGCTTAACTGACCCCGCCTCTTAGAGATTTACTCCGTAAAAACGCATGTTTTGTATGGAACACCATACACATGAAGGCATTAGATAAAATTAAAAAAGCTATTCAAAGCACCACGATCTTGCATACTTTTAGCCCAAATATTCATATTGTCATTCAAGCAGAGGTATCAAAGTATGGTCTTGGCTGTTGACTTTTGCAGAATGGAAAACCTGTGAGTTTTGGTTCTAAAAGTTTGACAAAAACTGAGATGGGAATAATTTATGCGTGCACAAAATTAAGCGAATTCGTCTATGGAAATAAAGTTACTATTCATACTGATCATAAGCCCTTGCTGCCGATCTTAGCAAAGTCTCTTAGCTCAAATTGCTCAGTTCGAATACAGCAAATGATGGTTAAATTGCTTAAATAGGATTTGAATATAGTATACATTCCCGGTAAGGACTTACATGTAGCAGATTTGCTGTCGCGAAATCCAGGACAAGACATGAGCATAGAGTTGGAACGTATGTTAAAGAAAGTAGTTCACAGCATAAACATGAGTGATAAATCTAAGGATATATATGTATCAGAGACAAACGAAGACAACATTTTAACAGAGTTAAGAAAGTTATATATTGACGGGTGGCCAAATGTAAAAAGCAGATTATCTTAAATTTTACTGGAACGTTAAAAATACCTTATGTGTGGAAGATGGCTTAGTTATATATGAAAGTAGGCTGTTCGTATCTCAAGCACTGCGAAAAGACACGTTGAACAAACTTCATGAGAGTCATTTCGGAATAACCAAAACAATATCAAGAGCGAATACACTTTTTTATTGGAACTACATGGGCAGATATATTCAAGATTTTATTAGCAGGTGCGCAACTTTTTCCCGAGTATCCATATCAAAGAGTGGACTACTACTCTAAATGTATAGATGTAAGAACACTGGAAAACAAATAGGCAGTTAGTATTGTATATGCATTCAGAAAATATTTGCATCTAATGGAATTCCAGAGAAGGTTGTATGTGATAACCAGCCCTTTAATTTTTTTAAATGTCGGGAATTTGCTATCGATTGGGAATTTAAATTTACTTATTGCAGCCCATATTACCCAAAGTCGAACGAACTAGTAGAGAAAGGAGTGCAAATTATAAAAAAAATACTTAAGAAGTCAGAAATGGGGAACATTTTTCTCTACTCCCTTTTAGAATACAGAAATACTGTTATACTGAGTATCGGATATACACCGTCACAGCTTTAGATTATTCAGAATTTTTAGTTGATAAATCTTTACTTTTGCCGAAAGCATTTAATAATAGGGCTCATGATAATATGGAAGAGGCAAGGTTAAGGCAACAATTATACTAAAATAGAAATGCTAATAGAAAAGAACTAGATCTTAACGTTGGGAATCACGTTATGTATCGGATGGGTCTTAAATGAGAACGATTTTCTAGCTAAATAAGATTCACCTAGGTCGTATTATCTAAGAAACGAAAATAAAAAAGTAGTTCACAGGAATACTGAGCACATAAGAAAGTCCGTAAATCCACCAAAACTAAAGACTACTGATGGCGAAAACGATACAGTAATATTAGAGCATCGTAGAGCTAATAATACTAAAGAGACATCTAAATCAGACGCAAGCTCAAACACAATCCAGCCCAGGATCTAAGATTTTTTCGAACCAGGGCAAAACCCTGATAGTGGCGCCCCCTCCCTTCAGTGTTTGAGAAAAGCTGTTAAGACTCCCAACGAGTAGCATTTTTGTGACTAATAATCCGTCAATAAATTTAACGTTTTTATTATCTAATAACTTTCATTTGTGACATACAACAGAAACACAGAAAAAATATATAACCAAGATAGACTACAACTTTACACGGCGTGATTTCTTTTCTGCGAAAGAATCGATTAGCTCCTCAAAGTCCGTCACATAGGCAGTTTTGTTTTCAATGGCTAGGATCGCGAGGCCAGATAGACGATCCTGACTCATTGCAGAACGTAGATAAATTTTAATTATTTTCAGTTTCCTGAATCTTCGCTTACCGCTTGCAGATGTTGTTGGTAATGTACAATAAATTCTTAAAGATACACTAACATTGGGAAACGCTTCTGGCAAGTCATGCTTGTACAGATATCGAAATAGGTCGAATGCACTTGATTTTTCATTAACTTCATGTACTAGCTCTTTAAATACGGAAAGTTCTTGGCAAAAACCAACTGCATTCAAGTCTTTTGAATATTTTAAGCCTAGGTCGCCTCCATTTTTTTTTGCAGATCTTCTGTCGACTTACTTAAAAATGCGTGGCCGCTGAGGAAGGAGAATTTTTCATGTAGACTCTTTGAGCTCTCTCCTCTTATCTCAATTTCTGTTAAAATTTTGTCAAACACTACTTTTATATCTTTGGAAAATAGCCTAGTCGGATCTATCCTCCTTTTGTATTTCAATTGTCAAGTTGAGGATAAATTTAAAATCCATTACCACATGTACCAAATTACCAGCTTCGTACTTAGATTCTGCGGCTAGGATTCTTCAATTTCTTCCAAAGCTTTAACAACTTCCGGCAAATTATTTAATAGAGCAGAAGCAGCTTGATATTTAGCCGACCATCTGATTTGACTACTTCCTTCTAAGTTTGTTTTTGTACACTTTCAAACGTCTACTTGATCTGTTAAAATGCATTCATAAATCACTTAATGTGTTCAAAAACTAGGAAAAGTTTGTTTTTCAAACATGTTATAGGTATTAAGATTCGATTACTTGATACAAATCTATGAGAGTGTAGGAACAGAGGCTTCATTTGTTCTATATTTCGAATTCTTGTCTCAAGGATTTAGCGCCCTAATGAAACTACCGCCGGGCGCAAGTGCCCCGGTTTGCCCTCCCCCCTTAGATCCGGGGCTGACACAATCTTAGGGCCATCATCGCAATCACTGTCACAGGAGAGAAGTTCTACCGAAATTCTATTAGGCCGTGTTTGAACATTACCCGAGAAACACTTTCCAATTAACCAAATTTAGTATTAAATTTATATTATTGATTATAATTATAAATTTTATCATTGAATTAATTCGAAAATGTAATGATTCTTAATTCCAGTCCGCACAACTTAAGCTTAATCATTCCTATAAAAAAAATGTAAACAAAATTTTTTTTTTAATTTTTGAACAAAGATAATGAAGTAGTTAGATAAACTTAAATATGTATTGGAAAAGAGAGATGCAGTATCAATCTAACCGTTGCCCTTATGAATATCCATTAACTTATTGTAACATGGCAGTTGTAAGCATTGCACTAACTGAGACGTCAGTCAATGTTCACTATTAAACGGGTTTCTCATTTGCATAACGCTTTAAAGATCTTTTTTTCAGATGACCACGTTTAAGGGCTACAAAGTACGTGTACACGACACGTAGCGTAATTCAATTACTCTTCGTTTTCAAAAATCGATTCTTCCCGATGCAATTTAAATTTCCCTTTAATCCCAAATTTGAATTATAAAATTATTTATATATTTATATTTATATTTATATTTATATTTATATTTATATTTATATTTGTATTTATATTTATATTTATATTTATATTTATATTTATATTTATATTTATATTTATATTTATATTTATATTTATATTTATATTTATATTTATATTTATATTTATATTTATATTTATATTTATATTTATATTTATATTTATATTTATATTTATATTTATATTTATATTTATATTTATATTTATATTTATATTTATATTTATATTTATATTTATATTTATATTTATATTTATATTTATATTTATATTTATATTTATATTTATATTTATATTTATATTTATATTTATATTTATATTTATATTTATATTTATATTTATATTTATATTTATATTTATATTTATATTTATATTTATATTTATATTTATATTTATATTTATATTTATATTTATATTTATATTTATATTTATATTTATATTTATATTTATATTTATATTTATATTTATATTTATATTTATATTTATATTTATATTTATATTTATATTTATATTTATATTTATATTTATATTTATATTTATATTTATATTTATATTTATATTTATATTTATATTTATATTTATATTTATATTTATATTTATATTTATATTTATATTTATATTTATATTTATATTTATATTTATATTTATATTTATATTTATATTTATATTTATATTTATATTTATATTTATATTTATATTTATATTTATATTTATATTTATATTTATATTTATATTTATATTTATATTTATATTTATATTTATATTTATATTTATATTTATATTTATATTTATATTTATATTTATATTTATATTTATATTTATATTTATATTTATATTTATATTTATATTTATATTTATATTTATATTTATATTTATATTTATATTTATATTTATATTTATATTTATATTTATATTTATATTTATATTTATATTTATATTTATATTTATATTTATATTTATATTTATATTTATATTTATATTTATATTTATATTTATATTTATATTTATATTTATATTTATATTTATATTTATATTTATATTTATATTTATATTTATATTTATATTTATATTTATATTTATATTTATATTTATATTTATATTTATATTTATATTTATATTTATATTTATATTTATATTTATATTTATATTTAAATTTATATTTATATTTATATTTATATTTATATTTATATTTATATTTATATTTATATTTATATTTATATTTATATTTATATTTATATTTATATTTATATTTATATTTATATTTATATTTATATTTATATTTATATTTATATTTATATTTATATTTATATTTATATTTATATTTATATTTAATTTGATTCGATTTTTAAAAATACGTAAATTTAAATGTATTATAACCTACATGGTACCTATTATATAATATGTATGTATTCAGTAACGTAAATAGCAACAACATGTCTGTATATAGGGAAAAATTTAAACGCAAATTTAAAGTAATAATGTTATTAATATGTGTGTGAAAATGGTCCAAATAATAGTTTAATTTAAAAAAAAATCAATGACAAAATATATTTTTGTTTTCTTAAAAGTGGACTGCACTATTCTAAGAACGCACACATACTTTTTTATCAAATTTTTTTTCTAACATTTGTGTTACAACGGTACCCGTTGTTTTTTTGTTTCGGCACAACATTTTAGTTTAAGTACCTATTCAATATAATGTCAAACAACTATTAAATACGAGGTTTTGAAAAAATCAATTAAGTGTTTTTCGAACTATATTGAGTTAAACAAACTTGTTGAAACATTTTGGTATAGAATACTGTTTAAGTTTTTGGGAGCTTCTCCATATTAAAATTTTAAAAAAATCAAATAAGCCGTGTTCCAGAAAATCGTGAACCATAACCATTTTTGCAAAAAGAAAAAAAAAACGATTACCAAGTAGCTTTTCACTTCATTAATCCACTAATTTTTTCAAGATTTACCTTTTTGGCATAATCAAATTTACCGTTATTTTTGGTCTCAAAAATGCAAAAAACCTATGGGCATATATTTATTGCCGAAAGAACATTATTATTACCAAGTTTGAAGAAAATCTATGCACACGACTCACAGACAGACAGATAGACGGAATTACTGGACCCAATTCATTCGTGTTCTCTATCATCGTAATGTAAAGTTTGATCAAAATCTCAAATTAAATTTTTTTACGAATCCAAAACTTGCCATATATGTATGTAGTTAGTAAATAGTTATACACATTCTTTTCAATAAAAAATGCAAAAAATAATGTTAGGTATAGGTACGTATTAAATAAAATAAAATGAAAAAGTTACCCATAAAATTTATTTTTTTAATGTTATTAGGTGCCTATACCTACCTACATTGATATCATATTACAAAAACGAAATTTATTGCTTTAATATGGTTATGTAAGAATAAATAATATTTATACGTTGGTAGTATTTTATTTACATCTTTAATTTTTACTAAAATACGGTTTGAACCTGAATTTAAATCACAAGCATTGTAGGTATTTAAATATCTTATTAAAGGTACCTACATAAGTACATACCTACCTATCTTCAATGTCAAAACACTTATCCCACAAAAAGAGTTGAATTAAATTCATAGGTAGGTAGGTATTTAAAAATAGCTTGAATTACACTCATCACAACCCAATTACTTATCTACGGCACCAATTAAACTGAGTTTAATTTTTTTTTAAACTCAAAACAAACCGGCGGACAAGTTTATTTTCAAACAAATTTACTGCCGAAACGAAAAGTGCAGAAAATCAAGGTCTAAAACTGTTTTTTTTAACACAAAACGAACACACGGCAAATATTTAATCCACACATACCTATATATATAATTATAATGCCAAAACCAAAACTAGGTCGAACGGGATAAAATTCTTCCAAAAATCTTTATACATGCTTATGTATCTATGTAGGTAGAATCTCCGGCACGAGTACGATAACTTTGGCGCCAAGATATAATAACGGTTTTTGGTAGAGGGGCTTAATACAAGCATTTTTTACTACGGGAGGGGGGGTCTATCTCCCCTCGTTTAGGCGGGAGGGGCAATTTTATAAAAATTTACTTAAAATCTTTAAAAAAAATATTAAAAAAGAACGGCAACACTTACCGCTATAAATTATACCTTTTTCAAAAGTCAGAACTCTACAATTTATAATAAATTTTACGTAAAGTTGTTTCAGTCAATAGTTTTTGAAATAATTGACTTCAAACTCAAAATTTATGAAAAAAAAGTTAAAAAAATCACTTTGAGTATTATTTTTCTCATGATTATAAATACCAATAAAGAAGTAATTGATGTAGTTAACTGTTCCAATTATTTTTTAATCAAACACTGAAAACTATTCGTTTCTATGTTTTCTAGTTTTTGAGAAAATTGAAAAACAAAAAAAAATAATTTTGTATCAGATGGGTGCATGTAAAGTTTCTTTCGCATTTAAAGAATCTGGATTAAAAAAAATAATTGATATTATATACATAAACGTATGTACATATGTCATGTCCATTTCAATCTCTTTTTTCTAAATATCCGGTTAGGTACTTGGCCAAAACTTTGCATTAAAAAAAAATTTGCATTACCTTTACGACAACACAACGGCAACAAATTCTCATAGTTTCTTAATATGCACATATGTTTGTGTCATACATAGATATGCATATAACTATGTACACACATATAATGCAACCATAGTAAAAAGTATGTATATAGTTAGATCATAAAAAACAAGAGCAAGGTTATTGTTTACCAAAGCCATTCTTCATTTAACGTTTGAAAGAGTAGTGTTTCCTTTTTAAGAATGGCGGCTAAGCATCCACTTCTTCACCCAAAATTAAATAATTTTTCGATTTTTTGTTCGTTTGGGGATTTGGTGTCAACAAACGAAAAAAAGTATCGCGTTTTTAGAAGAAATCGGGTTAATTCCCTCCAAAACGTCTACTCCACCTCTGTGTTGTGATATTTTAATGACCGTGGAAAATTCAAAAAGTGCAAAGTTCGGTTGGTAAATAACCGCATTAACTGTAATAAAATCACAAAGGTATATATGAAATTTACGATGCAAATAGTGAGATGCCTAAGGGGGGGCATGCTGCCCCCCTGCAACCCCCCTGCTTGGGCTCACTATAGGCTTTGGGGAGGGTGAAAATTTTATTATATGCAAAGTTTCTTTAAAATTAAAGAATCTTTTGGGTTTAAAAAACAAGTATAGTTTTACTATTTTTCAATTAAATATCTTAAAAACTAGAAGACATAAAAAGAAGTAGTTTTCTGTGTTTAATAAAAAAATAAATGGAGCAGTTAACTACATCAATTATTTTTTTATCGATATCCATAATCATGAGAAAAATAATATTCAAAGTGATTTTTGTAACTTTTTTTTCATAAATTTTGACTTTGAAGTCAATTATTTAAAAAACTATTGACTAAAACAACTTTACTTAAAATTAATTATAAATTGTAGAGTTCTGACTTTTGAAAAAGGTATAATTTATAACTGTAAGTGTTGCCGTTCTTTTTTAATATTTTTTTAAAGATTTTAAGTAAATTTTTATAAAATTGCCCCTCCCGCCTAAACGAGGGGAGATAGAACCCCCCCTACCATAGTAAAAAATGCTTGTATTAAGCCCCACTACCAAAAACCGTTATTATATCTTGGCGCCAAAGTTATCGTACTCTCCCCGAATCTCCAATTTTAAATAAACGTGAGGAAAAAAAAATACACAAAAAAGGTATATTTTCTTTTCTCTTGCTTTAACTTTAGAAAATGTTAAAGCATTATGCATTTTACTCCCTCTTGGTTTTCAATTAGTCTATACACATTTTGCAAATGAGCCCAAGATAGTAATTCTTATAGAATCTACCAGGTGGCTCCCCGGACGTTCCTCTTCATGATAGTACTATAGAAATATATATACAATAGACTCCCTCATCCAAAAAAATATGATTAACCTCTCTACAAAAATTCGTTATTATATAATTGGACAGTCATAATCGTACTCTTCATAATCGTACTCTTCCCTTAAAGTCAGATCAAATAAAATGCCAAAAACAAAAATCTCATAAGGGTTTTAGTAATTTTAAATTTTCTCAAGAGCTTGAAAACAAAATCATATAAGGGGTATTCACGATCCGGTGCAACTGGTCTAGTATCATTGTAAAAATGCAAAAGTGCAACCACAACAACAATTTACACTGACTAAGATTTTACAACACTTTTGCACTTTGTCTATACCCTAACCCTATTATAACAGAAAAATAAAATGGTGCAAAATTTGCCTGGTGTCGTTGACAGTTTGACAGCTGTTATTTTTCTGTCAGAAATGTTTGTGTGCAAACTGATTTTACATTTTTACTCCAGAGTGGCAATAGAATAGAAAAAGGTGCGTTCACGATTTATAGTTAAAAATAAAATTTCGCAATTTTACACCTTTTTGTTGCATCGGGTCGTGAATACCCCTATAATTTTCAGGTTTTGATTAGGAATTATTTAGAGCAACAAATTTATCTTGTTTTTTTATCTTGTTCTTTTCAAAATTTGAGTTTTTAACGATTTTCTTTCAAAAACTATGCTTAGATTTCACTTAATTTAAAAATAAGCCAATATAATAGGGCATTAGCTTAATAAAAAAATTATAACATTTACTTCAAAGTATTACTGTTATTTTTTAATATTTTTTGTTCAATTTTAGTACTTTTTTATGAAATTGCCCCTTCCGCCCAAACGTGCGAGATCGACACTCCATCCATAGTAAAAAATGTGTGTTTTTGGCCCTCTACAAAAAACAGTTATTAAGTCTTGGCGCCAAAATTATCGTACCTACTCTCCCCACAGAACATATATAATATTATTCCAAAAGATGTATTTTTGTGCTTTATTTTGATTGAACACATTACTCAAGCTGAAAGTGTGAGTGTACTTAATTGCTAATGGTTAAATATCAAGTTCTTTATTAGTTTTGAAGAGGAATTCTAAAACACAATTAAAGAACCTACGTTATCCAGAATGTTTCGAAAGTGGTTATTTTAAAAATCAAGCTTTAAATTAAAACAAATCTTATTTGAGACAAAATGAATAGTTTTAAAAATGGGTTGTCCACTACGTTAAAGAGAGCAAAATAGTATCATTCAGCACTAATTTTATATTAATTTGTTGGCCATAAAATTATTTTTTGACTTTTCAATTTCGTTGTTCTTTGACAGGTTTCCATGAAATTGAATATTTTGTAGCTGACTTATAATTACGAAAAAAAAAATTGTTTCAAATTTGAGAAGTTTTACTTCTGGCGCGTGTACACACACTTTTTTTATTTATTTAATGAAGTTAAATAAAAGTTGGGTTTTATTTAGATAGTATATATTAGAAAAAGCATTTATACATGTATGCACGTACATGCGTACATACAATTTAAATGTAAAACTTATGACAATTTAATAATAAGAAGCTTACCCAATTTATACAAGCCGCAGAATTATAACGTTTGACCTTTTATCGTAAGTAATCGCTTTCACACAAAACAGAGACTTCCTACCAATCCAGGTAGTTAGTTAAATTGTTCAAATTGTTTTGGAGTTTGTTTACTTAAAAAAAAAAAACAGACGCAGATAAATGTAAACATGGGGGTAAGACAGCACACTTGCTATTTCATTACGCAAAACGAAAATATTTTAACACTGGGGGATTGGAACAATGGCTGAAATGAAATTAAATTAAATAAAGTGTTGACGTTATTTTTTTTTAAAGGTTTGGATATTAAATTTTGTTACTAAGGTCTGTAAAACTTAAATTGGTAAATGCAAATTTAATTTCAACTCGACAACAATGAAACTTAAATGCATCAGCACACGATCATTTTACTAAACGGTGCATATGCTATACATATAAATTGCACAAATGCGCCAATTTGAAAAAATAATTCAATGCCTATGAGCTTTTAACCTTCATTTGATCAATTAAATATGATATACCTACCTATAATTTCAATTACATACATATTATTTACTAATTAATATACAAGTGGCTGGTTGAAGTAATCAATTTAAGAAAGAGAACCAAAGATTTTTAGAATGAGAGAAAGGGATGGGGGAAAAAGCCAAGTTTCATCAATTTCCTCATTTTCAGTTATGACTATGGTAATGGGTTATCTATTTTGCGGCTTCAAAAGTAAATAAAGTAAAAAAAAAACACATATTAAATATTTTTTTTCATGACATTTCTTTTTTATTTTAAAGTTTGAACATTATGTGTGAAACACTACATCATTTAAATGACCACCACGCGAATTATTGCAAGCATCGATTCTTTTGAGGTAATTTTCGACCAGTTTTTGGCACATATTGGGCTGTATCTAGCCAACAACTTGACGAATGTTGGTTTTCAAGTGCTCAAGAGTTAAAGGTTTATCTGCATAAGCACGGTCTTTCACGTAGCCCAACAAAAAAAAAGTACAGCGATGCCAAATCGCATCATCTTGGTGGCCAGTTGATATCGCCACGACGAGAAATTACGCGGCCAAGAAATGTCTCTTGCAATAAAGCCATATTCGCGCAACTTGTGTGGCATGTGGCACCGTCTTGTTGAAACCATATATGCTCCAAGTCGTATTCTTCAATAGCAGGCAAAAAAAAGTCGGTTATCATATGGCCATAATGCTCCGAATTGACGGTGACATTCGTTCCATCGTCGTTTTCGAAGAAGTAAGGTCCAATCACACCTCCGGACCAAAGAGCGCCCCAAACAGTGACTTTTTGTGAATGTAATGGCCTCTCTTCAATTACTTGAGGATTCGCAGAACTCCTAATACGACAATTTTGTTTACTAACATACCCACCGAGTGAGAAATGTGCTTCGTCGTTGAAGAACATTTTGTTCGAAAAATCGCCGTCCACCGCCTGATGTTCAAGCACCCATTCGACGTATCTACGACGTTGTGAATAGTCAGCTGGCTTCAGTTGTTGTGTGACCTGGACTTTATATGGATGTAGGTGTAGATCCAAATGCAAAATACGCCATAATGTGCCGTAAGACAGTCCTAATTCCTGAGAACGACGAGGAATCGACACATCGGGTCTTCGGCAACACTTTCACTTACAGCAGCGACATTTTCTGTGGTACGAGCGAAACGATGATGCACAGGCCTTACAATACCTGTAACCATTCCAGTCTCTTCAAATTTCTTCACAATTTTGCCAATTACTGGCGCATTTGGACGATTATGTAAACCATAATCTCCTCTTAAAACACGATATGTGGCTATGGCAGAATTACCATTTTTGTAGTAGGTTTTAAAAATTTTGTATGCGTTGGGCGATAGTTAAGCGTTCCATTTTCGTAAATTTCAGACTTTCAACTGAAAAAAAAATTGGTTTAACAACTTAGTTTGACAGATGTCGACTTCCAGCCCTATACTGTTGAAACCGCAAAATGGATAAACCCTTTACCTATTTGTATTTTATTTGTTTCAAAATCGCTTACAAAGTAGGACATAAGACTTATAAAATTTTGCTAGCCTTTAATTTAATTGTTTCTTAATTGTAATGTAATGTAATGTAATGCTTCTTAATTTAACTAAGTATATGCCTGTAAGACCTAAGGTCTTTTAAATGCAACCTAAATTACACGGCACTAGTTAGAAGAAAGAGAATGATAGGAAAGAATTTTTTGTTGGTACAGTGGACTTGAGAACCAGGTATTGACTATCTCATTTTAACCCATGGCGGCATCCAATTAAAATTGGAGGTATAGAAAAGAATGCGCCTAGCGTATTGATCGAACCGACACGTGTAAGTTAGCAATCAAGCACTTAAATATTACTTACATTGTGTGTACACAAAACAATAGCAACTTACTTTTTTTTAGTCAGATATACCTCAATGGTGGTACCATAGAGTACCATAATGTAATCTTAAAATTGCCTTAAAAACTATTTAGTTATAAAAAATATACTACCCATTAGGAGCTTTTTCTTTTTAAGCTCAGAGCAGGGAATTGAGTTATCAAATAAAAAGATTTGGATATCTTTTTTAGCTCAGACACATCAGACCGCTCAAGTTGTGTTTCGTTGTTCAATCGGAGATAGCTTCGAGAGCGCTCTATGAGCTAAGACGAAAACTATCTAGCAAATGGGTAAAAAGCTGACAGCGGTTAACTTCCATTTTTTTTGTGTGATATGAAAGTTACAGACGGAAAAAAATAATCGAATAAAAATGGAGATTGACCGCCGTTGTTCTACCTCTGCAGGAAATTAATATTTATTATTCATTTAGTAACAAATTATAATTTGTTTGTTTTCATTTTTACTTAATGTATTAAGTGGATCAAATCAATGACCAATTTGATTCAATTTTTGATTAGCCTCATAAAAAAAAGAAATGAGGCTAAGCACAGGGGTGGTGAAGATCGCATTTCAAGAAATCGCCCGGGAAATAAGTGCTTTTGATGTCAATGTATTGGACGAACAAGTAGATAAGGGTCTAAAAAGAACTTGAAAAAAACAACAAAAACACGAACCTATGGAACAACACGAAGAAGTCGATAGATAGATAGGTAAATTCTTTATTTCTTTCAAGAAAAGTTTTACAGTATTTCTGACTTAAGAATAAGGACATGGCAATTTTGCCGTCGTCTGCCTGATATGACATTGCATACTAGAAAGAATATGGAAAAAGTGTAATTGAATATTAAGAATCTTAACAAAAAAAAATAATTTTTTCTTAATTAAACTTAATATTTCTGGTTTTAGTTAACCAACTGAATGTATAAATGTAGCATATTAATCAATATAAGATGCTTGAAAAGTAAATTTAAAACAATTTTGAAATGATTTGAAACACAAAGAAAAATACCAATTTTAAAATGATTTGGAACACAAAAAAAAATTCAATTTCAGCGTGATTTGAAACACAAAATAAATATGGTTTAAACAACAGTAACTGGCTAAACATTTGACTTTACGTTATGAAACTATTGTGGAAATTTATAGCATGTTTACAGTAATTGTATAAGGTAGACCACCCTAGTGCTCCATTCAATATTTCGTAGAGCCTGTTTGGTGATAGATAAGTCTCATCGAAATGTAACCTATGAATTTCTTGTAATATTGGACAAATTGCAATGAAGTGACTTACATCTTCCCTTTCTCTTCTGTTACATAAATCGCAGATTTGTGTCAGATCGGCTCGATCGGGCATGAAGTTAAGTTGCTCTGAAAATGTAGCTTACTGCTTCAGGAGATAGTTCGTTGCGTAAATAGTTTGCCTCGGATGGTAATTCGTGATTGAGGTTTCTATAAGATCTTCTAGATGATGTTGAAGTTGCTCTGGATAAATGCTGAGCATACATTTTTTCGTCAATTTTAGCAAGCACATCTTCAAACATATGCTGCCATACATTTACATTGGACTCCATTAACTCCAAATTTGATGCCTGGGTTAGAGCAAACTGATTCCATTCCTTGAAATGGTATGCATTTGTTTGCAGTAGTCTCAACTTTAAAGGTTTATGCAGATTTCCTTCCTTTCTTTTCATCACTCGCACAAAGAAATCGGCATTAGCTTAAAGGTTTTGAAACTATATTTCCGTTTCATAAAATTCCACATATATCGCATCATTCGGTGTTGAGTTTGGTAATCTGAATATGCGTTTAAAGAAATGCCTTTGAATAGATTCAAATTCCTCAAGGGGCAAATATCCAAAATCTGAGTACCATAGCACAAACACGTATTAACGGTTGCATGAAACACGCATTATTTTGATACCATATCGATTTTTTGTTCCCAAGAAACTTGGGCCACATTAAATTTAAAGCGAGTTTAGCCTCGTTACTTTTCCGCTGGACATGTTTAGAGAAATTTAAAAATTTTGATCCATCGTTGAAAAACCCGATCAAAAACCTGCTTGGAACATGCTAAGAATATTATTGTTCTCGATCCAGTTGTTAAGCCTTTCATAGAGAATTGAAAAACTGTTAAGAAAACAAATCCCTGTATAATTTTAAGGTAGATTAGCATCTCCTTTCTTGAATATTGAAAAAATAATTGCTTTGTTGAAATTTATTGGTACATATGATTCATTATAAAGGTAGTTGAAGTACACCAAAATATAATTTTTTAGTTGCTCATTACTATTTTTGTAGAACTCGACGGGAATGCTGTCTACGCCAGGTGCTTTATTGTGTTTCATCTTATTCAAAGTTGTTTCCAGTTCGCCCCTAGATATTATGTCATCCAGTTCACTGACAGTAATGTTGGGTAGTGCGTAAGAGAAAGTATGATGAGACTCATCAGCCGACAAGAGTTTTAAAATGAGTTACTAGTGTCTCAGCTCCGAGTATACTCACCACACTTCTATTACGTCCACTAAGTTCGCGAACAATGCTCCAAAATGTCTTAAAGTTCTTACAATTAACAAGTTTTTTAGCTATGTTATTAATGTACGAGATTTTTTTTTTGAAGCACATAGTTTCTTGCATTCCTTGTTTACATGAAGATATCTGAGGTAAGTTTACACTGAGAACAGTTACAGTCATCGAAATCAAACAAGAAGTTTGGAAATCAGAGCTTTGCGTAAGTAATGATTTTAAGATTTTTCTTGATATAAGTAGAAATTTCTTGCATTTGCTACTTTGGACAAGCTATCATTTCCAATGTACTTACTTGATCTCGATGATTTAAACCGTTGTGAGCTTAGATTTATGTCAGCTTGTAAGCTCTTAAAACCGTTTTCAATTCGAGCAAATATTTGGAAAAATTTGCATCTGAAAATAATTTTTTAATTTTTCATTTTTTTTTAAACACGAAAAAACTACTTTTAGATAGCAATTTTTCGAAATAATTGTTTGAGCATAAAACGATTACAAGTACTTAGAAGCTGAGGTAAGCTTACACTGAGAACAGTCGGCATTATTAGATAAATGTAGTAAAGTGTAGTGTGGTTGTTGGCAATGATAACCACCTACGACTACTCGAACATTTTTCGGTTATGTGATTATACCCTAGACAATTTGGACACAACAAATATTTTTTTTTTGATAAATCAATTTTCACTGAATTTTGTTTTAAATTTTAATTTTATATGTATATTAAAAATGGCGTCTCAATTTTTGTTCTAAAAATATTTTTAAAATTTTATACATAAAAATATTATTTTTTAAAAAAACCGCTCCACCGATTTTTGAACTTGTGTTTCGATATATTCTTATTTATACAGGAATCCAAAAGGCATCTTTGCTTTCCACCAAACTATAACAACTAATCAATCAAAAATGTTTTTATTATGAGTATCATCCATTTATTTCTACCTAATTATATTTCATTTTGCGCATTTTTGCGCACGTCACTGAATATATACATACATAATATGTAGTATGTAGCCCTCATACATTTATATATGTATGGATCTGTACAGATCACATAAATATTATGTTAATTGTACCCAAATTATAAGGTTATATGCATGGGCTACCACCCACATACATCCTTTACTTTTATATTTGTTGTCTATTTGTACATACCTAGGTTCTATCTACGTACATATGTAGGTTCTTCTTCTTAAACCTTACCTATAACTAATTAAAATCCATAATAATAAAATATACATTTGTAGTTAGGTAAAATATGAATATTAACATACAAATTTTTTTTTTTTTTTAAACGTTTGCGCGCACTAAAGGGGTTTTGACTACCCTTAATATGAACAAGCACAGTGCGAGCGTTAGGAGATTAGGGAAGGATGCAAGAGGAGATACTGATGCACATTGGTTTTGAATTTCTGAATATCAAAATGGGAGGGGAAAATAGAGCCGGGTAAAGTATTCCACATTCGCGTTGTACGGCTAAAGAAAGAATCTCTGTACTTGACAGTACGTCCGAAGTTGGGCTCAAGGGTAAACTGATGAGCATTCCTAGAAGCGCGAGTATTACGGTTGTAAAATTTAAGGGGAGGAATGCAACTGGCTATTTCGCTGGAACAGTGTTTATACAAATAGCGATAAAATAATGACAGACATGTAACATTTCGACGGTGTTCTAGACATGTAAATATCTCTACTATATTTCTGTCGCCTATCATTCTTAGAGCTCTATTCTGAATTCTATCTAAAAGAATCAAATGTGTTTTGGGAGCCCCTGCCCAAATGTGCGAGTTATACTCCAGCTTTGGACGAATGAAGGCCTTATAGATTACAGCCAGATCAGACGGGGAGAAGAATTTCTTGCACCTTCGAAGAAAGCCCAGACAATTTGCAGCATTTTTGGCGACATCGAATAATGTGGTCATTCCACAAGAGGTGGTCTGTGATGCACATACCAAGAACTGAAAGCTGATCGGTTTCTTCAATGCAAGTGCCACTCATGGATAGCGGCATGGGGGGTGGGTTCTGCTTTAACGACAGAAGACAGCACTGAGTTTTTGAAGCATTAAATTCTACACGGTTTTTAATTCCCCATTGGACAATGCTGTCAAGATCAGAATTTAATGAGCTTATCATACGCTGCCGTTCCAGTTGCACATCCGAAAAACAAGGAGGTGCATCTAAAAACGAATATGAAAAGCTGAGAGTACTATCGTCAGCAAAACAATTAAGTGGATTAGAAGTTCCAGATAAGAGATCATTAATAAAAATGAGAAAGAGGGTCGGAGACAATACGGAGCCCTGGGGCACACCAGCATTTATTTTGTGGATATTAGACTTGAAACCATCCAATACAACTTGTATTGATCGGTCAGAAAGATAATTTCTAATCCAACGAAGAAGAGATTCATCGACACCAAATGCACGCATTTTCGATAAGAGAGCTTGATGCCAGACTCTATCAAATGCTTTTGAAATATCAAGCGCAATAATCTTACTTTCTCCAAAACGATGTAAAGATTTGTGCCACTGCTCGGTGAGATATACCATCAGATCACCAGTGGACCTATTGCTACGAAAGCCATACTGCCGGTCATTGAGGAGCTTTCGTTCTTCAAGATATTTCTTAAGCTGATAATTAATCACCGTTTCCATGACCTTGGAAAGAAGGGACGTAAGTGCAATTGGACGGTAATTAGCGGGTGAAGAAGATTCGCCTTTTTTAGGGACAGGCTGGACAAATGCTGTTTTCCATCCACTCGGAAAGAGACCAGTAGAGTAGGACAGATGGAAAAGCTTACGCAGTGGTTTAGCCAGCGTTGAACAACACCTCTTCAGAACGATGGGAGGGATACTATCCGGGCTAGCGGATTTGTGAATATCAAGGTCTTTGAGGACTCTAGCAACTGCACGAGTGCGAAAGAAGATTCGTCCCATAAAATCATTTACGCTCTCAAGTACAGGAGGAGTCATTACACTTTCTGGCAGCGTCGAATTTACAGCGAACTGCGCTGCAAACAAATTGGCTTTTTCACGAGAGCTGACAAAAGGGGTGTCATTAAAGACGAGCGTTGGAACCGAAGACGACGATGAATTCCGAATGTTTTTTACAAAAGACCAAAAATTTTTACTACCTTTGGGACATTGTAGTATTTTTTGCCTTAATTTTTGGTCATACAAAAATTTGGTTCTTTTTTTCGAAATTGTAAATGTAATGAAAGCACAATATAGAAAAATAGAAGCTTTAAAATAAAGAGCTTTTGCGATTTAAATAATTTTAAGATATTTATGTTGTACCAAAATTTGGTGAAAATTATTTGTAAAACTTGTCTTTATACACATGACTATAAAATATACAGATTCTTATAGATTGATTTCTTTTTTCGTGTATTTCTAATATTATTTTTTTATGAAATCCAAGGAATGGAATTTTACCAATCGCCACCGCACAAAGACATTCATTGAGCGAACGCAAAACAATTATTTTATTATAACGTGAAAGCACGTGATGTATCAACACAGTAAAATTTGGACATTCCACTCGTGTATCATTAGGTGGCGTAGTTGAAGGGTGCTCGGACGGTGATTGAAAGGGCCTGAGTTCAAATATGTAAAATGAATTTTTTTTAATTAAATTAAACCCTATACATTTAAGTTAAGCAGGAAAAGCAGTTGCCTAAGTCCCAAATGTCGAGAAAAATGCAGATATTAATAAAATTAATAAAATTAATATATAAGCCACCATTTTTTTAAACTATTTGCAGTAGTTTGTTAAGGCCTTTTACAAGCTAATTGTTTCCATATAGCCTGCAGCTGCAGGCCTTTATAAGGCCTGATACGAGCTTATTGTTTCCATATAGCGCGCAGATACAGGCTATATACAAGCTATTTGTTTCCATATAGCCTGCAGACGCAAGCTATATACAAGCTATTCGTTTCCATATGGCTTGTGACGGATGTTCATATGCAAGTAAACAGTTTGCAGGATGTTCGCCAAAATGACTTGCATAAGGCCTACTGTGGTTAGCAGGTAAGATAGATAGTTAATTTCTTTATTTAAAAAAAAAATAAATTATTTACAATATTTGTTTCCTTTGGATTAAGGACATGGCAATTGCCGTCTGCGTGATTTTTTTTTTTTAGATAGATAATTTCATTATTTAAAATAAATTATTTACAATATTTTTTTCTGGTTAGTGTACAAGCTAGGAAATAGTTTGTTAATAGCCTACTACAAGGTAAAATGTTAGTTGGGTAGTACTTATGTGTTATTGTATGTTTAGTGGGCAAGAATGATTTTGACATTGTTGTGATCGTGAAGGTTGTTGGCTTCGCTGAAAAGGAGTATTAGATAAATGTAGTAAAGTGTAGTGTGGTTGTTGGCAATGATAACACCTACGACTACTCGAACATATTTCGGTTATGTGATTATACCCTAGACAATTTCGACATAAACCTAATTTATTTATAACCTGAAAACGATCTATTATGCCCATTTTAAAAAATTTGAAAAAAAATGCGTCTTACACCATGTCTACTTTTTTGACAAATTTTGCAGGTTACTTTTGAAACAGTCTGAGCGTGAGGAACGAACGTCTGCCTATGTGAAGAGTTTCGTGACGTGTTGGACGAATCGTGATGGTGTTGTTGGTCAACAAGAAGGGTCCTGAACCGATTATCCAAGAACAACGTAAATTCTTTGAAAACTGGCAACTGCTTCGGGTCATCTTTTCCGTTGAGTTTCTCCTCCCAAATTTACTACGGTCTGCCAGGTAATTTTCGTACTAAAAGAAAAATTAGCACGGGATCTAAATGTTAAACCTATATTCCTAGATTCGCCAAACTATGAACTACTTGGGTCGAAGTATATAAGAGGTCTTTAATCGACTCCGCACGCTCTTGATTCAATGATGGTAAATTGAATAAGGCATTCACCTGAATGTTGACAAGCACGCGAGTGTGATTATGACCGTCCTTCAAAATCGACCATGCTTCAGTGTAATTTGGCCTTCAATCTTCAAGGATAAGAGAAGTTTCTCAGTTTCACCAGTTAAACTAGTCTTCAGGTAGTGATTTTTTTGTATATCTGACAGCGATGCTTTATTGTCGACGAGAGGCTAACTAAAATGTCGTGGATATTTGGCCATTTGTCATAACTGCAATCGAATGAAGGTATTTTTATTGAAGGAAAATTGAGTTCACCAGTTTTACTTTTAGTTTCCTTTTCAGCGATTTTATTGGACTCCATCTTGCTGCTACTCAAAATTGCCAGCGAATCCTCAAGCCTGGCTTGAAACACACAATACTCTTCTCTGATCACGTCATAAATGCATACAGCTTCCTTCTTGGCCACTTCATCCACATTGCTAAAAAATTCTTCATACATTTTGTTAACAGATGTCCACAACTCTTCCAACAGCTTAAGCCTCGTTTGGACATATGAAAAGCTATTCGCTTTTCTCTTTTTACCAAAATTCACCATGTCTTTATTTACTTGGTTTAATTTTGTTTGCAAATTCTTAGTTGCCATATTTTAGTTTTAATATAAATTATAAATAAGAGTAAAGAAAAAGTTCACTTACTTGCAAATTATGAATGGCCGACAAAAATTGTTTCTGCTTAATAAAAGGAAAAAAAGAAAAAAAAACACTTCTGTATTTTAGGTTATCACATTTATTGTTCTGGAAAACTTTTTTGACATCCGTCAGATGCGACAGTTGACATTTTCGAAACTAGGTTCAGGTAGAGGATACGGCTACCTGCACACCCAGTCGCTGTCGTATGGAAGACGAATTAATGATCTCAGGATGCAGCAGTACCTATATAATAATAATACGTACGTCGGTATGTAAGGTGTAGGTAGGTATACTTACCTATAATAAAACTAAATTGTACCTACACAATATTTCCCATCTTACACACTTATTTCAATCATATCACTAACTTGCAAGCTTACCCAATTCTTCTGCGAAATAGAATTGTAGGTAGGTACCCTTACCATTAAAAAAATCATAAATATTGTAATAAGGCAACTGGATGAGGACCGGGGTGTGGTATGGGTAGGATACGGGATGTGGATAGGAAGGGAAACGGAAGGGTCCGAATGTCCAACGGTCGGAACAGTGGCATGCTGGCGTCGCACGGCTTAGCTCGCCGGATATAGGGGGGGATCTTGTCCCTCCGTCGGACCTCACCTCATAACAAAAAAATATCTTCATGCCAATTTTTTTTGACTCAACCCCGTTTGAATTTGGCTACCACTCATCGATACGGTTTAGGGTGTTTTCTAACCGATGGCTTCCCTCACCACTCCTGGAGCCGGGAGGCCGATTTTACATCCGACTCCCCTTACGCTTACCACTGCTGAAGGGCTTAATCCGCTCCGTCCATGCCCTGGCTGTCCTCTGCACCCCCTGAAATTTTTAAAATCTTAATGCATTTTAGGTGCTTGGCTCAGACCATTGAAAGGCAGTAGGTTGGCGTGGCTCACAAAAAAACATAATTTTTTTATTAATCAGTTACGAGTTACTATGAAAATATTTTATCATACATATATCATTTAATTTTTTTGTAGCTTATTAAAAACGACTAACAAGATAATAACAATGTTTTTAATTGTTTTTGGACGTTAAAATAGCTGGGAACGGATACGTTACGTTGAACAACAAAAAAAAAACATGAAACCAAAAGTAAAGGTAAGCAACGTTAAGTTTCAAGAAGAGGCAGAATTGTGCCGGCAGGAAGCTCAAATCGCTGGCGGTGCTTTCAGCCGCTCGCAGTGCGGTTTCCGCCCGTCCTCTAGTCCCGGTCGGTCCACGACAACCAACCCTATAGGTTCTATATTTAAAATATTTTTTTTTTTGAAATACCAAACCCGGTTCCACCCTCGACCCTTACGAAGAGACACTTCTCGTCCTTTTTACCCGATCCCTACCTAAAGAGCGCTCTGTAGGTGGTCGCACCTTCTTGTGCCTTCAGCGTCGCGTATGTCAAAAGGGGGAAACCCGCTTTAGCCTGTCGACTTGCGGTTTCAGCGATACGCCTCCCTTCACCACCTTTCTCTCCTCTTTCACAAAGCCAAAAATCAATAATAATAAATAAATAACAAGAAAAATTAAATAAAAAGGTATCAGAGGTACTATGGTTGAAAATGAATAATAACGTAAAAAAAAACGGAAATGGAAAAAAAAATTCAATTTGAAATTTAAATTAATTATATGCCAACGACCAAAAATAATATCCCTAAAACTAGGCAATTTCTCATCGCAGGCGGAAATGTTAATATGGTTCTTCTTTTAGCTTTAAACTGGTTAGTTTCTCCGGTAATAGGGTAATGTACTCTTAGATCGGCTTGCTATAATATTATAATAAAAATAAAAATTTTCCTTCAACGAGTTGGTGCAATTTTAAAAATATTCTCGCTTACATCCCGTACTCCGAATGGTAAAAGGGCGGGTGCAGACCGAACGTTTATATAACGGTCTTTTTGGCACTGTACGCCGGTCCTGACGTTACTTCTTCGACCGCTCGGTTGGCCGCTAGTCGTTGGCAACTTTAACTAAACTGTTATGTTTAAACCACCAACTCTCAAAAAAAAGACAAAAAAATAAAATCACTTACCAATAAATTATATCCTGACTTATTTCACCATTAAGACGGGAATTTGAGAAAACAAAAAAAAAACGCTCAGTTTTATCTAAAAAAAAACGACACTATACAAAAATGCAACACAAATTTAAACTGTCACTCTTTTATATTACATTTAAAGGAAAATAATGGTAGGTATTATAAATTTTCAAAAAAGAACAATCCCGCACTTCGCGAATTATGTGGACCGTATCCTAATAAGGTTTGCTTTCTACTAACCCTACACGCAATACCAATACCTACGATTACCTATCCTACATTTCCTTTGTCCATCTATATAAATGAGAGCCGTTTGGTTTCGGTTCCTTTTGCCATTTACTGAAGGAGCACTCCCTCCATGGAACCCCCGTGCACGAATAGCAACATTCAACCACTACATTCCACACCAACCAATAATCCCATATCCAAACCAATATTAAATTTCCCTTATATGCCTTGCCTGAATGCGTTCGCTCCTAATGAAAGAAAACAGCTGTGCTGTCAATTTGACAATTTTATTATTTTCTTTTTGGAATCATTATTTTCCATTTTCTTTAATAAGGCCAATGTTCGAACAAGAACATTAAACAATATTAACCCAAAAAGGTAAAAAAAAACCTCCAGATACTGCAGCAGATACTTCACACCCCGCAACCAGGACAAGACCGGATGGATACTCAGGCTCGCTTCTGCAACACTTTGACGAGCTCACCAGATCGCACCATGGAATCGGACCCTACCAGGTAAGTCACTGACCACCCTCTGATAGGCAGGAAGTGAAGTCCGAAAGGATCCACTACGTGTTTAATGGATACTTTCGTCGGCCTTTTCCCTTCCTACTGCTGGCACACTCGAGTGGACATGCTGGTGAAAGGCCAGCGCAAGCGCCACACCGGACCACTCCCCTTCGGGCGGCCGTAACAATATGTAGGTACATATACCTAACTACCTGCCTAGGTAATGATAAAAATAAAGTCAATTTAATTCGCAAAAGGATTAACTACCTAACAGTTTCTTAATTGACCCAGACCAAGGTCTTTAAAACCAATTGTTTCCTCAAGTGCCCAAACCAGAACGAAAATATAAACTCTGCCTTTAATGTGTTTTTTTTTTTTTTTTTAACGAATGCGCGCACTAAAGGGGTTTTGACTACCCTTAAAATGAACAAGCACCGATGCACATTGGTTTTGAATTTCTGAATATCAAAATGGGAGGGGAAAATAGAGCCGGGTAAAGTAGTCCACATTCGCGTTGTACGGCTAAAGAAAGAATCTCTGTACTTGACAGTACGTCCGAAGTTGGGCTCAAGGGTAAACTGATGAGCATTCCTAGAAGCGCGAGTATTACGGTTGAAAAATTTAAGGGGAGGAATGCAACTGGCTATTTCGCTGGAACAATGTTTATAAAAATAGCGATAAAATAGTGAGAGACATATAACATTTGGACGATGTTCTAGAGATGTAAATGTTTCCACTATAGTTCTATCGCCAATCATTCTTAGAGCTCTATTTTGAATTCTATCAAAAAGATTCAAATGAGTTTTGGGAGCTCCTGCCCAAATGTGCGAGTTATACTCCAGCTTTGGACGAATGAAGGCCTTATAGATTACAGCCAGATCAGACGGGGTGAAGAATTTCTTGCATCTTCGACGAAAGCCCAAACACTTTGCAGCGTTTTTGGCGACATCAAATATGTGTTCATTCCACAAGAGGTGGTCTGTGATGCACATGCCGAGGACTGAAAGCTGATCGGTTTCTTCAATGCAAGTGCCGCTCATGGATAGCGGCATGGGGGGTGGCTTCTGCTTTAACGACAGAAGACAGCACTGAGTTTTTGAAGCATTAAATTCTACACGGTTTTTAATTCCCCATTGGACAATGCTGTCAAGATCAGAATTTAATGAGCTTATCATAAGCTGCCGTTCCAGTTGCACATCCGAAAAACAAGGAGGTGCATCTAAAAACGAATATGAAAAGCTGAGAGTCTATCGTCAGCAAAACAATTAAGTGGATTAGAAGTTCCAGATAAGAGATCATTAATAAAAATGAGAAAGAGGGTCGGAGACAATACGGAGCCCTGGGGCACACCAGCATTTATTTTGTGAATATCAGACTTGAAACCATCCAATACAACTTTTATTGAACGGTCCGAAAGGTAATTTCTAATCCAACGAAGAAGACATTCATCGATACCAAATGCACGCATTTTCGATAGGAGAGCTTGATGCCAAACTCTATCAAATGCTTTGGAAATATCAAGCGCAATAATCTTACTTTCTCCAAAACGATGTAAAGATTTGTGGCACTATTCGGTGAGATATACCATCAGATCACCAGTGGACCTATTGCTACGAAATCCATACTGCCGGTCATTAAGGAGCTTTCGTTCTTCAAGATATTTCTTGAGCTGATAATTAATCAGCGTTTCCATGACCTTGGAAAGAAGGGACGTAAGTGCAATTGGACGGTAATTAGATGGTGAAGAAGATGCGCCTTTTTTATGGACAGGCTGGACAAATGCTGTTTTCCATCCACTCGGAAAGATACCTGTAGAATAGGACAGATAGAAAAGCTTACGCAGTGGTTTTGCCAGCGTTGAAGAACACCTCTTCAAAACGATGGGAGGGATACTATCCGGGCCAGCGGATTTGTTTATGTCAAGATCTTTGAGGACTCTAGCAACTGCACGAGTGCGAAAGAAGATTCGTCCCATAAAATCATTTACGCTCTCAAGTACTGGAGGAGTCATAACACTTTCTGACAGCGTCGAATTAACAGCGAACTGCGCTGCAAGCAAATTGGCTTTTTCGCGAGAACTGACAAAAGGGGTGTCATTAAAGACGAGCGTTGGAACCGAAGAAGAAGTTGAATTTCGAATAGTTTTTACAAATGACCAAAAATTCTTACTACCTTTGGGACATTGTAGTATTTTTTGCCTTAATTTTTGGTCATGCAAAAATTTGGTTCTACGAATGTGAACGTTGCAAGTCTTTCTAGCTTGTTGAATCTTTTTCCGGTATTCCTCAGTGGGGTTGGCTTTATAATTCCGGAAACTGACTTCTGTGTGTGTGTGTGTTTAAATCTGTAGGTACCTACCGTACGTCAGGCATTATCTATATTACGGTACAGTACGATTCGATGCAGCAATATTACCTTCTTATTAATACACAACACAATCTTATTGCCACACTCGCATAAGCTTCAAATATAAAACAACTTCATATTCTTCTGAGTAAAGGGCAGACGAAAAAACGGGATGGGTTGTCCTAGGACGGGTTGAGACCTGAGATGAATTCTGCGGGATGTGCTGTCCTAGGATTCGCTGGTCTGGGATGGGCTGCGTTGACACCGTTCAACGTTAGTATAAGTTTCTGTTTTTCTTCTTGAATTTAGAAATAAACGGAAATGTAATTTAACGCTGATAAAGCAGTATTGCTAATGTATGTAAATACTATTAAATTAGTTGTTATGTGCAGTTTCCTAGCAGAATGATGATTACATTGTACGATTCCACTGTAACAAAATAGAGAATTGATCGATTTGTGGTGCTTTCCCACCGCAACGGCAACACTGTACAAGTCATCGACAGGGGTCGTTTTGTTAAGTATTATATACACTTCGTATGTACCGCAACGGTGCGAGAATAACTGACATCGAAGAAAAAACCAGCGTATGATATTCCAGTAAAGTTAACAAGATAAGAGTGCGGTGTGATTCATCTATTCACTGGACGTAGATCAAAGCAATATTGTAACTTGTAAACATTTATCTTGTACATTTTTTCAATTTAAATAAGGATAAGATTTTGAATTAAATTAAAATTAAATTTTTATATAGTTTCTTTATTTAATACTGAGCTTTTCTTCAGACCCCGACGATGTCTGAAGAAAAAGCTACGCCAACTAGATCCCAAGTTCTAGCTGATGGCCAGAATGCGAACAACGGGGATGCCGCTGTAGGGGTTGATCATGTGGTTAACTCGTATCTTGTGAAGACACACGCATTCTTTACATCGGACCCAGAGCCTTGGTTCTTTTTTATTAGAGTCGCAATTTGTGGTTAATCGGATTACTTCGGACAACACGAACACGATGTACCATACAGTAATCGCACAACTTAAGCAGAAAGTGGCGGAGAAAATCTGCACATTTTTGCGTAATCGTCCCACTTCTAGTAAGTATGAGGCTTTTAACCAACGTTTAATAAAAGAGTTTACGCCAAGCAAACTTAAGAAACTTCTATCACAAATGGAATGAATATCAGTTAGAGAGGCTAGCTGAACGAATGACAAATTCGATACCGGAGCCGATGTAGCGATTTGATTCCAACAGGAAACAAAAACAAAAGCAGCAAACGGTATGGAGATCAAGATTTATGGCCAGCAGCCTTTGGTTCTCTCTTTAGGTCTACGGCGTTGCTTCGTAGTTCTAGACTTCGTACTTCACTGTCGCAAATACTCAAACTCCCATCATCGGCGTAGATTTTTTTAAAATCTTTCCGTAAATCTGCGCAGCCGACGTCTTATCGATTGCACGACAAATGGATCAAAGACCGCAGGAGTCGATGTGTCTAATACACCGCAAGTAACCTTGATAGACAATACAAATAATTTTGCACAATTGGAAGACCAGCCTGTGAAGCACCAACATCTATCTCCAAAGTTGCACATTATATTGAAACAAAAGGCCCACTAGTAACTGCAAAACCACGTCGCAGCGGCTAATTCAGAGTTCCAGAAATTAATAGAGCTTGGGATCTGCAGACCTTCAAAAAGGAACTGAGCCACACAACTTAATATGGTCCCTAAGCCTTATGGAGCATGGCGAGCTTGCGGTGATTATAGGCAATTGAATGCAATAATAATTCCAAAAAAATACCCAATGCTCCACGTACAGGGTTTTGGACATATTGTTCACGGCCGCAAAATTTTCAGCACCACTGATTTGAAAAGAGCTTATAACTAGGTACCTGTGGAACCAAACGACATTTACAAGTCTGCGATTGTCACATCGTTTCGCCTTTATGAATTTATGTTTATGACACCCGGGCTAAGGAACGCATCACAGACTTTCCAGCGTCTTACTGATGAAATTCTGCGCGAACTGGATTTTACTGTAGCTTTTATAGATGATATACATGTAGCCTCAGAAAATATACAAAATCATGAACATCATCTCCGTACTGTCTTTAAAAGTCTAGACGACTAAAGCCTCGCGGTTAACCTTGCAAAGTGTGTTTTTGGTAAAACCGAGGTAAAGTTCTTGGGGCATCTGGTGGTTGCAGAAGGCATTAAGCCATTACCCAGCAAGGTAGAGGCCATTGCGAATTTTGAAAAGATAACGTGGCGCAGGGTATAAAGTGCTTGATTGCTAACTTAGACACGTGGGTTCGATCCCTACACTAGGCGCATTCCCTACCTCCAATTTTTATTGGATGCCGCCCATGAGTTAAAATGGGAAGGCAATACCTGGTTCTCAAATCCACTGTGCCAACAAAAAATTCTTTCCTATCATTCTCTTTCTTCTAACTAGTGCCGTGTAGTTCAGGTTGCATTTAAAAAAAGACCTTAGGTCTTACAGGCATATAATTAAAATTAACAAAAAAATTTACTTAGGATGCTGAAGAAGCCTTCCAGGAATACAAAACGGCGCTCTGCGATGCGACAATGTTTGTTCATCCGGCGAAAAATGGCGTGTTTTCAATTGCAGTTGATGCTTCAAATTTCTCTCTCGGAGCAGTTTTAAACCAAACGCTTGGTGGAGATACAAAACCTCTTGCATTTTTCTTAAAAAACCTATTTGACTCACAAAGAAAACAGTCAACTTATGATCGCGAACTGCTGGATATTTATGAAGGCATCAAACATTTTCGACATTATTTAGAAGGGCGAGCTTGCAATATATACTGATCACAAACGTTTCGTTCCTGCATTTCAACAAAAGACCGACCTAGGCAAAGAAGACAACTCGAATTCTTGAGTCCATTCTCAGCTGACATATGCTATGTTATGGGAAAAGACAACATTATTCCCGATCTTCTGTCGAGGATTGCAGAATTTACCACCAAATCTGGTATCGACTTTGAACAATTGGCTGATGATCAGAAGACAGACCCTGAGCTTCAAAATCTATTGAATGACAACAAATCCCCTCTGGTTCTGAAAAAAGTTATGAATTTTAATAAAAATAGTGATCTCATATACGATGTATCAGGTAATTACATTAGTCCTTCTGTAACTAAAAGACTTCCCGATTTATGGCTTATCACATGGTGGAGTTCGAGCAACTACTAAATTGCTGCAACAAAAATTTGTATGGCCAAGTATGCAAAAAGAATCAGCAAGCACTGTGTAGCCTGTCAGCATTCTAAGATCCAACCACATACAAAATCACAACTGCAGTCATTCGGGGAAACAGTTGAGAGGTTTGAACATATCCATGTGGATATAGTTTGTCCGTTATCACCATCAAACGGATTTTGTTATCCATTAATTATAATCGAGCGTCAAACCAGATGGCCAGAAGCTTTACTTATAGAAGATATTACGGCAGAGACAATTGCAAGGGCGCTTTTATATGGATGGATCTCGCGATACGGTGTTGCAGAACGTATCACAACAGACCTTGGCAGACAATTTGAGTCTGGTCTGCTTAGGCAACTCAATAGTGTATCAGAAGTGAAGCACTACATCTTATCATCCGCAAGCGAATGGGCTGGTGGAACGATGACATCGATCTTTGTTTTTTGAAAGCTGCACTTAAAACGAAAATGTCTGCTAGCTGGACGGAAGAAATTCCACTTATTTTACTTGGTCACCCGCTGAACTAGTATACGGTGAGACATTCAAAATTCCAGGTGAATTTTTCGTTCCCATAATGGAAAACATAAATGATTCCGATTTCGTTCGCAACTTATCAAAACCCATTGCCAAATTATACCGCAAAGTACAACAAACCACAACTCTGGGCAAACATTTTTTATCCAATTAGCCATGTCCACCTGTAAGCATGTTTTTGTTAGAGTCGACGGCGTTAAGAAATCTCTGCAAGCACCATATGATGGACCATTTCTTGTCAAAAAATGTCCATATTGATCGTCTAAAGCGGTCCCTATACGCTCAATATTATTGCACAATATTATTGTTCGTCTGTAGATAATATTGCAAGGTTGTGCAATATATTGTGTAAAATCAAAACGCTTTTGATATTTATTGTGCAACTTAAAATATTGTATCGTCTGTGGGTACTATTGCACAATATTTGCTTATTTTTAAATTTTCGAGAAGTGAACATCTCCGCCAGTGGTTTAATTAATAATTATTGGAAAAATATTGCAGCATCTAGGGCCAATAGCCAATAATATTGTGCAATATTTTACACAATATTAAGCGTCTAGGGACCGCTTAAGGGCAGCATTTATTCTTAAAGACTCAACGGAAGCTGAAAACATTGATCCACCATTAACAAAGCCTACTGAATACAGGACTCGAACTGGACGACTAATGAAACTACGAGTTCATACTGCCCCTAGCCTTGTGGGGGAATAGTGTGGTGCTTTCCCACAGCAACGGCAACACTATACAAGAAATCGACAGCGATCATTTTGTTAAGTATTATTTACACTTCTAACTTAAAGCATTGGTGCGAGAATAACTGACATCGAAGAAAATGATATCGTATAATATTCGTGTGAAGTTAACTAGATAACAGTACAGTATGAATCAAATATTCATTTTGCGTAGATCAAAGCGAACGGACACATAGCGACGTAGTAATATTGCAACTTGCAAACATTTATTTTGTACATTTTTTTAATTTAATTAAGATTAAGATTTTGAATTAAATTAAAATTAAATTTTAATATAGTTTCTTTTATTTAATACTGAGAGCTATAGATTTATTAAATAATAATAATAATATAAGCTTTAATAATTGTTATTAGACTTATATATAATATATATATATATATAATTTGTATTAGGAATTAAACAAATAATGACTCAACATTCCCAAATCCAAGGTGATGGTTTTTGGCTTTGTGAATTAATGCAATGATGTTTTAACCTGAAAATCTAAATTTAATCAAAATTTGATGTTTACTTTTCTGTTATACGACTTTTAAATGGAAGCTGTGTATATTAATATATAGTACAAAGATGGAAGTTAAGCTTATCTTTAAAATACCAATTTCAAGTTGAATTGTTTAAGGTTTTCTGACGACAGTCAGAAGAGTGGGAGCGGACCACGACTGGCAAATAGTAACACTTTCTCCCTACAAAATTACGAAAACGACTAGTCACTCACACACTGCCATATGAATGTAAGTCTTATATCAATAAAAGTTATACAAAAATTGGAACCTACATATAAAATTAATTATTAAAATTAATGTTTTTCAGACACATTTTTCGTTCTCTCTTATTGGAAATACATTGAGCTTCAAATCGAAAAAAAATATATCTCCAATTGCAAGTTCACGCGCTGACTTACAGCTAAATGGAATGGAAAGCAACTTACCAGGTTCCAAAAGGGGTATATACAATGGTAGAACTTGGCAAACTTGGCTATAACTAGTTATTCTTAAAGTCGAAATGGAATATGAAAATTTGATAAAATACTTACTTATTCACACACAAATAAAACAGGAACACATTTTTTTGTGGATATCTGCATCACTCTCTAAATACTAGGTGGGCTAATTATTTTATTAACCTCATCATTTCATTCTTTGACTTTTTCATAATTGACATTTTTTTTTTTTTTTTTGGTTACATACATGTAATGTCATTATTCTTTTGATATATAGGTCAATTTAAACATTGATGACACATTTATAGTTTGAATTAATATTTGAAATATTGATTTATGTTTAAAATATTTGTCTATTAACCTCCTAGTAACCAATTTCTTCCTTTTTTCATAGATTCTTACATTCGTAACTAATTCCTATATATGTACATAAATATTGTTTTTCAAATAAGTTTTAAAAAAGCCTATGAAATGATAAAAACGAAATTGTGTATTGCACAAATCTTATAAAAAAACAAAAATTATTAAAAATATTTAAGTTAAATCTAATGCATACGAAATCGTAATACTTACAGTTATCAGTCAAAACAATAAAATTATAATCTAACATAAATATCTGTCTTAAATCCTCTTTTAAAATTGTAAAAAAATACTTATTTATTACATTGCAAAATTTTAAAATTTTAGAATTTTACAGAAAATTAAGCAAAACAAATTTTTTATATAAAACTAAGAACCATTAGAAAATATTTTGTTAATTGAATTTTATATCTGATTATTATTTCCTTGTGACAATTATTTTTTTAGTTTAAGCTGAAGGTACGAGTATTTGTATTTAGTTTTAGTAATTTAATGTTCATTGTTTTCTTGCAGCTTTACAACCTTTAATGACATAGACACAACTATATTAGTATTTTTACATATTGTAATTGTAATTCATATCTTCTTAAATTATTTTTTTCTCTAATACATTTGAATAGCACATAGTTTTCAATAAACATAGTGGCCGTGAATAAACAGGTTCGTACTTCCAAAAAGAGATTAATATTTAATGCTTAAAATATCATTTGCAATTTTGAATTATTGTGGAAATAGGAATACTTTTACCATGTGTTTACCGAGTTATTAGATTATTATTTATAATTATGTTTATCGACTTCCCTATTTTTTCACCACCGTCAGTTAAGTAGTAAGTATATTTTTTTCTTTTCATGAAACATACTCGTATATGTAAGTAGTAGTTAGATTTTCAATTTTTTGTCCCTAAATTAGAATATTACTTGTAATTTTTACCAATGCGTAAAAAAAATGTGTATGTTCTCTACATATTTTCTCTTAGTACTTGGTGTTTACCTTTGGCACATATTTTAAACTATGATGTGCAATATATAAATTGCATTTAAACATATAGTTGAGTTATTATTAACATTAAATACTATATTGGTCATAGTTATACAAATTCATATTCAAATTTTATTTTTTTCTTGATTTTATATTTTGTTTAATTCTATTCTTTTTCAATTTTAATTGTATTTTATTTGTCTATTTTTTTTTTATTTTGTGGATGACAACTTAACTTTAATCCAACTTAACTAAAGAAGTAAAATAGGGCCCTAACATTTCAGACAGGGCCGATTTAATGACTGGCGAACGGGTTAATTGCATGTGCTCTTTTTCCTAGGCTGTTGGTTGTAGAATGATTTGATTCCAATACTTGATATTGTGCTACTAAATCGTGTTTATTTAAATGCTTTAAAAATAAAACAGTAAGCAAAAATTTGATTTAAACTATGTTTTTTCTTAAATTAGAATAATCTGATACTATCTACCCTTCAAGAGAATTACATTGTAGTCTAAAGGTTGCATTCTAGGTCCTATTTTATTACGAATGTTCATAAATGACCACGTGTTTGGAAAATTTTCAAGTTCCATATCTACACTGATAATGTTCAAATATATCATTCGCGACTTTTTAAGTTATTGGAAGACCTAACACGCAGAATAAATGAAGATTTGAATGGTCGCTGTGTAATGGACTTACGTTGCATCCAGCCAAATCCCAAGTTATTGTCATTTTTAAATGGAACTATGATACAAGCATTCTACCACTTAATATTCTATCACAATTCCAACTTGAGTTTTCGACTACTGTTATAAGCTTAGGTTTTAAAATAAACCGTCCCCCTTTCGCCATCGACCATTATAAACCTTTGTGTTGGTCCTATTTGAGGAGGTTATCCGAAATTTAATATGTTCTCTAAGCTAACACCAATTGACCCTATACTGATAACTAACAAACCGTTACCGTTCTTATTGAATATTCTTACCCTAACTTCTCATTCACTACATAAGCTTCTTTTTGCTTTTAAGGATGTTATTAGGTATAGATTTTTGATTTTCGAGGACTTGACCATGTTTCTTAATACCCTCAACTTGCACTAGGATGCTCTTTTGAACAGCAACCAAGATGTAGCATATGGGTGAGCTCATATTTGTTTTGGGTGGATCTACCTAATTTTTTAATAAACGAAGTGAACGACTGAATAGCTATACTTGCTTTTATGTTTGATTAAATCGCAAGCACAACATTTTTATTAGAAAAGACTAAATAGTTATATTCGTTTTTTTTACTTAATTTCTTATATACAATTTTTTTTTCTAAAAAAAATGTGTACGATTATATAATATTTTAAATTGACATTAAAATATTATTTAATCATATAAATTTGATACCAATCATTCACCCGTTTTCAAAATATTGAATTTTGATTTCTTTTTTTCAAAAATTCAAAAAAATCAAACATTTTAATGGTAAGCACCGTTATTTTTGGGGCTAACAAAAAAACATTAGAAGCAGAACCAAGCCAGTAGTATCAAGTTTGAGGAAATTCGCTTCAGCGCCGTAAAACACGAATATACTAAATTGCGGGAATTACTTTTTTTGATGTGTGTCAAGTTAGCACTACCACTCTAAAATTTTAGAGAAATTCTTATTGGATTAAGTGTCGTAAATAAAAAAACCCTCAAGAACGGTGTATATGAAGTCAAGAAATAAAAAGGGGTATGCCATTAATTGTCGTAAATTTGTCGTAAACCAATGGCGAAATAGAAAACTTTATCGCGTCCCTTTTTTTAAATAAAACCTGGTAATGCTAACTTGACAGTCATGTCAACAGTGTATCTGAAGGTAAAAAATAAAAAGGGATATGCCATTAATTGTCGTAAATTTGTCGCAAATCAATGGCAAAAGAAAAAAAAAATTGCTTAAGTTTTTTTTTCTTAATATGTAATTAAAAGATCACCTCTTCAGGAATGGAGCTAAACTTCTTAAATTATAATTCTTATTATTTGTTGTTAAATTGTTTAAATTCGTTATTATTTACTTTTGTTTAATTTATTGATCTAATTTTTTCTTTGTTAACTTTTTGTTTAATTTGCGAAACATGTCGAATCATACCCTACATTTTGTTCTTATCATAAATAAGCGATCTTAATCCCTTGTTGTTTGTTTAAAGTTTTTTTTTGAATTTATGATAGGAAGCTTATGAACCCGCTATGTAAGTGGAAATTGTGAGAGAAGACATTCCATGCATTTTTGCAACTATCGACCTCTTCTGCCAGCAACCACCATCGAGATAACATCATAATTATTAGTACAGTCCGCATTTTGTTAATTGAAAATTTGTCTTGGTCCAAAGCATTACATATATATTAAATACATTACTTGTTATTGATTTTGAAAGTTTGCGTCTAATTTCTTTTTGGAATTTTGCATTGCTGATCAAAGTTGGTCCTTCGAGCCGGATGTTTTTTTTTTTTTTGCTAATTTGTAAGATATTTGGAGATTTATGGTGGTTGTACGTTTTTGGCTGCATTGGATTATTTGTACTAGGTAATATTGTATCAAATATTTAGTGATTGCTGTTGCTGTTATTTTTTGCTGGGTTTGCTGTTTGATAGGCTGTTTGTTGGAAAGCTGAAATTTGTTCCTCTTGCGGTTATAGGAATCGATGTGTTAAATTGTGTTAGCTCGATCATATTAACCTCGCGTGTTTGGTTCTCACAAACAGTAATTAACTATCATGAATGTCTTAAAGCAATCCCGGGGACATTTAAAAGGTGCTATAACGCGTGCACATACATATATTTTGGAAGAAGACGATGTCGATATACATAATTTAGAAACGCGGTTAGAACGTTTGAAAGAAACGTGGAAGGCATTTTGCGCGAATCATAACGAACTTTTTCAATATGCCGGGGATGAGGGATACGGTAATCCTGAAATTGATTTCGAAGCTACCGAATCAAAATATATCGATGCTCAAAGTGCTTTAATGAAAGCTATTCGGACAAATAAACCTATACTTCTACCGCGTGTCATATCTAATGAAGTTTCTGCTAATGAACTTTTAAAGCAACAAGCCGGCTTGTTGGAGACTTTCGTTAAGAACTCGTCTACCTGTTCCGATTCTAAAAAATCCGCAGAAATTGAACTACCGCAATTTAAAATACCGCCGTTTGCAGGCGATTATCGCGAATGGCCCGAATTTCGCGACTATTGATTAGAGGGAAAAACTGCCGGGTGCCCAAAAAATGCATTACCTGAAATCATTTTTGAGTGATGATGCTGCAAAATTATTAAAAGTATTGAAATTGCAAACTCAAACTATGAGCAACCGTGGGATAAGCTTGAACGTCGGTACAATAAGCCGTTATATATTATTGAAAGTTTTTTTTTTAAATGCCAACGGTGATTGTCGCGGACAGTGGACATTTGCGTAAATTAGCGGCGAAATCGGATGAGGTTATTCGTGGGTTGAAAGCTATGACTTCCGAAAGTAGAGATCCTTGGCTCATTTATTTGATCATCAACAAAACAGACTTAGAAACGCGCAAAGCTTGGGCGCTTCATACAAATAACTCGGAAAAAGCGACTGTCCAAGAGCTTATTGATTTTTTGGAGGAAAGATGCGATGCCTTAGAAGCATGTGACAGTAAATCGAGTCAATCGAAAACTCCCACGAATAAACAATTTTCGCGCCCGGTTATCGCCTCGGGTAGTGCTTCGAAAAATATTAAAAGCCTTGCAATTTCCAATCCATTGTGTCCCATGTGTAAAGAAAGCCATGCTCTTCCGCAGTGCCCTCAATTTCTCGCCTTGCCTATTACGTCTCATCGCAGTTATGTTAGAGATCAGAAACTATGCTACATTTGTTTATGTAGCAACCATTCGGCTTCGAGATGTCGTTCGAAAACTCGCTGTCCTCATTGCCGTATTCGTCATCATATTTTAGTGCATTTGGATTCCATGGCTAATACTTCTTCGATTGTTAGCAATCATTCACAAAATGAAATTCATCCCGTGTTTTGCCTACTGTTGTGATGAATGTAGTGGCTGCGTTAGGTAGAACTCAGCTTTGTCGCATGCTGCTGGACACATGACCTCAAGCTTCGTTTGTCACAGAAAGCTTCGTGAAAAGATTAGGTCTTCGTCGTCGTCATGCTCGTCTTCCTATTTCTGGTATATCTTCTTTAGAAGCTGGTGCTACCCAAGGTGCAGTGAGTCTTAATCTTAGATCGATCATGTGTGTATTCAAATGAAATGGAAGAAGAAGCTTTCATTTTGAATCGAATAACTTCAAAAACTCCTCTAATGCCCTTTGCTTTCGATAAAACTTTGTTGTTGGACAATTTGAAGTTGGCCGACCCTGATTTCAACAAACCTGGTCATATTTATGTCTTGCTAGGATCTGACGAGGCGTGGAGTATTTTGCGTGATGGTCGCCGCATGGATAGACACGGTAACTTGGTGGCCCACAATACCATGTTTGGCTGGGTGATAACCGAAAGCATTCCAGACAAGGAAATCGTATCGTTGCATGTAGGAGTTAATCATGATGTTGATGTTATTCTTAAATCGTGTAGGGAAATTGAAGAGCTACCTCAGAATACCATGTCTTCATTGGACTTTGGAGACCTTGCTGACACTCATTTTACTGAAACCTATTCTCGTGCGCCAGATAATAGTTACATTGTTGAGTTACCTTTTCGCTGCCAGGACATTTCCTTTAGTAACACTCTTTCGGGGGCATTGTCCAGGTTGTTTGCGATGGAACGTCGTTTCGTGCGTCAAGAAAATCTTCGCTTTGAATACGGGCGTTTTGTGAAGGATTATTAGGAGTTAGGGCACAGGGAACGTATTCCTGAACACGAGACTGAACCTACTTCTGGGAAGTTTTACTACTTGCCTCATCGTGCTGTTGTCACAAACAAGTTGAGGGTTGTTTTTGACGGATCTCATAAGGACGGAAATGGTATAAGCTTAAATGAGATGCTGCATGTAGGACCTCCGCAGCAGCGTTACCTAATAAATTTTTGTTTGCGTTTTAGAATCCACAAGTATGTTTTTTGTGCTGACATTGTGAAAATGTTTCGGCAAATTTGGGTGGATACAAAACATCGGGACTTCCAAGGAATTGTGTGGCGGCAAAATCCTGATGAGCTTTTGGACATTATCGGCTTCGTACCGTTACTTACGTTACTTCGCCTGCTCCATTTCTGTCGATGCGTGTTCTTAAATAAATTGCCTTAGAATACTCGGATCAATTTCCGATTGCGTCTCGTGCGATTTTGCATAATTTTGATATTGATGACATCGTGATGGGGCCAGATACCATGCCAGGAATTTTGGTCTTAAAGAATGCGTTGATTGAACTGTTATCTTGTGGGGGTTTGCAGTTGAGTAAATATAACTCGAATTTTTGGCCTGTTTTGAAAGGTTAGGATTCAGAACCTTCCGTTTCTCTGGATTTGGATAGCCGCGAGAATTGGACAAAGGATCTCGGTTTAGTTTGGAATCCGCAGAAGAAATAAAAGCATTGAATTTCGAAAAGTGTGTGTCTAATTGCTCAAAACTCTCTTCTTTGTCACCGTTTTTGGATGAAAGTGAAAGAATTTCTAAGGCCGTTGATGTTACTTTCAGTCTAAAACACCCAAAAATCTTGCCGAAATGTCATCCAGTCTCCAATTTGGTTCTTCGGGATGCTCATATCAGATTTTTTCATGCAGGTATATCGGAGCTTTTTTCCTTGATCCGTCAGGAGTATTGGATTATTGGAAGCAGAAATCTGATAAGAAAGGTTGTTCACGACTGCATGCATTGCTTTCGTCAACGTCAAGCCACGTCATCGCAGCTCATGGAAAACTTACCTTCTTCGAGACTTTCACCATCGTTTGCCTTCGATCGAACCGGTTGCGATTATGCTAGACCAATCACGCTTCGTCTATCCCGAGGAAGAAATACAAAGTTCGTGAACGGGTACTTTGCGTTGTTTGTTTGCATGGCGACAAAGGCTGTGCACTTGGAAGTCGTCAGTGAGTTGTCCACAGATGCCTTCTTGGCGGCCTTAAGGCGATTAATAACTAGAAGGAGAAAATGCAACGTCATCTACTCGGACAACGGCAGCAATTTTCAAGGAGCAGCTAGAGCCTTATGGGAATGGAATGCATTGGTGGGGTCCGAAGAACATAACCAGCGAATTTCGGCAACACTTGCAGCTGAAAGCATCAGGTGGGAGTTTATCCCTCCATATAGTCCTCATTTTTGGGAATCGGTGGTTAAAAGTGTCAAACAGCATCTTCGTCGAGTGGTAGGGAACACTGTTTTGACCTTTGAAGAGATGTCCACTTTGCTTTGTCAAATTGAAGCTTTATTAAACTCTAGGCCTCTTTGTTCTATATCGGATTCTGATTTGAATCCTTTAACACCATCTCATTTCCTTATACGCAGACCATATACGGCGATACCAGAACCCAGCTATCTAGAAATCCCACTTAATAGACTTGGAAGATGGCAACTCATTCAAAACATGGCCCAAAGTTTTTGGCTTCGGTGGCATTCAGAATACCTTACGTCGCTGCAACATCGCCCCAAATGGCAGAAGAAAACCAGGAATTTCGAAGTTGGTTACTTGGTTGTTGTCAAAGAGCCGAATATGCCACCATCAAAATGGGCACTAGGACGAGTTGTGACACTTCATACCGGACAGGATGATATAGTACGAGTTGTGTCTATTCGCACCAAAAATGGCATTTTCAAACGATCCATTACAAAGCTGGCTATTCTACCATGTTCCTGAAATTCCTTCAGGGGAGGCCGGCTTGTTCAGGAATAGAGCTAAACTTCTTAAATTATAATTCTTATTATTTGTTGTTAAATTGTTTAAATTCGTTATTATTTACTTTTCTTTAAATTATTGATCTAATTTTTTCTTTGTTAAATTTTTGTATAATTTGCGAAACATTTCGAATCATATCCTATATTTTGTTTTTATCATAAATAAGCGATCTTAATCCCTTGTTGTTTGTTTAAAGTTTTTTGTTTGAATTTATGATAAGAAGCTTATGAACCCGCTATGTAAGTGGAAATTGTGGGAAAAGACATTCCATGCATTTTTGCAAATATCGATCTCTTCTGCCAGCAACCACCATCGAGATAACATCATCATTATTAGTACAGTCCGCATTTTGTTAATCGAAAATTTGTCTTGGTCCAAAGCATTACATATATATTAAATACATTACTTGTTATTGATTTTGAAAGTTTGTGTTTAATTTCTTTTTGGAATTTTGCATTGCTGTTCACTACTTAAACCACGATTTTTCACCTAGCACTTCCATACAAAAAGTATATGCTTTAGTACTTTTTTGCAATAAAATTTGATTAAACAACTGTCGCTCGACGTCCTTAAATGAATTGTGTAATCAAATACTTTGTCACGCGCCTTTTTCTAAGACAAAACGCCCTTTTAGTATAGGCCTATACCGTAAAGTAGAATTTTTCACTAAATCTAGCACTAGCAAACGAAAAGTAGGTGTTTTACTACTTTTTTTGCAAACAATATTGTTTAAACAATTTAGGTAGTAATCTTTAATAACAAAAAAACTAGAAATTGACTGTCAAGTTACCAGAAGTTATTTAAAAAAAAACAAGAGCGACACATTTTTTTCTTTCACGACAAATTTACTAAAAATTTACGACAATTAATGCAATAAGAGTTTCTTTAAAATTTTGAAGTTGTAGTGCTAACTTGACACACATCTTTTTTTTGTGTGCTCTGCCAAGTTTGATTTAAATGCTGAGTTAGAATTTTTCCCCATTGCAAGACTTGCCTTATGCATAGTACCTATATCGTAAGTAAAAATCACAAGAATTTGGAAATATGTATATTTTTTTATTTAAGATACTCGTATGTATATTTTTTTATTTAAGATTGCATTTTGAAATAAGAGATCGAAAAAGCTGCTTCTAAGTGGCTCGGGACGTTAATCCAATAAAATGCACGACTGGATCGCACGTACTTGAAACTGCTAAAGGACGTTTTTTACATAATTTTTTAGATTTTTTAAAATATAAATTAAAAAAAATCGTTCACCCGTACATTCTGTTGGTGTTCTCTAGTAATCTGCATAAAAATTGTTAACACCTACTACAAAAATTGTGATTCTTCCACAGCCACATATCGGGCTTTAAGAGAAGATTATGATTTACATAATCGTCCAACTACGCAAGCAATTGACAAAATTGTGAAGAAATTTTAAGAGACTGGATTGGTTACAGATATTGTAAGGCCTGTGCATCATTATTTTGCTCGTACCACTGAAAATATCGCTGCTGTAAGTGAAATTGTTGCCGAAGACCCAAATGTATCGATTCCTCTTCGTTCTCAGGAATTAGGACTGTCTTACGGCACATTTTGGCGTATTTTGCATTTGGATCTACACTCACATCCATATAAAGTCTAGCTCACACAACAACTGAAGCCAGTTGAACATTCACAACGTCGTAGGTAAGTCGAATGGGTGCTTGAACAACAGGCGGTGGACTGCGATTTTTAGAACAAATTTTTTTTTTTCAGCGAGGAAGCACATTTATCACTCGGTGGGTATGGTAATAAACAAAATTATCGTATTTGGGGGTCTTAGAATCATCAAGTAATTGAAGAGAGGCCATTACATCCGCAAAAAGTCACTGTTTGGGGCGCTTTTTGGTCCGGAGGTGTGATTGGATCGTACTTCTTCGAAAACGACGATGGAACGACTGTCACCATCAATTCGGAGCGTTATGGTTATAAGATAACCGAGTTTTTTGCCCGCTATTGCAGAATACCACTTGAAGAATATGTGGTTTCAAGAAGACGGTGCCACATGCCACACAACTCCAGCGAATATGGCTTTATTGCAAGAGACATTTCCTGGTCGCTTAATTTCTCGTCGTGGCGATATCAACTGGCCACCAAGATCATGCGATTTGACTCCACTGGACTCTTTTTTGCGGGGCTGCGCAAAAGACCGTGCTTATGAAGATAAACATTTAACTGTTGAGCAATTGTAAACCAACATTCGTCAACTTATGGCTGAGATGCCGCCCAATATGTGTCAAAAAGTGGTCGAAAATTACCTCAAAGGAATCGATGATTGCAACAATTCGCGTGGTGGTAATTTAAATGATGTAGTATTTCACACATAATGTCAACGTTCAAACTTTATAATAAAAAAAAAATATCATGAAATAAGATATTTTATATGTGTTTTATTTACGTTTACTTTTGAAACCGCAAAATAATTAACCCGTTATTAGATAGATGTCATGCATACCCAGCCTTTTATTTTGCAATAAAAAAAAGAAATAGTGGTGACTAGTTGACAACAAATGAAAATAAATATCTATATAAATAAAACTTGATTGCTAAATATTAGTCCAGTTACGTACTGGTATTAAAAAGGGGTATTTGAATGCAAAAGGTGGGATAGAAGCGATTTATTAGTATACTAGCGGACCCGACAGACGTTGTCCTGTCTACACGTCTTTAATTTGAAAATTTCAAACTTTTTTTAATAAGCTAAGACATTCTGGACCATTTTGATGAAAATTATTATTCAAATGTTATGACAATAGACAATATCTAACGTCATTACATGTAAATTTATTACAATTAGACTAATCGATAGCGTGTGAGTATGTGTAATGAAATCTTCAACTTGTTTTAATTAAAGGTTAAAAAGCTTACACTCCAACTATTTTATTTAAAAAATATATTTTTTTATTTACAAAAACTTAATTTATCGTAATGCCATTGGATGTACAATATTTTTGGTTAAACCCTGAGGTGTATAAATAAATAAATTCGATGGTTTTCCAACTCTGGAACACGCAACATATAATTGGCCGTGAGAAAAACATGGGTTTTCTAAATCTAAGCCACAAATTGTCATTGTTTGGCCTTGTGACTTATTTATAGTCATAGCATATGCCAAGCGGATTGGAAATTGTAAACGTTTGAATGGTATAGGCGAATCTGAAGGAATCATTGGGATCCGTGGTAAAAGTACAACTTCACCTTGAAATTTTCCACTCAAAAAACGCGTAATTTTATGTTTTTTCTATTCAATAATTCTAATAAGGAATAATTTTTAATAAAACCAATTGAAAAAATTCATTAGGAAATTAATAAGCTACTATCTGCGTCATTAATTTTTGACTTTAAATTTTTTGAGATTTAATGAAAAATAAAAATCCATCTGAATAAAATCGGTATAATAAAATGTAGATGAATAAAAAAAATGTACAAAAATATATGAATTTATAAGCAAGAACCATAAAATAAAATATTCAATGTCAAAATCTGTATCGATGAAAAATCTGTCCAAACAAAAATTCGTGTAAATAAAGAGGCAAATATAAAAAGTAAATAGATAGAAGACAATAAAATACAACAATTAAATAAAAGTATAATTATGTAGATATCTAGAATTTCCATGTACGTTGTCTATGTCTTTTTATATTCCATTAAAAAAACCAATTCTAAAAATTGTCATAACATAAGTTGCTGCTTTGCTCATTACATGCTGTTTAGGTATAACACTAACAACATGTGATTGAGTAAACTAGCATACCCATAAAATATGACAACGAAATAAATAAAATAATGCGAATTATAAGGGACATAAATAAATAAGACACGGTAATTCTCTCCGCATTAGTTCAGCCGCCATCCCTGGAGATAAATCTAAGACATCAACCAGCACTTTTCTCAGAACATCGCGCCACACATCTTTCCTATCCTTCTTTCTCTTCTTCCACCGGATGCCGCGCTGTGTTAAGAAAAAGCATATAAAGGGTATTCATAATCCCTTGAGCGCGTGCAAAGTTATAAAAAAAAAAAAAAAAAAATTGTTTATGAAATTATACTTTAATTTTATGGATTTTTAGTTATTCACGTTTTATATTTGCCTCTTTATTAACACTGAGTTTTATTTGGATGGATTTTTTATCGACACAGATTTCAAAATATCGAATATTTCATTTTATGCTTTTTTACTTTATTCATATATTTTTTTATTCATTTATATTCAATTATTTAAATTTTATTTGCATACTATTTTATTTTCCCTTAAATCTCGAAACAGTCATAAATTAATGACGCCGATAGTACACAAATAAATTTGTAGGTTAGGTTAGTTATTAACTAACGCACGTGTAAAGAAATATAAGAAATATACTCACTTCGATTCTGCACTAAATTCGCAAAATGTATAGTTTTTTAGGCACACTTCAAAACTCTTCTCAAAACACTCAGTACCTCTTAATTTAATATTTGATCCAGCACATGGTCTACAATAACACAATGATAACAAAACATTTTTTTAATTTGATCGCAGCGCTAACTGTCGGGACAGACTTGATAAAATTTGGTCACGCAGTTGTTGAGATGCTTGTTACATATAACTGCTAGATGGCGCTTTTATAGAAAGCTTACATCGCGCCATAGACCCTTAAGGTGCAATGGTGCGCGTTCCCAATAGCACTTTGCCGCTAGATGGAGCTAGGGGCGTAAAATCGGTTTTTTATTTTTTAAAACCTTTTAAAATTGAATATTATTTAATATTTGACACTGCGATGGTAGCGCCATCTGTCGGATGCAATGTAAAACAATGTAAAACATTCCAAAATCAACAACTACTAATAAATTAAAAATTAATTAAAAAAACATTGTCCAGCGGACAAAATTGTGAATCTAAACCATTCTCAGATCCCCTTGAACACACACAAAAAATTTCATCAAAATCGGTCCAGTCGTTTAAGAGAAGTTCAGTGACATACACACTCACAGAAGAATTATATATATAAAGATTGGTAGGCTTGGGGCCGTAATAAAATATCTAAGTTTTCGACTCGGGGAAAATGCGCTCGAGCCGTCATTTTGGATTTTAGATATACAAATTTGGTTTTTTGAAAATAACTCAAAAACAATGTCTTTCACGACAAAATATGTTTCTACAAAGTTAAAGAGGATAAAATTTCCTACATCTTTTGGTAAAAAACTTTTTTTTGTAGCACACATATGTTAGGAGTTACATCTCCGTGAAGTTGCACTATTTGAAAAAAAATGCGGAAACTTTATTTTCGTTGAGTTTCATTTTATTATTCTTATTATATATCATTTTATTTTTACATAATTATGAGAAAAAAACTAAAAAGCACTTGAATATTATCATTAAACAGTATTTTACTTTACGTAAACAAAGGTAAAGGCGAAAAATATATCGCATATTTTATTTTAAATTTAAGAATAGAAAATTATTGTTTTTGAGCATTACAAAAATTAATTCCTATTACATTTTGGTACTTTTCGATGGGCTGGGTTCGTTATTATCAACGTCCTGGTCTTAGATGTCAGTATCCTGTTTGTATCCTGAAAAATATCGTCATCCTCGTCCTCGCTTTCAATGCGGATTTCAGGCATATTTGTGCCAAAATTGTCCGTTGCGGAAGCGAAATAAAGCTGAATATTTAAGTCCAGTCTTTCGGCAGCTGCATGCCCCACCACACATCTTTTTGCCTTTACAAGATACCGATTTTTATTAGGAATCAGGATCTGGTTTTTATGAGCCCGTGAGCGCCATGCTTCCAACCCCAGGTTTCAGGATTTTCTTTATGTCTCTCCATTGTTGTACTTGGTGGTACATCCTATAGGCGTGAAATTGCCTCGCGTCTTTTGTAGGTAGCAAGGATCTAATATTGAATTTTCTTCTCAGCGTACCCTTGGCATACAACTATCGTGCCAAAGCCACCACATCAGCGGATGTTTTTATGAAAAAGAGTTACAAGAAACTAAATACCCTACTATTTTTCTCTTTGAAAAATTACTTAAAAGTAAGGGGGAAAATGTATATGTTAAATGGCTCGGCTTTCCACAGGCTAACAATTCATGGATTAATAAATCTCAATTATTATAAAACACACTTACAATATTGGTTTCCTTTCTATTCATAAATTAGTTCCTCTACATTATCGCCCTTCAACATACAAACCCATCTCAAAGTCAATGGACCTACATATATTCCTGCAATACCATTCAAAACTCATATCAACATACCTCACTTAAAAAAACCTACCTGCAAACCATCCAAGAATTCCTTCTTGATTCTCTTTGATTTGTTCTATCTCAAGAAGAAAATCGCTCTACGTAAATTTCTAGTTGACGATAATGTTATAATAAGCAAGTTCAAACATGTTTTCAAGAAGTCTACACATCTAATTATATCTTTGTACATCACTGGCCATTAAAAACAGTCACAAAATCCAGATTCATCCCGAAAAATATAATTTTTGACCACAAAAATTATTCAAAAAGTGATCTGATAAAATATCTGCTCTGTTGTTGTTGTAAATAACTTGTGATTTTTTTGCTACTTGGTTTTTGACGTTTATATTTTTGACAGATCACACATGACAAATTCCACGAACATTTGACATTTCGATTCAGTATTGTTTGCCATTTCATCATGAATAGACTTACGCCTGAACAACGTTTGCAAATTATTGAAATTTATTATCAAAATTCGTGCTCTGTGAAAAATGTGTTTGCCACACTGCACGCGAAACCATGCATCAATTGAGAGGCAAATTTGGTGAGCAGTTGATCTCACGTTTTGGCGCAGTCAATTGGCCACCAAGATCATGTGATTTGACCCCGTTAGACTATTTTTTGTGGGGCTATGTTAAGTCTATTGTCTATGGGGACAAGCCAAACACGATTGCTGCCTTGGAAGCCAACATTGAACGCGTCATTGGTGAGATTCCGGCCGAAATGTGTGAAAAAGTTTGCCAAAATTGGACCTTCAGAATGGACCACCTGAAGCGTAGCCGCGGGCAACATTTAAGTGAAATTATTTTTAAAAAGTAAATGGCAGAAATTGATTTATCGATCCAAATAAAAATTTCATTCACTTTTTACAAGTTTCTGTGTTTTTTTGAATTTCCAAAAACCAAGCTCTTAAAAAATCACCGTTTATTATCTAAAAAATAATGTTAGCTTATATAAGAAGAGAAAATAGCTAATTTATATATCAGTAATAAATACCTAAATCAAAAATGGCTCCTTGCATGTTGATGTATTTTAATTTATAGATATTGTCATAATATTTACATTACATTACATATTATACTACTCCGTAGATAAATCTACGAAGTAGAGACACTGAAGCACTGGCAACGAGACCATTGGCTTTAAGCATCACATACATTAATACAACAGAGACAGAGAAACAAAGAATACACAACAGAAGACACATGTCAACAGCACGTGGTTCCGACGGTCCCTAATCGAAGTACTAACCACGCACAACGATGCTTGATTTAGCTGATCTATGGGAAGCGATGCTTTCATCGGAGCCAAGGCCGTTGACTTATCATAATATTCTAAAGTATTAAGAAAACAAACGTCAAAGGACGTTTTGAAGGATTCAATTTACTGCAATCAACTCCATTTAGTAATTCTTTACAACTCATAATTGCGTTCAAAGTGCTTATTTCCAATCTATTTCGTGTTTTATCCAGCTGCGCTGCTGTGGGGAATACTTAATAATGCACACACAAAATTCCGTGTTAGAGGAAAAAGTGTTTCATTAAGAGCATTTTTCAAAATAAATATCAATGCCCACAATTCTTCGATATCTAACGAATTAGATACCATGCTTTGATTAAGAAGTGTCCGCCATTCCAAATCAAGGTTTTCAATATTGGTTTTATGTATCAAATCAGGCATATGTAGATAGCATGTACAAATTTTTCGAATTTTGAAAACAAAATAGTAGTACGCTCACATATGTTATATATATCTAAGTGAATACCTGCAATGTTGCATTAAAAAATCATTTTATAGATTTTATATACAAAGGCGCAGCTGTCTTTATTTTTATACTATTGCATATCAATACAATAAAATGTAGTTTGAATGTAAAGAAAATAAATTATTTTTTTTTTTATTTGATACCTATAAACTTTTCTTTTAAAAATTATTTAATTTCATTTTACCCAAGCACCTACTAAATTTTTTCGTAAAATGTCATTGGAAAAATATTTGAATAATATTTCCTACAAAAAAAAGTTTTATAAATCGAACAAAATGTGCGTATCGACATATTTTCATAAGAAACAGTTTTTTGCTACCTGGCTTACTTTTCGACCTTGATCAAATTAAAACTGTAGCAATGAAATGAACTGTTAGAATTAGTTGAGGTAATTTTTACCGATGTTATCTTTTTCTGCTTAGTTAATTTCGAACCAATTTGTACAAGCTAAATTAATTGAGAGCCAATTTGTACAAAAAATTATTTTAGACAATAACATAAGACACTTAGAACTATGCGATGTGTCAAAATTTGAAAATATTGCATATAAACTTAAAATTAAATTGGGAAATTGTGTTATAATTGTGTATTTTTGTTTATAAATTAAAAACAAATGTCGGCAGCAAGCTTGTTGTAGTCTTCTGTTAACAATACAGAATTATTGGTGACGAAGCAGTCGGTAGCTACTACCGGAACTTCTGGAGAAACCGCAACTTGTTGAGCTTCGGGATTGAAAATTGTCCTTGCAGTTGAGTCGAGGTAGATGGTGTAGTTGATGGCGAGACAAACGTAATTTCTTCGACTAGAGTCAATTTCTTCTTCTATTGACTTTTGACTCTTCTTTGGCGGATCAGCAGCGCAGTCAATTTCTTCGGATACTTCGGGAATTTGTTAATCATACAACGTTCCATATGTAGGTTTGACAGTTTCCTTATCAAAGGTACTGCTGCGGCTGCCAGCAGCTTCAGAGCCAACATTTTCATAATTTGTATTGAGTGTAGCTTGGCAGCATCCATGAAATGGTCCCCACCTTCATAAGTAGTTGTCTCATCCCCAACACCCCCACCAATACAGCCAGTTTCATGGCGACAATATAATCGCTGTCACCGTCGACACTTTCATCTAAAATCGTGGCGTCCACTTCCATGCGAATGCGATGGAAACTTTGTTTTCGTTTGGGCGAAACAATATTAGATTTTTTGGGACGTGCGTCAGGTTAAGTTTAATGCAAACGCTTTCGTGAAGCGAGGTTAAAAAATAGCAATTTTTACAAGCACCACCACAAGTTATATATAAGTACAAGAGAACAAGCGAGAAACATCGCATAATATAGTTCCACTTTAATTGCTCCGCGCTGTTCGTAGAACGCGGTTTTATATAATCGAAGCTTTAATCAGTTTTTTTATTATTCATTATTTTTTGTTAACCAAATTTTTTTGTAAAAAGAAAAAAAGTTCACGTAATTGTCAAGCACATACAGAATTTCAAAATCCATATTTATTTATTTCTTATGTTAAATGAGTTGATAACTAAAAAACCAAATACCTATCCAAAAATTGTTTTTAATAGTGCCTTAATCCCTTATGTCATACTTTAATATTTTATGTGCTACTTTTTCTAAAACATAAACTGTGTTCGACTGAACGACTTTTATGTTTAGGTTTCAGTTACGTGCAAAGCTCTATGTATTAATTAAGCGTATATTCGGAACATAAACTCTTAAAGTTCGTGACAGCAAACGGGCGTTAATTAGGTACTTACCTAGGTAGTTTGAAGAAAATCGCTTCAGCCGCTTAGGCTGTAGGGCATTGTACAGACAGACAGACGGAATTGCGGGACACACTCTTTTGGTGTTCTTCATCATCATATTATCAAGTTTGATTTTTTTCCAAATGCAAAACTTGTCATAGGTATATCTAATACCTACCTACATATATCGCAAGTAAAAACTTACGAATTGCAACCTTCCTATACCTACTATTTCCACATATACTGCATACCTACATGGATATGGTGAATTACTGCAACGTATCACATAGCTTATTAATAGGGAATAATAAATAAATAACCTATTACATCTACTGACATACGTCCTCGAACTTGAAACAAGAAACTTATTCGTAAGAAATATTTCAAACATCTTTTTACGAATAGGTTTCGTGTTTCAAGGTTATATACAAATATTAGTAAGCATTTTTTTTGCAAGAATGCAAAGATGAAAAAAAAATTTAGGTAAAAAATAACCTACACTGATATAATACCATCAAACCAAAAGCTATTCGTAAATTGCATATACATAGAAACATTCCCTTTTTTCTATTTTCTGCCTCAATTCCCTTCGTAGCAATAGCGGACAATGCTGTTTTAGTAAGTCCGAACTGTTACATAGAACCCTCTCTTTATTTTTTTCAGTCTCCAAAGTAAAATTTATCACTACACTAGCGCCGTCACATGTCATGCAAGATAGTAAAAGAAATAGACTCCATAAGAGTACTACTATAATAGATTTTGTATATAATGGTCTACATGTAGACAAATCGATGTAGACAATTTAAAATTGTCGACATAAATTTGTCGACCATGTAGACAATTAGTAAAACCATCATAATTCATAATTTTTTCAAATAAAATCTATCAAACCACTAAACATAAATGTTTCAAAAAAGAACCAAGTTCTTCTATAATACAAAAACTTGTGTATAAGAATTTTAAAGTAGAGAATTTTTTTTTTTTTTTTTTTTTTTTATAATCTACACGCGCTCAAGGGATTATGAATACCCTTTAAATGTTTCAACACAGCGCGGGCGTGGGGGTGAGGTTAAGGAAGAGAAAGAATGATAGGAAAGATGTGTGGCGCAATATTCGGAGACTGTATGTGGTTGTTGTCTCAGATTTTATCTCCAGGGATGGCGGCTGAACTAATGCGGAGAAATTTCCGTGTCTTATTTATCGATGTCCCTTATAATTCGCATTAATTTTTTTATTCTTTGTCATATTTTATCGGTATACTAGTTTTACTCAATCACATGTTGTTAGTTCTATGCCTAAACAGCATGTAATGAGTAAACCAACAACTCATTGTATGGCATTTTATTTTTAGAATTGGTTTTTAATGGAAAAATAAGAAGACATAGACTACGGCAGGGATCGAACCTGTGAACATGAGGTTGACAGGCGAACACACAACTATCGCGCCACGGCCACCACCTATATCGGAAAACTTTAAATTATGGGAGAAAGTTGTTAGGTCCGGTCCACTGAATCACTTCAATGGCTTACTACTACAATAGTCAAGTTTTTAAAACCTTTTAATCTGAGGATTTAGTAATAAGATTAAAAAATGCCAGTATAACTTGCAAATTCGATTCAGTAATCAAATCATAAACTGGCAAATTTCTCACATAATTTGTGTTTTGTTTATTTTTTTTGGTCCGATTTCAATTCTTTTCGCAGTTATATTGTTTTTTCTCCGATAAAATGGATGAATGACATGGCTTTTAAATATTAAATATCACATTTTCAATATTTCGATTATCTATGAGCAGGAACACCTCTACAGTCTAAAGATCATCATTCTACGTGAAAGTACTTCTAATAATTGACACAAAAAAATGTGATGAAAATCTGAAAATGGAAAATCTCCAGTTTTCATTTTTTACCTTTAGAATAAATATGAACTCAAACATATCACTTTACCACATTTCATTTTTTACAGCAATCCGAAATGCTCCATAATTGATATCGATTCTAAGTGCGCGAGTGGATACCACGCCCCGGAACGGAAGTCCTAAGCTTTTCGATATTTTGTAGGTACATGAACTTCAAGTCAAGACCTACCATTCTACCGTATTTTGTAATCCTACAGCAGTCTGAAAGCTTTTTTTAATTGAAGCAATAATTGAATGAATTGAATAGGTCCCAATGTTTCCATTTCTGTTAAGCCGAAAAAACAAAGAAAAAAATCCTTTTTAACAAAAATGGCGTTAGGCAATTTCGCCCAAATCGATTTGGAAATATCACCAACAAAAAAATCTTAACAAATTGTTGTATTTGTCGGGTATTATACTTCCGAACCCAGGGGTGTCGCGAATCTGAAAGTCTCACGAAATGTTTCAAGAAAAAGGGCTCTCTGTTAACACAAATTTTAAGTTAATATAATTTATTTCTTTAACAATTATAACCCGAAACAAGTTCACGAAGACAAACTAACTCTAAATGTCGTCCACGACAACCAAAATTCTACTTTGCAAAATGTTCTCCAAAATCGTACTTACTTGCCCAAATGAAAGAAACCTACTTTTTACTTTAAAATCCAAACACCAACTCTTTGTTTTAAAATCCAAACACCAACTCTTTAATTTAAAATCCAAACACCAACTCTTTACTTTAAAATACAAACACCAACTCTGCCCAAGTGCAAGTCTATCTCCAACCAAGCCATGCCATCCAAGTTGAAGCTGCTTCGTCACCAAAATTTTCAGAGTTGCAGGGAGTCCAATAATTGGTACCGGCCCATGCCTTGGATACCCATCGACACACAATGTAGAATGTGCCGACGCGCGACGCCAGCAGCAATTGCTAAGATCCACGGGATCGCCATCGTAGCTCTTTTGTTTACTTCCAAGTAAACCACTCAGCTATTATAGTACCACTATGTTTATCCAGCAGACGGCAGCGATGATCCATCGGCGACACAAAGTTTCCAATATTCAAACTCCAGTCGACGAGTGGGCGACACAGTCAAGTGCCATGGTATGCTGACTGTGTATCAGCCATGCAGTAGCCATACGATGACCATATACCAAATCCCGTGGGGTATATGTGGCTGTGCATAGAAATGTATCTCTTATCGGCACAGCCAAGTAAGTGACGATCGTTCGGCTAGTTATGCGGTGGCTGGTTGTGCAGAGGAAGGTAGCAGCGCGGCTTGCTTGCGCGAATAGAAGTATCTGCTCTGCTGTGGCTATCTGTACCGCATATATCTAAGTATATATGGGTGCCAGTGGCATGAAATATGTCTCATTTCGATGGGAATGAAATGAGTCAGAATGCGATGTGCGCCATATGATATTCTTCTGGTAGGTTGTGGGAGGTACCATGTACTACTGTAGTTTGTGAGGTAGGCGAAGTAGTCATACAAATTGACACATATGTATTTTAATGGATTTGGAACCACAGAATTTCGGATAGTCCGACCATATTACTAATTTGAGGTCTCTACCAATCGACTGAGTTTTTGTAATGGGCGGCGACACTCGGCGGCGGCAGTATGTGTTAAATATCAAGAAGGACCAGATTAAAAAGACAACGAGTTAGTTCAGCTTATAATTCAAGAGTGATTTTATTTTTGGTCTTATGTACATAGAATAATAAGGTTAATGTAATAGATTTAAGTGTGGCCATTTGTTTAATAATTTCGTGTTTAATTTGAACAATTCGACTCTTCAACTTTTAATATTTCAACACACCTCCTCAAATTAAACTTCCTCATTAAAGCCTAGTAAGTTAACAAAATATAAATGTTTAATTCTATTTAAGTTTTTTGTTAATATATAGGCAATCATATTATTTTTTGAAATATACTTTAAATTTACAAAACCTTTTCCATATATATCTCTTACAAAATGTACTTTGATATCTATATGTTTAATTCTGGCACGGTAAACTGGGTTTTTTACCAGCTGTTGGGCGCTTAAGTTATCCCCATATAGCATAATAGGACTTAAAGCAACATAACCAAATCCGATGTCATCAAGTAGGTTACGCAGGTACAGAAGCTCTTTAGATGCAGATGAAAGGGCCATGTAGTCTGCTTCAGTACTGCTGAGGGACACGGTAGGTTGCTTTTTGGACTCCCATGAAACGGCGCATCCAGTATGTACGAACACGAAGCCCGTAAAAGATCGTCTATCGTTAGAATCTCCACCCCAGTCGGCATCAGCATAACCGACCCATTCAGCAGCAGACTTTCTGAAAATAAGTTTAAAATGTATAGTTTTATTAAGATATCGCAGCAAATGTTTTGCTACAGTTAAATGCTCTTTGTGAGGATTGTGTTGAACTGCGATAACTTAATTACAGAATGCGATATATCTGGTCGTGTTGTCAGACTTATAAAGTTTATAGACCCTACAAGCAATTGGAACATTTTTGTATCAACCTGTGAACAGTTTGGGCATTGTGTACATTTTTACAATCTCGATCCTGGATCCAAAGGTGTGATTACAGGTTTGCATTCCATCATTCGAAAATCGGATAAAACATCTGCGATCATTTTTTGCTGTCCCAATTTTATACAGCCTCCGTCGCCTTCTCTCGCAAACTCCATCCCCAAAAAATAATTGATAGGTCCTTTGTCTTCCAGCTTGAACACAGCAGCAAGTGTCGATTTAATATTATTTAAATCATTTTCGTCTTTAAAAGTAAGAATTATGTCATCGACATGTACCACAAAAATATTAATAACTCCATTTCGATTCAGAGTGTAGACGCAATTGTCGTAGGATGATCGCACGAAACCAATTTTCAGAATGACACTATTTAGTTTTTGGTTCAACTGCCTCCCAGGTTGCTTAAGTCCGCATAAGCCTTTCATCAGCTTAAAGACTTTCCTTGGATGTGTCTTATTTACAAAATTCTCGGGCTGCCCCATATATATACTTTCATCCAGTTCGCTATTGAGGTATGCAGATGTAATATCTGTTTGATGTAAAAGCAATTCTAATTCTACTGCTAACGCAACCACTAATCTAATTGTAGAATACCTGGTGACTGGAGAAAAAGTTTCTGTAAAATCCGGGCCATACTTTTGACTGCAGCCTTTAGCTACAAGCCTCGTATCGTTCAATTTTACCATTTATGTCTTTTTTAATGTTTAAAAAACCCACTTGGATCTTATGGCTTTACAACCAGCTGTCAACTCTACTAGATCCCAAGTTCTATTTTCCAGTAGAGAACGATATTCTGCTTCCATAGCATCTTGCCACATTTTGGAATTTGTATCTTGTAGTGCTTCGTTAACGGAATTTGGTACCTTTTGACAATATTTTCCAACATTTATCATAAAACTTAACTAATTTGATATCTTTCTATTCGGATTGTTTTTGTATCTAATTTTTCCACTTCTTAAAAGACTACCACTAACCTGGTTTTCGTTTTCAGTAGGTTCTTCATTTATTCCTTTATTAGAATTACGCTCTGATTCTTCATCTTCACAATCTTCGAAGTAGTCTTCACCTCCAGCAGTTTCCTCATCTCCCGAGTCAGCATATTTTTTATCATAATAATCAGCTTAATCTTCGGTAGCTTCATCTAAGAAGCTATCAGCAGATTTATTTTCAACACCAGCAACAGCAGCAGGAACAGTATCAGTAACCGCATCAGCATCAACAACAAAATCATTTGCAGCATTTTATATATGTAAATATTACATTCTTCTTGTGTTATTGTATCTTTGATTTGCGCTTCATCGTCTTTATGCTCTTTTAACGATTCGATTACTAAGAAATCAGAGTCTGTAAGACACATTTTAGATGGGCTCTCAATGAATTTAACATCACGGTTCGTATGAATCTTACCCGTTCTACGTTTATATAATCTATAGGCTTTGGCCTCGTCAGAGTAACCCACCATTATACACTCTATACCTTTAGGACTAAACTTTGAATTACCTGGCTTTTTAATCAGCATGAACGCCTTGCATCCAAAAATCCTAAGGTGCGAGACATTTGGTTTGTATCCAAACCAGGCTTCAAACGGTGTTTGATGCTCCAATAATTTTGTTGGCGACCGGTTTCTTAGGTAGACGGACGTGTTTATCGCTTCAGCCCAAAAACTTTGCTTCAGTCCAGACGAAATCAGCATACAGCGGGCCATCTCCAACAGCGTCCTCGTTGCTCTCTCAGCGCACCCGTTCTGCTGTGGGGTATAAGGAGTAGTTAATTGATGCTTTATACCATTCAGTTGTAAATAATTTTTAAAATCTTTATTTACATATTCTCTGCCATTATCACTTCTTAAAATTTCATTACCGGTCTGTTTTTCTGCCATTACCTTAAACATTTTAAAATAACTCATGTCCTCACTTTTCTGACGCAAAAACTAAACAAATATTATTCGTGAATGATCATCTATGAGTATTTAGTGCCTCCATTTGACACATTTCTTATGGGCCCATAAATATCGGTATGGATAATTAAAAGCACAGATTACTCCGAATCTCTGATAAGCCAAACGGTAAAGATGAGATTTTTCCCTTAAAACAGATCTAGCACTTGATGCCGGCTTTGTTGATTTTTTTGAGAGCTCACACCTCGAATTATGTTCGGCCATTCAAATGGCCATATCTTTGAAGCCACAGGGCAAATACTTTGTCCCATTCACCAGCTCCAACAGCACATCCTCCTCTACCAGCAAGAGTTTACTAGCACCTTCAGCATCAGCAGAACCATCACCACCAGAACTACCAGCCATTCCTGCTCGACTCAAGCTTCCACAACCAGCAGCAAGAGCATTAAATTGATTTTCTCTAAAAGCGTATACATTGTTTAATTTGGTTGCAAACAGTAGCTCAACAGATGAACTGTCAATAATTTCTGCACGCTTGTTGGAAAAAACGACTTTATTTCCAGCACTAGTTGCTTTACTAACTGAAATAAAATTCATTTGTAAATCGGGTACAAATAAAACATTCTTTAGAGTAATCTTGTTGTTCGCGATTAAATCTATATCGCCTATCCGCGCTGAACTAATATACTTGCCACCAGGCAATTCAATGTTTTCTACATGGTTGCTGTAGGAAGAAAACTTTTTTCTATCAGAGCATAAGTGACTCATTCAGCCACTGTCTAGGATCCATGTATTCTCATTGAATTCTTTGACACAAAATGAATTTAATAATGCAAATGCTGATGTGACTGTACTCGAATTATGCTTTTCCTTTTTGTAGCAATGTGAAGCCACATGGCCTTAACGTTTGCAGGGATAACACTTCCCTTTGAAGAATTCTCTGCCTGACGCACTTGATTCATTAACATTTTGTTGGTGAGCAGAATTTTTCTGAACAAATTTACTGTTTTTATTTGGCATAATTAATGCGCGCTCTGAAAAATTATAACTTTCTACACGACGATGACCTTCCTCAATTAATTTCACCTTCAAATTTTCGACAGATGGAAGTTGATCAGGTGACTCAATTGCAATAATGAAATTTTCGTTTGCATTGGGTACACTGGACAGCAAAATAATCGCCAAGAGCTCATCCTGCAGCTCAATATTAAGCTCCTTGATTTTTTCTGCCAAATCGAAGAAAGAATTAATATGGTACTGAACATTGTTACCTTCCATTTTTAATTGAAGAAGTTGCTTGAACAGCGTAACTATCCTTGCCGGTCCTTTGGGTTGATGGTTTTTTTTCATCTCATTTCTCATCCAAGCTTCTGCCCACGTCTCACACTTCTTGATGTAGTTAATCTGTGAAGGTTTTACGCACAGCAGAATGGTAGCTAGGGCCTTTTTATCTTTTGTGCACCATAGTGTGGTTTCTTCTACCTTGTCTGATAGAACCACCGGGGACATAGCTCCATGGATCATTGTGAATTAAGACACTTCTAACGAGAATTTTCCACGAATCATTATTGCGTTCGCTTAATTTCTCGATTTGATAAATCGAGTAAGACATTTTACCTATTATAATTTTAAAACAATAGAATTAAGAACACGTGGGAAAACGTAGGCCCATTATCTATGTTAAATATTAAGAAGGAGCAGATTAAAAAGACAACGAGTTAGTTCAGCTTATAATCCAAGAGTGATTTTATTTTTGGTTTTATGTACATGGAATAGTAAGGTAAATGTAATAGATTTAAGTGTTGCCATTTTGTTTAATAATTTCGTGTTTAATTTGAACAATTCGACTTTTCAACTTTTATTATTTCAACAGTATGTAATGTAGCGTTGCCGGCCAATCCATCCTGACCTAAGTGAACAGATCTAACTCGAACAAGTCACCAATTTATAGGGGGTAGATTCTCATGTCGAACGAGAACGATGTCGTTTACTTGAAGATTCGGTTCTCTTTTTTCCCATTTGCCTCGGGTTTGGAGGGTTGCCAAGTACTCTTCGCTCCAACGGTTCCAAAACTCTTGATACACCTTACGGAGCCATTGGTATCGCTTTAGCCGGTTGAGCGGCACATCTCCAACTTGTGGTTCTGGAACTGCAATGAGGGGAGCTCCAATGAGAAAATCGCCTGTGATGAGCACTATCTTATCTGGGAGCTCCAGGAGTGATGAAATGTCATCCAGTTCCAGCATGTTCCAACGCTTGCTGGTTGTGGTGGGATTCGAAATGGGCCACGTCCTTTTTGTTGAGCCGATTGGCTCCCACGAAAGCTCTTTCGTTGTCGCTATACAAATCGGAACAGTGTCCACGCCGGTAGGTAAAGCAGGTGAATGGGTCCATGAAGGCTTGTGAGGAGAGGTCTTCTATGACTTCCAGGTGCACTGCGTTTGGTCCCCGCACGGAGAATGAATGGTCAACAATAGTCAACTCCAGATGCATTAATTCGTTGGCTAAGTAGGGAAGCCATCTGTCGCTTGACTAGGGTTCCAAGAATATCGTCGACAAACAACACATCTGTGCACCCAGGTCCGTATCATTTGACGGCCGTGCACAATGCAATAGTTCTGTCACAGTGTCTGCGGCAAGAGTTGGACTCCTCTGTGCTTAGTTCTCTCATGTGTCTGTTGAATAAGTAGTAAAGCCAAATGCCCGGTCTTGGCAATACAGCGGGAAATCGCTGCTCGTGCGGGATGGATGCATGTGTTATTCGTCCTACCACTCGGAGGGTACCATTTGGGTCCATGAACGGGTTGAGTGACAACAATGGACTAGAACTCACCACTGATGATTGATTCTTCAGCTTCTGAATCTCTTGAGGGAAGTTGTGTGCACGGTCAGCTCGGATTAAGCGCTCCAAAGCGTCAGTGAGCTCGTCTGCTTCGATCAATGGTTTCTGTCGGAAGTGCTGATAGGACTTTAACCACCTCAACATATAGTCGAGTATGCGCAGGGGCTTTGACAGCTTGCTATATCGTTCCACCAAGGGAATCACCGTACTATCCAAACATCTTGTAGTCACTGGGAGCGTCTCTGTTGTTATACAAGAAATCACTGTTGTTCTCGACTCTGCTGCTACTTGAAGAACGTCTTCTCTGATAGCTGCCCGGGAGTGGCCGTAAGAAGTAATCTAGATGCCAACCATGTTGGGCCTTTCTACCATAGAGGATGTCGAATAAGTGCGGAGGCGCCAATGCCTCGACTTGTACAATCTGCTCGGTTCTGTTTGTCGACTGTCTGTAAGTAGAGGACAGCCGCGTAGGCTCTGAAACTCGCGCCGCAAAAGCCATGGATTGTTGTGGCATGATGACTCATGCCCAACCATCGAGGCACTCTAACTGGGCTGAGATTGAACAAACCATCGCGAAACATCGTCCATTCATTGTGTAGCTCTGGTGGAAGCGGGGTATCCCAAGCAAGACCCGCTGACCAGAGGGTTTGGATAAACATCTTGCCAACAATTACAACGGGAGCCAGTAAGCCCGTTGGGTCGAATAATTGTGCCTATTTACTGAGACCTTACGCTTTGTAGGAATGGCCCCTCTTCGGCAGTTAGGTCCTACCGGAGGCCAAGAACTGTCCCGGTTGGGCACTCGATAACGACCTCTGTGGAAAGAGGAGAAGAGAGAACATTGTTACCTTACTAATTACCTGTGCGCACTTCGAACTCCATTTGCGCAACTTATAAAGCCCAGCCAAGAGGACTGTCTTAATGTCAGTTGGTAGCCGAACTGCTTCAGATTGGCTACTGCAGCTGGTCAGTAGATTATCGACGTCGAATGCCTTCTCCACCGTTTCATGGGCTGCCCGTGAGCGGCATGGATCGCGCTTCAAATGCCGATTGTCCTGGGTGCACTGCATCATAGACATTACGGACGTGTCATAAGTAACTGTGGTTAGCCGGTAAGCTATGAGCTGGTCGGTTGGGGATTCTCTCCAAAGGATTCGTTGAAAGTCTCGATGTTCGGTTGCCACCAGCACCTGGCGAAACATCTTCTCCACGTCTGCTGTCAGGCCGATGCTGAATCGCCGGAAACCAAAGATCACGTTTACTAGTGACTCTGGTATAGTCGTGCCAACTAATTGGAAGTCGTTTAGTGACACCCCTGCCGTAGTTCGGGCGGATGCATTGAATACCACCCCGAATTTAGTGGTACATGCATGATGTGGGATGTAGTAGCAATCAGGGTGATCGCCATGTTGATATTAACCCTTTCCATATGACCAAGGTCCTCATACTCACGTATAAATGCCAAATATTTGCCTTTGAGCACGGGATTGGCTACCAGACGTCTCTCCGAGCAATATAATTGGCGTAGGGCTGATCGGTATGAATCACCTAAAGCTGGTGCGTCATGTCGGAACGGGGTATGCACCATGTACCTCCCATTGACGCTACGGCAATGCGTCAACTGGTAGTGTCGACTGCACTCGTTTTCCCTGATCTCATCGTCGGAAGCCTCCTCTAATGTCCAGAAGTTTTTGACTAGCTCCTCTAGCGTGTAGTCATGTGCGTCGCTTCCGCATTGGGTTTGATAGGCTCTGATCGGGAACTGCGGCTGCATCGTTCGTGGTGGTTGGACCAAACACCACCCATCCAAAGCGTGTTTGTTGCGCGTATGGCTGGTTATCCATGTATGACCGAATCCTGTACAAAGAGGCCCCAGACATCGGCCCCATCAGGATGTCAATAGGTCCGGGGGTGCCAAAATGTTTATGTCAGTGGGATGCCGGATTACCAACGCCTTGATGGAGATCATAAGAGAAGATCTCGTCGAACGGAGTGCCAGCGTCATTTGGCCGTGAGCATTTGCATGGCTTGATACGCCAATGCCATGCACCGTGACCTCCAAGCGTTTCATCTCGAGTTTGAGCCTAAGTTATAAATCACGTTTACGTCTGTGCGATTCGTAGGTTGGGGCCGCCTGACTAACGGAAAGTTGATCTCCGTAGCCAAGCTATGAGCCCGTAAATGTAGGCTTTCACAGGCAGTCTAGAAGAGATGAGTGGGACCACCAGGGCGTCCCAATGCTCTACCGGTAGTTTCATTACCCTCAATGCCTGTTTCGTTTCCTGAACACTGTCCACGATCCCAAGGATCGACTTAGCTGTCTCTTCATGTATGGCTGGTATGTTCATCAGCCGGGATACATGGGTTTCGGCCAACACCTTCGGATTGTCGAACCTCTCCGTCAATTCCTTCCACAGCTCCTTACAGCCTCCGGAATAAATATTCCCTCCATCCCCACGTGAATTGGCAGCACTGCGGTGCGCAGCTTCTGCAGCTTATATGCTACGGGCAATTCCGGATTGGAATTTACCAAGCTCTCGAACGCTTCTCTGAAGGCCAACCAGTTGTGTAGACTGCCATCAAAACTCTGTTTCTGTACCGGATCTAACTTCATTTCAATTTTTGTGTTCGGGGGGAGCACGGGGGTACTCTGCTCTTGTACCATCGGTTCATTATTCTGGGCTTCCCATTTTGCAGCCCGTCGTAGCAATGTGGCGGTCGCTTGATTGTATTGAAAACCACGTACAACAAAGCGAACCACGCACTTAGTATGATAATCTGTATCGCCACGCACCAGAAACACATATAATACAGTACAAAATATTTCACGAGTTCTTTCAATCCTCACAGGAGGCACCAAAATGTTGGGTGTTGTACTTCTGAAGCCAGGGGGTCGCGAACCTAAAAGTCTCACGTAGTATCCTTCTATTAGGGGATTTTAATCTTCCTCGCATTGATTGGGTTCCCTCTGATGACAAATCCTATTTTGAAGCTTCCACAAGTTCATCCCAATAGGAGCTTCAAATGTTAGATAATATTATCTCTACGAATTTATATCAAGTTAGCTGTATACACAATTTTAAATATAGACAACTCGACCTTGTATTCTCATCTGACGCCGTTAGTACAGTAGTGATAGAATCTATTTCTGCTTTATCTAACCTAGATCGTTATCACCCGCCTCTTGACATTTTTCTTGACTTGATCCGACATTTACTAGAAAATAGTAATCCTCATGACTGTTCCCATACTTTTGACTTTCACAAAGGTGATTTTCAAAAGCTCTTGGATAGTTTAATAAACTCCGGTATAGAAAATTTATCGATTTCGAATGATCTTGGCTCAACTATCTCAAGCTTTTATTCCATTTTGATGAGATGCATTAATGAAACAGTTCCAAAAAAAGATCTATTCCCTCTTATTCTTCTTGTCATCTTTGGTTCACAAAAGAACTGAAATGTATCCGAAATAAAAGAAGTAAGGCTTGGAAAAAATACATTAGGTTCATGACGGTAGAGAATTAAGTAGTTCACATTTCCCTTTTTGAAGAATTCAAAAAACTCACGTTCGAACTCTATAGCGAATATCTGGAAATCATGGGGCGTTCTTTGAAGTTAGATCCGAAAAACTTCTGGAAATTTATAAATTCTAAAAAGTAATGTAATCCAGTAAATCTCATGTATAATGACGTAATCTTGAGTACAACTTCTGAAAAAGGGATTTGCAAGTAATTTTAGCCAAAACTTCATTGATTCACCTGTAGTTGTTGACGAAAACTATTTTCATTTTTTTACGAAATGGTCCTCAAGTATCATTTAACAATATTACAATAGAGCGTGAAAAAATTTTGAGCTTTTTGTCACATTTAAAAGAGGACAATTTTTATTGGACCTGATGGAATACCACCTGCTGTATTAAAAAAATGTAGGTCCATTTTAGCTCTTCCTCTGAGAAATATTTTTGAATTATCTTTGAAATTAGGTAAATTTCCTTCAGTTTGGGAAAATGCATTTATAACAATAGTATTTAAAAAGGGAGTCGAAACCAATATTATTAACTATAGACCAATTTCTAAACTTTCTTGCATTCCAAATTTGTTCGAACAAGTTATATGTGATAGTTTGACATTTATATTGAAAAATATTATCTGCAACCAACAACAGGGTTTTATGTAGAAACGTTCTACTGTTACTAATCTAGTTGTATTTTTGAATAAATGTTTAAACTCCTTGGAAATTGGTCTAGAGGTTGATTGTGTATACACAGACTTTTCGAAAGCTTTTGATCAATTATCTCATGAGATTATCAAGCTTAAACTTAATTCATACGAGTTTCCTCCATCTTTCATCAAGTGGATATCCTCGTATCTTGAAGATAGGTTATATCAAGTCAAATTCAGAAATTCTTACTCAAGGCCCTTTACTGCCAAATCAGGTGTTCCGCAGGGAAGCCATCTTGGACCATTAATCTTTACATTGGCTATTAATGATGCTCCTCTTTGTGTACGCAATAGCGAAATTCTTATTTTTGCAGACGATATAAAGATTTATAAAAATATATCATCCTCAATGGATCGAACTCTATTGCAAGAGGATATTAACCACTTTGCCTTGTGGTGTAAAAAGAATTGTTTGAATCTTAACCAAAAAATGTCAAACAATGACATTTTCAAAAAAACGCTCTCCTTCTTCTCATGACTATATTATTTCACTGCACATTTTAACTCGTGTTATAACTGTACGGAACCATGGAGTTCTTTTCACGCAAAATTTAGACTTTTCTGTCCATATTAATATCATAGTTAACAAAGCCAATTCAATGTTAGGATTTATTAAACGTTGGTCCAAAGAATTTGTTGATCCCATTGTTACCCGTGCTTTATACAACTGCTTTGTTCGTCCCCATCTTGAGTATGCATCGCAGGTTTGGACTCCTCTTTACGATGTTCATATTGAGAGATTAGAATCTGTTCAAAGAAGCTTTACTCGTTTCGCATTGAACGGGCTTCAGTGGAGTGATCCTTCTAATGCCCTCCCTTATAACCAACGTTTATCTATTCTTCAAATGCAAACACTGGCACAGAGAAGAACAAACGATGATTTGGTATTCTTCCACCAAATAAAAATAGGTGTCACAGATGCCCCAGACCTACTATGTTCAGTTTTTTTTTAATTATCGGGGTGGAGGTTATAATCTTCGTGGTCTCGACTTGATCAAAGTCCCAACACATAGGACAAACTATGGGATGCATGAGCCATTGACACGTATGGGTAGACTTTTAAATTGGAATTCAAACGTTTTTGATTTCAATATCAGTAAAATTAAATTAAGAAATCTACTCAAAACCAGTGTTCCACGCTCCTAAATGTTTTTTTTTGTTTATTGTTATGTTCTTGTTTTGTATTGACGTAATATTATATGTTATATTTTCATGTTGTACTTGTGTTAGTGTTATTTGTAATAGAGTTTGCCTACTAACAACTAACACTGCACTAAATGATGAGCCGGTGGTATAACACCGGTTTTCTGTGTTGGCAAACCATTGGTCGCAAGACGGAGCTTGCTATAAGCTTTCTTCGACCAATTCTGATAGTGTGTAAAAAAAAAGTCAAATGACGAGAGGCGGAATAGTAAATACTGACCTCCTATATCAAGAAGAAATCAACAGGGTCATCAGCGAAGCTGAGACATTACCATAAGCAAATGTGTTAGAAGCTTAACAATTCGGCACAACGGCAGTCTTCACCAACAATTCCGTCCTCTCAATGCCTAAGGTTAGTGGGACCGAGTACAACCTAGTTCTTACCAGAGCTTCAATTATTGAGGAAAAACAAGTGGACTTACCTTTCCTCAAAATTTTGGCTAACTATGAAGAAACCTATGGAATAACAACAAATTGTTTAAATATGGATAATATGACAGTTTGCCACAAAGCTCCTTGGAAAAACTAAACAAGGACGGGTGCATTCCTCGGCTATTGAAACGTGGACATGCTAGTTGTGTAGTACAATCTAATACAGCAGTGACAGTGGAATTCATCAAAGAGGACACCACATTCGTGACGAATTTCAACTGGAATTTAACTAGTAAGGGAATACAGAAAGAGCTTTCTGGCATGTATCTGATTCAACTTTATAACGAATTGATTCAGATCAATAATAGGACATTTGCTAGCCTAACATAAAACTGGCATCGAATATCTTCATAATGTGAGCATGAACAACATAAGAACAACCTGAAGAATTTAACGAGTAAGCTTAGTGCATATACAGCTACCGATGTTACCTTCCTCCTAATGTTCGTGGCTATAATCCTGATAATATGGTGCAAGATATTCACAAAAGTCGACTTACCTAAGATACAGTTACCATCACCGGCGATGTCTTCTTCCAGCATCCAGTCCTAGAGTATCGATCTATGGAACGTAGATTTTTAAGGGGAGAGTAGTTAACACAGTGCATTTCCCACGACTATAACTCTAAGGTGGTGACCGTGCAATTAGTCAAAAGGTAAATGCACTGGAAAATTCGAAGGCCAGCAACGAATATGATCCCCATCCGCTATTCCCATAGTATGAAAATAAATGCTGGAGAGACATTTCATTTACCCTTCCACAATGCATTGGATTTGGCTAGATATCTTAGGAATATAAGTTAGTCCTAAATTGGGCTTAGAAATACTCGGACGTATCTAAAAGAGAATATTGATTCGTAGTAAAATATCTAATCGTTGTATTATCTGAACTATCTTTAAGTCAAACAGTCGGGCCGACCCCGCGCGGTTGGCGTTCGCGGTTTTTTTAGGATATCCCTTCAGGAATCCTTCGACTTAAATACATTTATTTACATTTGCATATTAGGTATATACGATTTTAATGTGGAGCCCTTCATGTCTTATCTTATATTAAGGTCGAACTTTGTATTCCTGGATTATCCTCATATAAAACAAAAAAAAAACAAAAAATGTGATGTCAAAAAATACACCACATTTGGTTTCCTATCTTATACTCATAATTGCTCTAAGAACCGAAATAAGACTACCTCATCTCTTCTTTTTTACCTTCCTCCTCTGCCGGCGACAACAACACACACCAGCGCCATTACAATGGTGCTTACAAACCCATTTTCATGTTCCATGGTAGTAGTAGTTTTTATATTCAATGCATTTAGGCCTATTCTGCCACATCTGTTATTCTGCTACGAATTTTCTGTTATGATGCATAACAGATCTCCACCATAAAAGATACTTAGGCTTATTCTGCCACATCTGTTATTCTGCTATGAATTTTCTGTTATGATACATAACAGATATTTACCATAAAAGATATTTTATAATTGGTATTCAGGAGTTCGATCTTTTATAAAAGTCTGTTATGGAACTTCGAAAAAGAAACATTTATACGAACAGGCCTAAAATCTGCTATCAAACTATCAGCTGTAGTAAATAACAATTGTCGGCAGTCAGCACCGACGAATGACAATAAATTAACCTGTGGAATTATCGTATTTTGTTTCGCGAAGATAAATTTTTGTTCTCTATAATTTGTCCATAACACTTCCTGAATTTAATATATCCAAAACGCACAAAGGCAAGATAAGCGACTACTTTCTTAAGTTTCATCCATCAAATGTGTTCTGTGTTTTAGAGGAATTGATATAATTTAGTTTATAAATTATTTACATATTTGAGTTTGTTATTATGCATTTTAATTATTGTTTGTTATTTCTGTCTCCTTTTAACAACAATTCATTAACGAAATAAAAGTTTTTACTACATAGGTTGAAATCTTTTATGATAAAAGTAACCAAAATGTGTCTTTTATTCTTTTATGATTCATAAAAGATTCCATAACAGATTGTGGCATGCTGAATACCAAAAATGCAGTTCATAAAAGACTTGTTGAGAATTTCGAAGTTTTGACAGCTCAATAGCAGATTTCTTAAAAGATTTCATAGCAGATTTAGCATGCAGAATACCAAAATTATAATTCATAAAAGATTTTTTGACAGCTTAAGCTTTTGTATGAAAATTCATAACAGAATAGCAGAATAACAGAATAAAAGATCTCGCCGAATAGACCCAATTGTCTTATTAAAAAATTAAACCATAGCTCTCCAGATAGGTTGGTGTTGTTGTAATCCCTGCTGTAAAAACAGCTGCTGTCAAAAAAAATTTCAAGCTATCCGAAAAACAAACGTTGGTATACTTTCGTATCCCATGAGAAATGTCAAAAACATATGAACAAACCCATATAAATTTAACCTATCCGATGTTGGTTGTTCAGGAACATAAGTGGATACTCACCTATCTTAAAGAGGCTATCGTACAGACATTTGAATGTACCAATTGAAGCTGAAATCGTATAATAAAATTAAAATTAGTTTAAAAATAGAGTGGGTCAAGAATATGTCAACTTTTTTGTTTCCATTGAAATTGAAATTAGCTGATGCAGAATAATAAAAGAAAAACAAAGTTTCAAACATTCAAAGTTTTAACTGTTTTCTTTGGCCGGTTTCATGAAACTGAAATATGATGTCATGTAGGATGTAGCTGATGAAGATATATAGAGATCAGTGCTTATAACACTAGCACTTGTAGGCAAACTAAAATATGTAACTGCCGAAATTTCCCATATTTGTATTAATGATCTGAGGTCATGAATAAAAGCAAATAAGATTACGTTAATTCATTGTTTTTATTAAGGGGTTTTCCAATCAGAGGTGTTATTTTGAATAGCCCGCTAATTCGGTAGCTGTCACTTTTGAAGCTGTCATTTTTTGACATTTGATAAGTAGAAACTACTCTATTAATAAAAATGGAACGATACACGCTTCAACAACGCATTTGTTTTTTTTGAATATCACAATAACACCTCTTATTGGAAAACACTATATTTTATTAACGTCACCCGAGACTGAAAATCTGCAAATTGTTGTTGTTTGTTGTTTGTGGATTAATGGATTTTTTCAAACTCGGGTGCAGTCAAGAAAATAAGAAAAACAAAGAAGTGACTGAACTTTGTTTCCTTGATTCATGATCTGTGGTGATAACTCGTTGCATATCAACGTGAGGAGTTTGCGATGATTCTAGATCCAGCACCCCAAATAAGCCATAATAAGATTGGAAACTTTTGTACGTTTCACCCCCCAAAACCCATTTGTTTGCATGATTGAATTTGTAGCTTTGAAGCACTATCCACGAAAGATGGGAAATCGATAAACAAAACAAAAACAAATTACTAGGGCTGTGTTGGCTATGTGTCTATAGGAAGGGAAACAGAAAAGATTCTTTTGTTCGTTTTTGTCAATGCTCTATTGGAAGAGGAACAGAAAAGTTACTTGTGTGCGTGTTTCAGCTTGTAGGCAAATGTCAAATGAAAGCAAACAGTGGTTTCCAGTCTTTACTTTATTATTTTATGCCCAGAACACGACATATTACATGCAGTTTACGGATCCTGTTGGAACTATCATTGATATAACAGTTGCTTGGTAAAAGTTCAATACTAATAGGCGCCATGAAATACAGTCCAATGCAATAAAGGCCAAATCCAAATTTTGGACTTTATTGTACTAGTAAAAGTGCAATAAAGCCATTTGACTTTATTGAATTCGCCTATTTCTGAAGAAAACTAAAGCGAAAAACGTATTTTTATAAATAAAATATTTTTATTTATATTTCTATTGGCGCCGTGAAATAAGGTTGAATAAGTTTTATTTCACAAAAAAATGGAAGTAGAGGCGAATTTGTTTTTCGACTCTATTTCTTAAAAAAATGGTAATAATGCCGATCAGTACTCGGCGTTATTTCCAGTCAGTACACAAGGAAATTTTGTTCGATGTTATTTTCATTTCGTCCGATGTTATTTCCATTTGAAAAAAAAGACAATTCTACATTATTACCAATGAAATTCATATTTAAAATCATCTGCTTTTCCCATTTATAGGATTTTGGGTGGAGTCCAGTTTTGGTGTATACAAAGTTTTCTTGGATGTAATTAAAAATTGGCAATTAAAAACGGTAAATAGACATTTTTTACTTTCAGCCTAAGCCAAGTCTGTTCTTAATATTTTGTCTGTTTGGATGTTATTACATTTTATATTTGTACTTTTTTGCATTTTTAAGAGTGCAATAAAGTCCTAAATCGTGCAATAATGTCTAAAACTTGGTTTTGGACTTCATTGCATTGGACTTTATTTCATGGCATTTATTAATATACAAATTTGATTTTTAAAATCAAACTCAAAAATCGCCAATTTCTGTATTGTTAAATTCAATATATTTTTTTACTTCATTTAATATAAGACTAGTTCCTTGTTGAAACCGATTTTCTCTAGCTAAATATTTTTTTTTAATTCCTGGAAAACAAAAGCGGTTTGATTTTTCACAAAAATTAAGTTCAGTTAGTGGAAGATTTGCAAAAGCATCTGATTGAACTGTGTTTTAATGTCTAGCTAATCAAGAACCTCCACAACTTTAATACTTCAATGAGTATATTTCTGTATTTATTCATGGATGTCCAGAATACTCGGAATAATAGTTTTGCGTTTCTTTATTCCATGGAATATTCCGGATAAACTATTTTGTTGTTTCTTTATTCATTCCGAAACGTTTGGAATGGATTCTTTTTATACCCTCTCATATAAACGTAAAAAAATAACAGCAGCCAAAGACGAAAACCAAGTAAGTATACAAAATGGATGACCAAACATTTTTAAAATTTTTATTATTGAAATAAATATATAAATAATAAATAAATGTGAGTATTCATTAATTAATAAATCAATAATATTTAATATTTACTATTTCCCATATAGATATCTGTTTTTTGTCATCATCGCAACACTTTCAAACCGCTGATTAGTGTCATCTTTTTCTTTTCTGTTCTGGATAGTATTTTTGTTTCTTTATTCATTCCATTCTGGATACTTTGGATAAACTTTTCGTCTTTTCATTCCTTTCTATTCCTTATCCGGAATAAATAAAGGAACACACTCAGTATTAACGGATGGCGCTGCAACATCGAGAATTCAAGTGCGCAATCTGCCTCAGACTACTTTAGGTTTGAAAAGTAAATTTAAACCAAATTTGTTTCAGAACTACCAAGATCAATAATTCTTTCCTTGAGTTGTAATTCCGTATTACCCCACCAGTTAAATCAGATCAGCGACTGCAAACGGGTATTCAATTTTTAATATGAAGAGAAATAGGGTTGAGGAGAAAACAAAATCAGGTTGGTAATTACCAGGTTTTCACTCGGACTGCGTTGAAACATATTGTGATCTGCGGCAATATTTATTTCCAATTTTTCTAGTATGTAAGACCTTAAATTAGTGGAAATTATAGCTGGTGATATTATTGTTACCAGAATGCAATTTTGCATTCGATGGTCTAGGATGCTTAGTTTCGTAGGTGCTAACATATGCTTAATATAAGTAACATCTTTGTTTGATAGATGGTTTTAAGAGCAATCTAGTAATTTTGAATAACCTATCGAATAAATTATATTGTAGATTGCTATATCCCGTTTATCCATGACATATCAGCCGTTCAACGTAAGATATGTAGCGGTATATCAAAGTGTTAATGATATGGTGCGGTTTTATATATCACCTTGTAGCTAAGTTGGTGTCAGCAGCAGCTTGCAAATCCGAAAGAAATATAAACACTTGATTGGAATTTTAAAACTAATTTTTGATTTGTTATTTTGAAAATAGAAAAAAAATGTTTCCTTCTATGCAATTCTGTGTATATAATTGTTCAAACAATAAAAAACATTAAAAAAAATTATAAATGTTTATCAATGTTTATCTTGAGCTCACTCCTCACCTTATTAATTTTAGTATTAGTCCGTTGTTATTAGTTTTTCTTTTAAACAAATAAAAAAAAACTCAAATTTCATCCAGCACCAAAATAGAAAACTTACATTGCTTTTTGTACTATTTAATTTCAAATAGATTTTGCACTTATCGTTTCATTTCATCACTTGACGTTACAATAATAATTGCACTTTATTAATGTTTCTTGTTTGGTTTTGGTTCAAATATATTTCTTCATTCTTCTACGTTGAGGATAGATTGATAGCTGGAACTTTTTTATTTTATACCCAACAATTTTTCTTCACATTTTTGTCCTTGTAGTCATAAAAGTTTAAGTGTTTTGAATTTAACTAAAAAAATCAATATATATTTAAAATTGTAGCAACTTGTTTTTTTTTTTACATCAAACACTTTTTTTTCGTAACACAGACACCATTTATTACAAGCTACATTTCATTGTTGAACACAAATTTAGTCTTTTCTGTTTAATATTTTGTTTAAATATTATTACAAATATATTGAAACAGTTACTAAAGCAAAGCAGTGCATACGTTTTTGTTATTTCTTTTTTTAATAAGAAACCGTAAACAAGAAGCTTAAGCATATATATTGATAAACATTTAACATTCTTAGCAAATTTCCAGAATCAGACAGTTGAACATATTTATAAATAACATCTTTTTTACTTGCCAGTATAGGTACTATATAATATAAGGCAAGTTATGCATTCGTAAAAACAAAAACAAAATCTAACAAACATGACATTACGATCATAGAGTAGTCTAAAAGAGTGATTAAAAAAAATATCTGTCTGTCTGTCAAAAAGTCGGCCAGTACGTCAGTCAGTCCGTCTGTATGTATAACGAGCTGCAGCCTAAACGGCTTAAGCGATTTTATTCAAATTTGGTATGTGTGATTTTTTGGCATTCTTCAGATTTGAAATTTTATTTTTAGGCCTAAAAATAAATGTATCTGCTAAATAACCGTTAAGGATAATCTTATTTGTCTTGAAAACGGCTCCAACGATTTTGATATAAAATTTTGAGAATTTTTTTCCGAGCCAAGCTTACGGGAAAAGTCTATTAACAGTACATTACGTATTACTCCCCGATGGAGTTGACCTTGTCGTGGTGGGGGCTTAATGTAGGGCTCTCCAGCAATCCAGCTGCGGAATTCTGCAAACTAAAATAACTCAAAACAAATAACCTCAATGTTAGAAAACTTGACAAAAAAACTATGGACATGCCACAAAATATAGATACAAATCGAATAATGGCTACCGGCGAGGGTATAGGTTAGGTTAGTTCAGGAGGGTCGAGCGCAGCTCAAGGGTGCTGCCTACACGGGGCCCTATTGGTCTATTGTGACCCCCTTTCACACAGAGATATTCCTAACTAATGTTTCATGCAGACTGGTTCATTTACGAACCAGCCCGTACTCTATATATTTTTCATATTTACCATTGGTATATGCACTAGGTCGTCTAGTTCATCAACAAACCTGTTTCCGAAGTGTAGGAGGTGATTTGTTGGTAGATTTGGACAGTCGCAGAGCATTTGTTTAACTGTTTTTGTTTCATCAGCGTCTTGACAGCTTCTGCAGAAGTCGGGTGCCAATACACATAAGCTACTGGCCGTTGTACCTATGGCACAATGTCCTGTTAGAACACCTATCAAGATTCTGATGCTCTTTTTACTCAGTGATAAAATATGCTGGGTTTTCTTTTCATTGATTCTAGGATATAAACTTCTAGATATAACACAGTCGCTCTTGGATATCAGGAGTTATTTATTTGTTCTTTCATTTGTATGTCTATTTTCTTTTTAACTACGCCAAATGGGACTTCAGGACCTATACCCAATAAGTTGCTGCTGTCCCTCTTTGCTATTAAACCTTCCCTTGTCATTTCATCTGCTACATCGTTCCCTTCTACATCGCTGTGTCCAGGAACCAAACAAAGTTTGACTTGGATAAAGTTACCGAAGACATTCAGTACGGTTCGGCATTTTGGAATTGCCTTGGATCTTATATTCTCGCTGGATAGAGCTTTGATAGCTGCTTGGCTGTCCACGAAAAATGTGATCTATGATGAGATCAGTTTTCTTTTTTTAAATCATTTCAGCTGCTTTTTATAGCGCAAATCTCATCCTGAAAGACGCTACATTCATCTGGGAGTTAATATGATCCTTAATATTAAGGGCTTCACAACACCCGCCTCCTGCTCCTCCTTCCATTTTAGACTAATCAGTGTAGATGGGAATACCCTGTTCTCTTAATAGTGAGCTAGGTTTCCATCCATGTCTTTCAGGTATTATCATCGTGAAATTTCTGTTGAAGTCTGTTTTCGGTGGTAAGTAGTCAGTGGGCACATCAAGTGCAACCATATTACCGTACCTTTGCCAGATAGATCCATGACCTTTGGTACTGTGCTTCCAAGAGCCCATTTCTTTAACTCTTGGCCGCTGTGCACCTTTTGTACTCGTCCAGACCTGGAAGATTTTAAATGATTTCCAGTCTTCCTTCTGGTCTAGACCTTTTGAGATAGCTACATAGGTGAGTATGGGGCGAACGATCGCTGTGTACATCCAATGTATGACTTGCGTTCTCATGCTCCATTGTGCTCCAAAGGTTTTTTTTTACATGTGTAGGATTACTCCCAGATATTTGGTTTCTGTGAAAAGTTTCAGAGGGATCTCATTTAGCTTAAGAGGTATAAAGTCCTCCAGTTTTCTTTTCCTCGCGAACAGAACTAGTTCAGTTTTAGCTGGATTAACTTTAAGACTGTTTTGCTCTGTCCGCGAGACTTTTCTCTCTTATTGAAACAATTTCGTGCAATGCTGTCTCCACTGATACACCTTTAAGGCATGCGTGTTCGTAGTTGCACAAGTTGTTTGGACAGAGAAGGTTTGTTACATATAGACCAATGATTCTCTCCAGTGACTTGAGAAGGAACGAGGAGAGACTTGTCGGTCTATAATCCTTTGCAGTCGAATGTGTGTCCTCTAGTTGAAATGGACGTATTTAAGTTCTATGCAACTTTTGAAGATGACCCTAAATCATTGGGTTATTATCTGTAGAGCATGCTGAAGAAATGCCGGAATAATCCCGTCTGGTCCAGCTGATTTATAGGGTTGGATCGAGTTCATTGCCCAATAGAACCCAAAGAGTCTGAATGTATATAACCTGTCACTGCCGGATCCAAACAGCCAAGGAAATGTGTACTCATAAAGAGTTCAAATGTTTCTTGGCTCGAATTCGTCCATGCTCCATCGGGCTGCTTAATATATCCCGGTGTTGTGGGGTTTTCCGCCAGGACCTTACGAAGTCTCACCGCCTCACTTTTGTTCTCAATTGATTCACAGTGTCTAGCCGAATAATCGTTTTTGGCCTTTCTTAACTCCTTGGTATACGAGTTGAGTTCGGCCCTGTATGAATTTTAGTCTATCTCTAATTTCCTCTGTTTTGCCTTGTTGAAAAGATTTCTGACCTCTGTTCTTCGCTTTTAAAACTCGCCATTACATCAAGGTGGGTTTGTTTTAATATCATTGCAAGATATGGTTGATGTTGTCGTCTACCCCTGGTGGAATAATATGTGTATCTAACCATTTAGTGTATGCTGTCCAACCTGTTTTACTTGGGTTTCTAAAAGGATTTATTTCATTTATATTCCTATCTATAGCTAAGAGCATCCTAAATTGATCCGCGAAGGATTTTATAGGCTAGACCCTAAAATTCCCTACGGAGATTTTTCATTATTACTCATTAGAGTGAGGTCTATAATTTTTTCCCTGTTTCTGTTTCTAAATGATGGCTCATCACCTTTATTACACAACACTAGTTTGGAACATAAAATGTATTGAAAGATTGACTCACCCTTTTTATTAATATGCTTGCCGCCCCATTGTGTATGGTGAGCGTTGGCATCACAATCCATCACCAGAGGTATCCTTTTCTCTGCGACTGCAGCCCCACTCCCAACGTGGAGGGGACAATATTGCCCACACGCAAGGATAGGCGGAACGCCGCGAGGATATCGAAGATGTTTGGCGACTTGCCGAAATCAGAGCTAAAGTCAGAGTAATCCGCCAAACTTTCTTAGGCCAAATGCATCCTTAACACCCAGAACAGCTGCGACTTAACGTCAAAGTGTATAAGGTCCTTCGACAGGACCATAACGGAACCCAAAAGGTACATAGCACCGGTACTGCCTCCTTTACAAGGAAAGATTTGTCCTTCAGCGACGTGTTGAAGAACAAAACTATATTCGCCGGCATCGATAGAAGTAATGCAGACGGTGCGATCACTTACAATCATTGGTAAACGATTTTACATAAGCTCCAAGCATCATACTGGACCCTTATGTTTTAAAACCCGGGGCGGCGGTTAGAGGATAGATGAACTGATCCAGTATGGTAACCCAGCTTTGCCCACACATGACTGGAAAGTTGCCAAGCTCGAGGATCCAGCGCGCCGTTATAGATCGGCTATCATTGTGATAAATAAGGACTCGTGACTCCTCTAGCGCAAACTCAAGGCGTTATACAGTTTGTATGGGTGACCATTGCTCTGAAAATATATAAAAAAGATGAGGACAGTGTACACGCTGTACCTTCACCAGCACTAGAGGCCTTAGTAGGGGAACCTGGTACAAAACCTCCAAAGATGGAAGTAGATATACCGTGCACCTCCTCCGCGGTTTCTTCAATTTCACCATTCACTATACTGGTTCCAATCGTCGACGAACACTCCGACATGGATGCAGTTGAGTCCACACCCGAGATCTTGGCGATGAAGAAGAGCTGCTACGATAGGATTATGAGTCCGAAGAAGACACAGACGGAACAGTTATGGGAGCTGGTCCGGCTGACTGTAACCAAGATGGTGCAGTTAGTTCAGATTAACAGCCAACACTCCAAACCTGCCTTCTTCTCCGGCTGTATAACAAAGGGGAAGACGTCGTACTGATATAATAACCCTGGATCGTTGGATCCAAGACTCAAGGACTTAGGACCCCAGGATACTGCCTGTTGCATGTAATGGATAAAGGTGATCCCAGGTGTTGCATATTTGTAAAAATGCATATTAATGCATATTTACTTCCTGACTTTAGCGATCGAAATCTGACGGAAGCAAGAGAGCAGACCAGCCATGGCGTGTACTGGATGACATCTGCATACCTTGGTCATGACCACCTAGGCCCTCTTCCTGGCGACAAGCTTAGGGAGCTTATCTCGATGGCAGAACGGCAGATGATATGCTTTATTATCAGGTGTGATGCAAACGCCCACCACACCGTTTGGGGCAGTACAAATATAAATGAAAGAGATGAGTCAATTTTTGATTTTATACTCGGCACTAACCTAATTGTAAGCAACATTGGGAATGAACTAACGTTCATCACAAAGCACTGACAGGAAGAGGGACCATTCGTTCTGTGGTCATATTTACATATTAGGCTTGAAAAAGTTAATTAGGCTTATTCTGCCACATCTGTTATTCTGCTATGAATTTTCTGTTATGATGCATAACAGATCTCCACCATAAAAGATATTTTATAATTGGTATTCAGGAGTTCGATCTTTTATAAAAGTCTGTTATAGAACTTCGAAAAAGAAACATTTATACGAACAGACCTAAAATCTGCTATCAAATTATCAGCTGTAGTAGGTAAATAAAAACTCTTGGCAGTAGGCACTGACTAATGAAAATATTAACCTGTGCAATTATCGTGTTTTGTTTCGCGTAGATAAATAATATATAATCTTTGCAATTTGTCCATAAAAGTTCCTGAATGTATTATATCCAATATATAAACTTGTGTAAAACTCCGGCAAGATAAGCGACACTTTCTTTTATGTTTCATCCATCAAATTTGTTCTGTGCTTTCGTGTATTCAAATAATTAGTTTGAAATTATTTACATGTTTGTGCTTGTTATTATGTATTTTAATATATTTTGTTATATCTGTCCTTTTACGAACAATTCATTAACAAAATAAATGCTTTTACTTCATATTTTGAAATCTTTTATGATAAAAGTAACAAAATTGTGTCTTTTATTCTTTTATGATTCATAAAAGATTCATAACAGATTGTGGCATGCTGAATACCAAAAATGCAGTTCGTAAAAGACTTGTTGAGAATTTCGAAGTTTTGACAGCTCATAGCAGATTTCTTAACAGATTTCATAGCAGATTTAGCATGCAGAATACCAAAATTAAAATTTATAAAAGATTTTTTGACAACTTAAACTTTTGTATGAAAATTCATAACAGAATAGCAGAGTAACAGAATAAAAGATCTCGCCGAATAGACCCAAATAAAAAAACAACTTTCCGGAATTATCGGAAACTAACTGGGAATTATATAAGAAAACATTCGAAAAACTAATTAGTCCATCACTTCTTACTCTACCCAAAAACAACAGCGACCTTAGACAAAAAGTCAATGTCTTCACCATCGCCGTAAATAGATCAATTGACATATCCTATCCTCTTATTTAGATAAAAGGAAAACAAAAACCCCGTTGATGGAATTCAGGGCTAGAACCGCTCAGGAAAAACTTTTTAACAGAGCTAAAAAATCGAGCCAAAACTCAGATTGGGACTCGTCAGAAGGACTTCGGACCGATTAGGTTATTTTCGTGCCTTCTAAAAACTCTAGAAAGACTGATAGATATTCATCTTCGTAGTACAATAAAGTCTAATCTAGTTTCTACTACTCAACACGCATACTGTAAGGGAAAATCAATTGAAACCGCCTTACACACGCTTGTACATAAAATATAATATTAATTGCATCATAAAGAGTACACTCTGGTAGCATTCCTTGACATTGAAGGTGCTTTCAAAAATGGCAATAATCAAATCAAAGAGCTTAGAAACCTTAAGGTGACCAACTTATTGACAGATCCTGGGGGCTATTCAGAAAGAAGAAATGCCAATAGGGGGACACCGCAGGGTGTTGTCTTATCCACATTTCTATGGAACACAGTGGTATGCAATGCTGATAGACCTGGAAGCGGAGGGATACAAGGTAATAGTTTATGCCGTATTAGGAAAGCACGCTCCAACTCTAACAGACTTAAATCAAAATGCTCTCAATTGACTAAAAATTTGGACAGCCAAATTCTGGATAAAAACCCAGCCAAGTCTAAACTTGTCCCCATTACTATGAAATAATAATAATAATAATAAATAATAAATAATAAATAATATATTTTTATTTCAAAAAAAGGTTTTACAAAAACATAATAGGTGGTGATATAAAATTAATTTTGACAATAACTTTAAGTTGCCTGTCAAGTTAAATAGCAAATTAAAAAATTAAGTTTAGTGCGTAGATTTATTTACATAATTCACGAAAATTCAATTAAAATTAGGCTGCGATACTTAATCGCAGCTTTTAAAAAAATGTTTAGGTTTGAGTAGCAATTGCCATTCAGAACGTTGAGAAGTTGAGAGCAAGAGATGATGTCACTGCCTAGAAATGTTTTTCTGTACCCTTTGAAGATTGGACATGTTCCTATGAAGTGATTAGTATTTTCCGATGTATCCATGTTACAAAGTATACATATACCATCCGCGTCTCTCTGGAACGCTCTTCCATTAAGATTAAGAAGCCCACAATGAGCTTTGAAGATGATGGTAACATCGTATTTTCGTTGCGACCGGGCGTGTTTTGTTTATTCTATAGTAAATTTGTTCAGATTATGTTATTTTCTTGCCCCTATTTTATAACGGGAAGTACTTCTAATTTAAATTTAGTTTGTTGCGGAATTTGCCAAGTTGGTTTCGTTCCGGAATCCACAAAACTAAGTAAATCTATATTAACCGCGTTAAAATTAAATTCAAATTTATTTTGGAAGTGCATAGCAAAAATCAAAGCTGTTCTCTTTTTTTATTAATAATAAGAGTGAATTCGAAAGTCTTCACCGCTCTCAAAATACAAATGCATCAAAAAGCCCTTGCGTCACGAAAAACCATTGCCTCTTTCAAAAACATCTTGTTAATTATACTACCACAATGCAGGAGGTATGAGAACTAAAGTATCAGATTTTTTCGTTGCTGCAGCCGACTGTCTGTATGAAATGATTGCCCTCACTGAAACGTTGTTGAGTGGTAACATCAACTTATGCGAACTATTTTCTTCGGATTTTGATGTCTTCAGAAAAGATCGATGTGCGATATAAACTGGATTGAATAGAGGAGGAGGAGTTCTATTTGCCGTTCGATCTGATTTAAAAATCAGACAACTTCCGCTTATCTATTATTCTATAGAACAATTATGTGTTTGTGTAGAATTTTCAACGTCCAATACTATTCAGTATAAAATAAATGTATTCTTTTTTGTATCATATATTCCACCTAATTCAGAAGCTCAAATTTATGAAAGTAATATTAAAATGTTCAACTGATTTCTGATAGTTTAGATTCAAATTCATTTATTGTAGTGTTAGGTGAATTCAATCTACCCAACATAAATTGGATATACATATACCGAAGAAGAAAAATGTATCTTTCCTTTTAATGTTACCAAAGATATTGAGTTTAATTTAACTGATTCTTAGTCTGCTATAAATTTTCAACAATTAAATTGTATTTATAATTCTATTGGAAGAATGTTAGATTTAGTTTTAGTCCATCAAGATATAGAATGTTTTGTTTCTGAAGCCGATTTTTTTTAAACAATAGTGTTCATCATAAAGCACTAAATGTATCTGTTTTAAATTATAAGAGTGATGTGTATGTAGGGTATTTTCCGGTAACAGGAAACATTTTTTATAAAGATAATTTTTCAAGCTGGTTGTGTTCACGATATCCCCATACCTGAGCACAGTACAGCATTATAGCTTCTGAAGCAGCATCATATATTTTAAATTTCGTAGAGTGTTGGACAGATTTATCCCTAAGTAGCCTGGACCATGTTGCATTGATGGAGTTCTTAGATGATCCCAAGACGTGTTATGTTTGAAAACTACGCCTAAATATTTGTACAAGCAGTTCTTCGCCCGCAATTTCGAAAGATTACAACTTCAGAACTATCAAGATTAACTTCAAAGTTCCACTTCCATTGCAGTATGTAATAAAACCGTTAATGAGTTTTTGTAGATCAGCAGGAGTATACGATAAGAGTACAATGTCCTCAGCATACAAGAGGGCGTTAATTTGAAGACCATCTAGAAATAGACCAATAGGTAGTTCGGCATGTAGATCGTTTAAAAAGAGGACAAAGAGAAGAGAGCTAAGTACACAGCCTTGTCGTACACCTCTGATAGTGAAGAAGAAATCCGATAGACTCGTGCCATCCCAAACACCTCAAACTTAATAGTTTGTCAGATATGCTCTCCATTTGCTTCATAGAACAACTTTTAATTACTTTGCAACGATCATCAATAGAATCTGCTGGTATTATTTTGGAAGGTACAAGTGACCTGAGCCTAGTATTATAGGCAATACATCGGGTTTCATATCATTTTATTCGAGGAAGTCTTCTGCGGCTGAAATTTGTTGTCCTTACTGTTGTTTTAAGCAGCAGATTAATGGCATATGGTCTGAGAAGGTTTCACAACCAACACTAAAGTCTTATTTGAAGCTGAGTATGAAAGGCAACAGTAGTCAATCACCGAAGAGCCTATGCTGCTTACAAAATTGTATTCACCATTAATATCGCTAAATCCTCTGCCATTTAGAATATATGCACCAATGTCCTCAAGGAATTCTAAAAAAAATTCAGCAGTTGCTGTCACAGGTTGAATGTTTAGAGAATCTCGTTTCCATTACAGACGATGGAGGAACCGAATTGGAATCGACTGTTCCTTTTGTACCAGTTCTCACGTTGAAATCCCAGCCAAGAATGAAATTGGTGGATGTAAATTTAGAAAAAAATTGTTTAAAAATGTGAAATCTCTGTTCCAATGGCAACAGTTCAAATAAAATGGAACTAAATTCAAATTAACTCCTAAAAAAACAACATTGAAGAATAATCATATCAGTTGTGGTTACAAACATAGGTTGATAGACAGGTTCGATTATTTTCTTGTAACCAAACCAACATCCACCACTGGCTCTACCGAAGTTAATTGTTTTTGTGGCTGAAATCCATTTTAGTTTAAAACCAGTAAAGTAGTTTTCATAGTTCTTAAAATTTTCAGATAGAACAAACGTTTCAAATAAAAAGAAAATTTGAAATTTACAAATATATTTAAAAAAAATTACACAATAAGGTTTTATTTCCCTCAAGTATGGAAAACGGCGTTTATAACCCCTATTCACAAAAAAGGTAAGTGTGACCTAAGTGTGACGTGAAAAACTATCGCCCCATCGCTAAACTATCGCATATACCCAAAATATTCGAAAGCATTTTGTATGAAAACTTAAGTTTTCATTGCAGGTCTCTCATTCCCCTAGACAACACGGATTCCTCAAAGGCAGGTCAACAACAACAAACCTCGTTGACTTTGTTTCATTTTCCCTCGCAGCCTTGGAGAATGGAAAAGAGGTCGATGTTATTTCAACAGATTTTAGTAAAGCTTTCGATAAAATCTCCCACAAACTTATTCTTTTTAAACTTTCCACCCTCGGCTTTGAACCGGTTTTGTTGAGATGGATGTCTTCTTATTTAGAAACCCGTTTTTACAGCGTTCGATTCAGATCCGTCTTATCAAGCCGTTTTTTAGCTACATCCGGTGTCCCCCAAGGCAGCCATTTAGGCCCTCACCTCTTTATTCTAAGCATCAATGACATTGAAATGATAGTCAAACATTCCTCCCTTTCACTCTACGCAGACGATACTAAGTTTTACAAGGTAATTTCTTCTCCTGAAGACTCTTCCCACCTCCAAGAGGATATCGACAATTTTTCAATATGGTGCTCCAAAAACTGCTTGGAGCTTAATATTTCCAAGTGCCAATCAATTACCTTCTCACGTAAACGCATCAAATATCCTCCCCGTCTCTGTCTTCTGCACGGTCAAACCATTCCCCCCGTTCAGGTGATCCGTGACCTTGGGATTATTTGCGACAATGAGCTGAATTTTCTCAAACATATCGACGATATAATCCTTAAGGCAAATTCAGCACTTGGCTTCGTGAAACGTTGGTCCAAGGAATTTGCTGACCCCTACGTTACCCGATCCCTTTACATATCATTTGTTCGTCCGCTTCTTGAATACGCTTGTCAAGTCTGGTCGCCTTACCAACAAGTGCACATTGCCAGAATTGAGAGTATACAACGCCGCTTCGTTCGATTTGCTCTTCGAGGTCTTAATTATAATAATCCTTTAATATTACCTCCTTATCAAGACAGAATCAAACTTCTCAATCTGAATTCGCTGAAAGATCGAAGAGAAATATTTGACATTCTCTTCATTCACCGAATGTTTTCTGGTTCCATTGATTGCACAGCCCTTATTGAATCCATCTTTCTAAATACTAACCCTCGTAACACTCATAATCCTCGTCTATTCTATCTTCCCACCCATCGAACCTCTTATGGCTCCAACGAACCCATCTCCCGAATGCTGAGAAGCGTCAATTCTAACGCTTCCTGTTTTGACTTTAGCATTAGTACTCCCTGCCTAAAGCTTCGTAAGCCTCCCTACCAGTTAATTTTAGTCTTAGCTATTAAGTTTCTTAGTTTTTAAGTTATATTAAGAAAATAGCTTGTATTAAGCCAAATAAATGGGGGCTTTGCCCCCACCAAAATTTAAAAAAAATTTATTTACAAGACCAGCTATATTGTAAGACAAGACGTGACAGGCAATGGATTGCTAATAACTGATATTGTTTTGATGTGTTTTGGATGCTGCCACAACCTGGATGCTGAGACCGAGTTGGAATTACTCCAAAGGTTTACGATGAGCTCCTTGTCAGCTTCATTAAATGGAGTAATGGTACTCGTACCACCCTTGCTGCATTTATACCGCCGCCGTCCATCAACCAAAATGGTCCAATGCTTTATCTCAATCTTAAGGTGAGTATCCACTTTTAAAAGACATCTCTTCAATTGGTGAAGATAAAAACCCTCGGATCGTTCATTTAAAGTAAGTTCCTTATTAATTGATATCGAAGTATTTTTCAAACGGCTCGATGAAGATAAAATGGTTTTTACATCGCTTACACTAGAAAGCTCAAAAACACAAGACGAAGACTTTTGGTTGCTGGTTTGCAGTTGTAGTTTTGAATTTAAATTTTACTCAACTTCGGACGTTGGTATAATATAGAGCTGATGTTGAAAAAAAGGTGCAAGAGGTAAGGAAATATAGTTGAGCAAATTGTAGATCTTAATTTTTTGCTCTTGCGGTGTATTATCCTATTACCTACATACATTGTATACGTTTTACATTTATACATACGATATACTCGCACAATTTTGCACATTGGAAAATGTGGTTGCCACACTCAATCAAATATCAACTGCAACAACTTTTGTATTTTCTTAAACCCTTTTGCAACTATAAATCTTGAATTTTCTTGGAGCAAATTTTAGCACAACCACTCACTAGACTTTTTCTCTTAGTCACTAGGAAATATACTAGGTCTCATACTAGTCAAAAAGTTGAGCTGGAAATCCAATATAAAAGAAAGAGTAAGTAAAGCAACAGCTGCACTCTTCTCTTGCAAAAAAGCATTGGAAATAAATGGGGCATATTTGCACGGATTGCCCACTGGTTGAACACAGCGGTTGTGAGACCGATAATTACATATGGGGTAGCAGTATGGTGGACTGAATTGGACAAAGTCACATATTGTGACAAATTTAATAAGGTCGAAAGGTCAGCCAGCTTATGTATCAGTGGAGCACTCTGCTCTACGCCCTCTGCTGCCCCAAAATACTACTTAACGTTACATCCCATGATATTTTTGGTAAACAAGTGGCTGCGTGCACAGCTATTCGTTTCACGGCTAATTCTCAATGGACTAGCAATTCGATAGGCCATTCTAATATTCTAAATACATTGGGATCAAAACTAGGACCATCCGACTACATCAAACACCAGCCAATCTTCGACAAGAACTTCCAAGTTACCATCCCACCAAGATCCGCTTGGGAGGATGGAAGGTTCTTAAAAGATGACTCAGCTCACTTCTATACGGTCGCTTCAAAAACCGAAGAGGGAGTTGGCGCTGGTGTGTACTCAGACAGACTAAATCTTAGTCTCTCTTTCCGTCTCCCTGACCATTGTAGCGTGCTCCAAGCGGAAATTCTGGCGAATAAAGAGATCCTATTCTGGCTAAGGGAAAACGTGATATTCACATCGGATACCGTACCTTTTCTGATAATCAAGCAGCCCTCAAATAACTTGGCGCTGTTTCCACAAACTCTATAACTGCCCATAACTGTCGATCGTCTCTCAGGGAGATGGCAGAACAGTTTAACATTCACCTTATTTGGGTGGCGGGACATTTTGGGAAACTGCAAAGTCGATGAACACATAAGAAATGGAACTTAATTACCAATTAAACCAAAAATGGAAGAAATCTGTATACATATCGCTACATGTAGACTTACGTTACAGCAAAATACCATAAAACAAACAAACATAAAATGGTAAAACATCTATACTTCTCAGAAATAAATTCAAAACGCTCAAAAGGTCTGCTCTTTTTGAGCAGGAAACACCTTGGCTCAGTAATAGGTTTCATAACTGCACACTGCTTAGTTCTCAAATGACTTTGGCAGAAGTTGTATGGATGAGGAGGAAGAGGAGACTGTCGTACATTAAGGAGTATAAGAAAGAAAACCAATTGTGATTTCTTTCTTGACATCACATGTTTTATTTTTTTATCCTTTAAGTGGATGAGGCAAAGAGGAAAACAAAGTTGATCGTTCATACATACGATAACATTTGAAGGTATTTTGTTTCTCGTTTTATTTGTGTTTGTAGCAATTTTATTAATTTTGCTGCTTTTTCATTCATATACATAGTTTTGCATTCTTGAATTACGTACTTGCAATGCTACTTACTTACTACAATTTGGTACTGAATATTGTTGGGGTAGTTTATACATCTCATGTATAGGACAATGGTATAGGACGATCTAATGGCGTACAAAACAGCTCATACAGTTGAGGTCATCAAAAGTCTCTTGCAGAGTGACTTCGACAAGATTCAGCGATATTGTGATGACTGGAAGTTGAAAATCAACTTCCAGAAATCAGAAACTATTTTGTTTAGGGCTCCGTTGTCTGGCGCCTCAAGGGATACGAGAAAGAACTGGCGCAAGCTGGTGATCGTAGGGCCACATGGACATCCACTGGCGAGTAAAAGTGTAGTAAAGTACCTTGGCATCTGGTTGGATCAGTACCTGTATTTCGACAGACATATAGGTGCTGCTTTGGCCAGGGCTAGGGGAGCCTTAGCCTTGACAAAACGACTGTTTTATAGCAGCCGTCTTGACAGCAGGGTGAAGGTGATTTGCTACATGGCCCTCATCAGGCCGATGATTGCCTACGGATGCCCGGTGTGGTTCAACGTTGCCCCATCTCAAATGGAAAAGATTCGGGTGTTTGAGAGGCAATGTCTTAGACGTTGCCTTGGATTACACAGAACACCAGAGTCGGAGTACACAAGATATTATTCCAACCAGGTTCTATACAACGGAGCCAACATAAACAGAATAGATAATTTTTTGTTCAAGCTGATTCGGGGTCACGTTGCAAGAGCGATGTCCTCAACTAACAGCTTAATTTTCGGGGCTTATTACCCCAATAACGAATATTTTGAGAGTGCGCGGTTAAGTGGTTACATCCCTCCCGAGGCATTCCTCTATTTAGACAGTCGAGGGCTGATAGAGGATGGAGGGGCGGTTCCGCTCATCTACCACGTCAGCCGGAAAACTGTGGATAGGCGACTCCTGTATAGTCGAGACGTCATCGCTCAAGGTGGAGAAGAGCGCCTTCGGTTCAGTAGGACTGTGTCCGATCGGGACCGGAGGGATAGGGCGAAACAGGAGAACCAGTTCTGGTGGCTCTCTGAACAGCATCATAATATTTAAGGTCGATGAAGATAGTATATCTTGACCGACTTATATAGATTTAGTGCAATTAGGTATAGGGAACAGTCAGGGTGGCACCAAAAAAAATTAAAAATATGTATGTATGCGGGGGCATACGTGCATGTATCTGCGTGTCTGTACATGTATGTGCGTACGTATATGTATGTGCGCATGTACATGTGTGGGTGGGTTGCATGCTGGTGGGTGTCTGCATGCATATAAAAAATAAACAAAAAAAAAAAAAAAAAAAAATTTAAAAACGAAAAAAATGCTGCTGTGGCTGTTCTAGTTTTTAAGTAGTTATAAGTATTATTAGGTATTTTAAGTAGTTTAAGTTATTTTTAGTTATAAGTTAGTTTTATTTGGTTTTGATTGTTTTTGATATATATTTAGGTTTAGTTTATAGGTAAACAAAAAAAAAAAAAAAAAATGATCAGATACCAAGTTTTTTGTATAAAAGTTTCTTGAAATATTAAATAAATAAAAAAAAAATTAGATTTAATTAAAATAGTTTTTAGGTCGAAAGACATTAGTTGTAAGAGTTATTGTTTAATTTAGAGCGCCCGTAAAGGGCCAGTAAATTAGTTGTAAGTTATTGATAATTAGGCTAGTTTTAAACATTTTTGTCTAGCTTTAAGATAGTTATAAGTTAATATGAAATAAAAATGATTTTATATAAAAAAAACAATGGTAGTTTGTATGTTTGTTTATGGTTTGGATTTTATTTATTTCATTCTAGGTACCTATTTGGATTTGGTGATTTTTTTATGGCCTTTGTTTCAATAAGTAGGATTCGCTATTAAAACCATTACTTTCTTACCTCGTAACGAATGATTTTGGATTGAATGTCTTTTTGTGACATTATGTGTTTTGCTTGGCAGCTATAAAAAAAAAACAAATATGCCTACCTACCTATTCATTTATCAATATTCTTAATTTTGTAATATTATTAATTTATTTTGTCTGTAGGTATGTAGGTAGGTACACTGCCACAAAATAAATATTTCATTCACAAGACAGCATTTGAGAAACTTCAAAACAACTATGTATTGTAAGAATCTGTACAAATCCGCCCGCTCAAAATGCTTTATAAAAATTTTAAATAGCTAGGTAAGTTAAAAAAATATAATTATTTTGTCAAATTTTAAGTAGGTACCTACCTATTATTTTATATATTGTTTCAGACTTGATTTCAATACTTGTCCAAAAGCAGCTCAGTCAAACTTTCAAAATCAGTCTGTCAGTCTGTCATTCTGTCAGTCTGTTAGTCTCTCTGTATGTATATATAGAAACCTACAGCTCAAACGGGTGATCCGAATTGCTTCAAACTTGGTCTATTGAGTTTTTTAGGTATTGTGCAGAGGGGAAATTGAATTTTTTTTTAGCTCAAAATATAACGGTGCCTGCCATATAAAATTCAATATTTCGAAAACGGGTGGGCGATTTTTTTAGAAATTTTGTTTTTAAATTTATATTATTAAATATTTAAAATGTTCATACCAATTTTTTTTGGAAAATAATTTAGAAATTTATATATAAAAAACTAATTTAAAAACGACTTTAAAAATACTTTAAGCCGTTTCCATTAAGAATCTTTTGCATATAATGTGATCGAACATAGGAGCAAGTACGTGCGATCCTGTCATGCATTTTATTTTTTTAAAGCCTTTAAATATTTAAAAAGACTACATACTGAATTATAAAATTCAAGGAATAGCTACATGAGTGTGTATGCACCTACGTACAATGTATATTTAAGTCTAAATTATGAGGGGTATTCACGATCTGGTGTACCAAGTCTTGTAAAATTGTAAAATTTAATTTTTTTACAACAGACTGTGAACACACCTTTAATAATCTGTAGCAACACTGAAGCAAATGTCAAAATCTGTTTCACATTTATTCTGAAGAAGGCTTAAGTTTGTGTTAAAAAAATCTTACACCCTTGTATTTTTCTGTTACAATAGGGTTCGGGTATTGTAAAAGTGTAAGATTTTGACATTCAGTATATTTTGTTGTTGTAGTGCAAAAAAATGCTACACTTTTACACTTTCACAATGACACAAGACCAGATACACCGGATCATGAATACCCCTATGGATTTTAATCATGTAACTTGGGAGGGTAAAGTATACCTATACCTACATAGATGGAACCTAGGTATGTAAATATGTACATACCGTGAATGTGAAAAGTAAGTAACTACCCATATGGTTTGTTGAATAATATACAATATAAACAATAAATTAAAAAAAAATCGATTTCCAACAATATAAAACAAAAGCTTTATTACAACAGTAAATCAAAATAAACATAAAAATTCAAAATAAATCTAATTTTCACTAATAAAAAAGTAAAAATATTCCATATTTTACATGTCAAAAGTAAATAAAACTCTTTTATTTCTTTATTAAATATATTCAATTAGTACTTCGTTTGGCTCTCTTCAGACTTTATAACTTCTTTAAGTCTACTTGGAATGGATTGAACAAAGTTATTTGTAACATCAGAACATATTTGGGACCATTCTTCAACTAAAGCCTTTTTTAAATCTTCTTTGTTCTCTTTAGTCCTTTTACGAATTTGAGTATCCAAATGATCCCATAAATGTTTATGGTGTTTAGGTCCGGCGATTGTGAGGGTGATCGAGCTGTTTTGAAGTTCGACAAAACAACCATTCTTTAACGAGCCGCGAGGTATCCTTAGGATCATTGTCTTGGTGAAAGATCCAATTGCTAAGCAAACCAAATTTGTCTACGCTCGGTTGCACGTTTTTCCTTAGGATGTGAAGATAGTCTTGCTTATTCATTGTTCTTTTAATGAAGACAAGTTTTTCGACCACAGATGCCGACATACACCCCCACCTCCATGTTTCAGTGGTTTTCTTCCATTTTGTTCACTACATTTTCTATTTAGCTTTTTAGCTTTTATAATTTTCAAGTACGTTTGCAATTTTCCAATGTTTTAAATTTTTCAAATTTATCAATATTTTTTTCACTGAAACAAGGTTTCTATTAAGAATTCGGCCATTTTCCCGATATGATGTTCCTTTTTTTTCAATTCCAAAATAGATTTTTGCGTTTCCAAAGAAATTTCACTTCTCATTGTTAAAAAGTAATTTTGCACTACTGTTAGGCTTTTAAACACAACTACAGCTTACAATCTGAAGTGATATAAAAAGAAAACTTTACCTCCACCGCCATAACTATTAAGTTTTTTTATATTTTATTACTAACAAATGTACTAGTTTTATTTTGAATTTTATTTAAAAATTTAAGGCTAATAAATTAAGCCTTTGTTTTATATAATTGAAATTCCATTTATGATTATTTATTTTTATTAAATTGTATATTATTCAATTAATCATATGGGTTTGTACTCACTTTTGATACTCACAGTACATATATAATAAAATTAAAGGATGTAAGTGGTAGGTAGCTATATACATATACATAATCTTATATGATTGGTGAAATATACATAATATTCATTTGATTTTTAAAGATATGTAACCATGGTACCTATCATAAAATATGTATGTATTCAGTAACGTTAATAGCAACAAAATGTCTGTATATAGGGCAAAATTGAAACGCAAATTTAAAGTAGTAATGTTATTATTATCTATGTGTAGATGGTCCGAATAATAGTTTCATTTAAAAAAAAATCAATGATAGAATATATTTTTGTTTTCTTAAAAGTGGACTCCACTATTCTAAGAACGCACACATAATTATTTAATCAAAATTTTTTTCTAACTTTTGTGTTACAACGGTACCCGTTGTTTTTTTGTTTCGGCACAACATTTTTGTTTAAGTACCTATTCAAGATAATGTCAAACAACTATTAAATACGAGGTTTTGAAAAAATCAATTAAGTGTTTTTCGAAACATATTGAGTGAAACAAATTTGTTGAAATATTTTGGTTTACAATACTGTTTAAGTTTTTGGGAGCGTCTCCATAATTAAATTTAAAAAATTGTGTTCCAGAAAATCGTCAACCATAACCATTTTGCCAAAAAAAAAACAATTACCAAGTACCTTTTCCCTTCATTAATCCACTAATTTTGTCAAGATTTACCTTTATGGCATAATAAAATGTACCGTTATTTTTGGTCTCAAAAAATGCAAAAAACCTATGGGCATATACCTATTACCGAAAGAACATTATTATTACCAAGTTGAAGAAAATCTGTGCATGCGTTTAGACAGATAGACGGAATTGCTGGACCCAATTAATTCGTGTTCTCTATCATCGTAATGTAAAGTTTGATCAAAATCTCGAGTTAAATTTTTTTACGAATCCAAAACTTTATAATACATATAAGTATGTATCTAGGTAGTAAAAAGTTATACACATTCTTTTCAATCAAAAATGCAAAAAATAATGCATTCCTAATGATAGGTATAGGTACGTATTAAATAAAATAAAATGAAAAAGTTTTCTCATAAAATTTATTTTTTAAATGTTAGTAGGTACCTATACCTACATACAATGGTATCATATTAGAAAAACGTAAATTAATTGCCTTAATATGGTTATGTAACAATAAATAATATCTATACCTACGTTGGAAGTATTTTATTTACCTCTTAAATTTTTACTCTAATACGGTTTGAACCTGAATTTAAATCACAAGCATTGTAGGTATTTAAATATCTTATTAAAGGTCCTACATAAGTACATACCTACCTATCTTCAATGCCACAACACTTTTATCACACAAAGAGTTTATTTAAATTCATAGGTAGATAGGTATAGCTTGAACCAATTCAGTTGGCCATTCTACTGCGCAGGTCTCTTTAAATTTCTTTGCTCTACTCTTTAATTCTTAAAGAGACAGAAAAATCACTGAAAAAAAGAAAAAAAAGATGTACATGCCAGCGTTGTTTTCAATGACGCTGCTGCGATGTGCGATCATACTGAAGCACTAAGGAGGGTGAATTTTGTTTATTGTTTCGCTCACAGTAAAATAGAAATGAATTTCCAGCGATGGACTCTCTTTGAATAAGATATGATCATGGTTTATTTTTCTTTCATAGCTTGATGTCTAACAAACTATTTCATCTCTGGTGAGATAAAAAGAAAAGATTTTTAAGTGTAAACCTTACTTCGAAAAAATAAAATTAATAATTTTTGTTTTTATTATTGGGACAAATTTCAGTGCACCTATAATAAAAAAATAAGTCTATTGCAAAATGCAATTGGGTTAGACAAAAAAACTACCTGCGAGCTGCGACATAGGATTAATGACAAAAACCTTAGGGATTATTGTTTATTTCTATGTTTTATGATTTGTGGCTTAGTAACAGAAAGGTTCTGGGGGCGTTGTGTTTATATTTATTTTATGGCGTTAGTGTATATTTGATATATTTTTTTTTTGACCTGTGGGGTTGGGATATTTGGTTTGGTTTGCAATTCAGTTTAAAAAAAACAACCAAGAATAATACATTGAAATACATTTAAAAGAAATTATAATGGATCCATTTAGAAAAGGAAAACCTATTGGAAGCCAGGCGCGTAAGATAATTGTTAAGATATATAATGACAAACTGGAAGCAGCAAAGAATTCGTTTCTTGAAAATCCTGTGAGTTATGCAACAACGCAAGCAGTGGAAACTACTGGAGTTTCTGAACGGTCAATCAGAAGGATTATTAAGGAATACGAAGAGACAGGAGTTGTACAGTCACCAAATAAAAAAGTGCAGCATACGAAGTGGAAAAGTGGACTAGACGAATTTGACATCGCAGCTATTCGGCGTATAATGCACAACTTCCACCAGGAGGAAAAAATGATGATATACTTAAAAATGTTGAGACAACGAATACAGGAAGATCTGGAGTTTAACTTAAGTATTACTTCTCTCAACAGGATTCTAAGAAGAAACGGATTTAGCTACAAAAAAACTCAAAACAACCGGAAACTTCTCTGTGAAAGAAATGATATTAAACTCATGCGAGTGAAATATCTGAGAAAAATCCGGGAATACAGAACAAGAGGATATGATATCATTTATTTGAACGAAAGCTATATTCATAGCTCACACACAAGGCCACGGGCTTGGACTGATGACAGTAGCAGTGGGTTGAAGACGCCAATTTCAAAGGGAAAGAGGCTGATAATGGCGCATGCAGGTGGTGACAAAGGTTTCGTGAAAAACTCCTTACTTTTATTCAAATCTGGAACGAAAGCGGGAGACTATCACGACGACATGAACTTCGAAAATTTCTGCAAATGGATCCAAGAACAAGTTTTGAATAACTTGGAGCAACCTTAAGTTATTGTAATGGACAACGCCTCGTACCACAATAAATTAGAAGAAAAACAAATTACTTCTGCTAGCAATAAATCCGAGATGATACAATGGCTAAACGAAAACAATATTCCGCATACTATACAGATGTTGAAACTTGAACTGTATGACCTAATAAAAGGACACCGAGCTACACACAACCCAAAGCATAAGATTGACGATATCATTCACGGCATGGGACATGAGGTTCCACATTTACCACCCTATCATCCAGATCTCAATCCCATTGAAAATATTTGGGCAACTGTCAAGCAAGAGTAGGTTCGCGAAACACAACATTCAATTTATTGGATGTTCAAAAATTAGCAGAGGAGGAATTTTCAAAAATAACGGCTGAAGACTGGCAAAAAGTGTGTGAAAAAGCCATAAGAACTGAGGAAGAATACTTTTCTCACGACCTTACGTGGGACACAATTTCGGATTCTATTATAATTAATCCAGGTGAAGATTCTTCAACCGACTATGAAAGCGACATTAGCTCTTAAAACTAAGTATATGTAAATGAACATTTATTATTTAAATTATATTATTCTTATTTATATTATTTTTATTTTATTATTATGTTTCATACTTATTTCTGAAGTACAAATTTATAATAATTATTTTAAGGTAAAATAAATTCTTAAAAACTCGTAGGTAAAAATTATTCAAACTTGTAAACACTAATCTAACTAATTAACACTAATCTACAATTAATCCCAAAACCCCACAGATCAAAAAATTATAAATACATATATCAAATAAACACTAACACAATTAAATAAATATAAACATAACGCCCCCGGAACCTTTCTGTTACTAAGCCACAAATCATAAGACATAGAAATAGACAATAATCCCTAAACTATTTGTCAAAGCAAAGTTGAGTTATGCACTGTAAGATTTAAGGAAAAATTTTTACTCATTAAATATCTTGTGCACCATTTTTGTTCCCTTAAATCCTCTCTCTGCGCAACCGACCGTTGGCCAACTAAATTGGTTCAAGCTATATTTAAAAATTGCTTGAATTACACTCATCAAAACTCAATTACTTATCTACAGCACCAATTAATTTAAATTTTTTTTTTTAAACTCAAAACAAACCGGCGGACAAATTTATTTTCAAACAAATTTATTGCCGAAACGAAAAGTGCAGTAAATCAAGGTCAAAAACAGTTTTTTTTTTAAACACAAAACGAACAGATGGCAAACATTTAATCCACACATACCTATATATATAATTATAATAATGCCAAAACCAAAACTAGGTCGAACGAGATACAATTCTTCCAAGAATATGTATACATGCATATGTATGTATGTAGGTAGATTCTCCAATTTTAAATAAATGTGAGGAAAGAAAAATACACAAAAAAAAATACAATTTCTTTTCTCTTGCTTTAATATTAGGAAATGTTATAGCATATGCATTCGTCTCCCTTTTGGTTTTCACTTAAAAAGGTATAATTTGTTCTCTTGTTTTAACTTTAGAAAATGTTAAAGCATATGCATTTTACTCCCTCTTGGTTTTCAATTAGTCTCTACACATTTTGCAAATGAGCTCGAGATAGTAATTCCTATAGAATCTACCAGGTGGATTCCTCTTCATGAAAGTACTATAGAAATGTATAAACAATGGATCAATAACTATTTGTAAGGCTGTTTCCTTTGTTTTAAGTAAACTTAACAAAATAAACAACTTCTTTTTTGGTTTTAATTAGTTATTTAAAATTCAACATACTAAAGTAAAAAAAAATTTTTTTTAAAATGGTACACTCGGTATTTTAAACGTCACCTTAAAATGATGACTGGAAGTTGAAAACCAACTTCCAGAGATCAGAAACTATTTTGTTTAGGACTCCGTTGTCTAGCGCCTCAAGGGATACGAGAAAGAACTGACGCAAGCTGGTGATCGTAGGGCCACATGGACATCCACTGGCGAGTAAAAGTGTAGTAATGTACCTTGGCATCTGGTTGGATCAGTACTTGTATTTCGACAGACATATAGGTGCTGCTCTGGCTAAGACTAGGGGAGCCTTTGCCCTGACAAAACAATTGTTTTATAGCAATCGTCTTGACAGCAGGGTGAAGGTGATTTGCTACATGGCCCTCATTAGGCCGATGATTGCCTATGGATGCCCGGTATGGTTCAACGTTGCCCCATCTCAAATGGAAAAGATTCGACGTTGCCTTGGATTACACAGAACACCAGAGTCGGAGTACAAACGATATTATTCCAACCAGGTTCTATACAACGGAGCCAACATAAGCAGAATAGATAATTTTTTGTTTAAGCTGATTCGGGGGCACGTTGCAAGAGCGATATCCTCAACTAATAACTTAATTTTTGGGGCGTATTACCCCAATAACGAATATTTCGAGAGTGCGCGGTTAATTGGCTACATCCCTCCCGAGGCATTCCTCTATTTAGACAGTCGAGGGCTGATACAGGATGGAGGGGCGGTTCCGCTCATCTACCACGTCAGCTGGAAAACTGTTGATAGGCGACTCCTGTATAGTCGAGACGTCATCGCTCAAGGTGGAGAAGAGCGCCTTCGGTTCAGTAGGACTGTGTCCGATCGGGACCGGAGGGATAGGGCGAAACAGGAGAACCAGTTCTGGTGGCTCTCTGAACAGCATCATAATATTTAAGGTCGATGAAGATAGTATATCTTGACCGACTTATATAGATTTAGTGCAATTAGGTATAGGGAACAGTCGGGGTGGCACCAAAAAATTAAAAATATGTACATATGTATGCGGGGGCCTACGTGCATGTAACTGCGTGTCTGTACATGTATGTGCGTATGTACATGTATGGGTGGGTTGCATGTTGGTGTGTGTCTGCATGCATATAAAAAATAAACAAAAAAAATTTTAAAAACGAAAAAAAATGCTGCTGTGGCTGTTCTAGTTTTTAAGTAGTTTTAAGTATTATTAGGTATTTTTAGTAGTTTAAGTTATTTTAAGTTAGTATAAGTTAATTTTATTTAGTTTTAATTATTTTTAATCTATATTTAGGTTTAGTTTATAAGCAAAAAAAAAAATGATAAGATACCAAGTTTTTTTTTGTAAAAGTTTCCTTGCAAAAATAAAATAAAATAAAATAATTAGATTTAATTAAAATAGTTTTTAGGTCGAAAGACATTAGTTCTAAGAGTTATTATTTAGTTTAGAGCGCTCGTAAGGGGCCAGTAAATTAGTTGTATGATATTTGATAATAAGGCTAGTTTTAAACATTTTTGTCTAGCTTTAACATAGTTATAAGTTAATATGAAATAAAAATGATTTAAAACTTGTCTTAAGTTTGATTGGTCCAGGTATACAATTTATGTTTTTTTTTGCGTTCTAATTACAGGATTTCCAAAGTTGGCAGGATTCTTGGCAGTTTTTTTCCTACAAAAAAATTTGCATGTTTTTCAGCAGTTTTTGTAGTCAAAAAATCATACTACAACCACTTTTTAGCAGGATTTGAAATATTTCATTGGTCAATTAATTATTGCAATATCAAAATTACTTGGAAGGTTACAATCTAAGATGGACCCATGCTGTTAGAAATAATAACCTTGGTAGAGTGAGTGGTGGTATGCTCTTTGGTATCAGAAACAGTATTTCTGGTAAAAATTTCAATGCAAGTTAAAAAATTACCCAAAATAAAACTCTTAACACCTCGTCATCATACCAATCTATCTTAATTTTGGATGGTGGAGTTCTGACTTTGAGAAAAAAAAAAATAAAATTTTATATTCAATGAAAAAAAAAAACGAAAATAAGATTATCGGAGATCTTAACAGCCAAATTAGGAGACTTCCAAAATCCAACGTTTCTCAACCAGGTACAGTTTTCATGTGAAAGAAACTCATTGGACGGTTGTAAAAATAATGTTAATGTAGGCTTCCTTATATATATGTAGATGTGGTGTAGGATTTTGGCTTTGTTATTTTAAATATGATTTCTAAATTTGATTCAAACGGCAATTTTACTCTTATATCTGCCTAGGGTTGCTCGGTGATAGATTACTGCCTTTTTAAAGGTAGTGAGTGACTTCATGTAATTAAGAATTTCGATGTGTATCCCGCAAGTTACTCATCCCATTTACCTATTCGCATCTCGTGTGTTTCAGAGACAGTAAAAAACAAAACGCAATTCAACCTCAAATTGAATATAGTAGCAGACAACTTCGTTGGATTGAAAAATGGGCTGATGTATGTAAAGGAAATATAATCTATATATATACATTAAAGTTTGCGTTTGTGTACGTTCGCTAACCAGCCAAACCGGTTGACCAATTTTCTTAATTTTTTTTTGATTAAAGAGGAAAAAGGGTAGAAGGTTTATGAAAACACAAAAAAATTGAAAAAAAAAGAATTTAACTTTCAATTATTTTCCAATGCAAAATTACGTTGGAGAGCGCGGGAATCTGTGTAGCTTCCGTGATTTTTCGAATAGTTTAACAGAACAAACGGGTAGGTATCGAATAAAAAAATATTAAATTATGGATTTTTTTATAATCTACACGCACTCAAGGGATTATACTACTCTTTAAATGTTTCAACAGAGCGCGGGCGTGAGGTTAAGGAAGAGAAAGAAGGATAGGAAAGATGTGTGGCGTGATGTTTTGAGACTAGAGCTGGTTGTTGTCTCAGATTTATCTCCATGGATGGTGGCTGAACTAATATGGAGAGAATTACTGTTTCTTATTTATTTATGACTCTTATAATTCGCATTATTTTTATTTATTTCGTTGTCATATTTATGGGTATACTAGTTTACTCAATCACATGTTACTAGTGTTATGCCTGAACAGCATGTAATGAATAAAACAGCAAATCATTTTCAGACAATTTTTAGAATTAGTTTTTAATGGAATATAAGAATACATAGACAACGGCAGGAATCGAACCTGCAGCCACGAGTTTGACAGGCGAGCACACAACTATCGCGCCACGGCCACCCCCAAATGTAAATAAAAAATTTAAATTTCTTTGCGGCTTTAAACTGCCGAGAAAAATATGAAAAAATAAAACAAAAAAAAAATTAGATATTGGCGCCGAATACATGTACATACTAAATTATTATTTTGTAAATATTTAAAATATTTACAGAACTAATGACCGCGTTATTTTTTCATTTTTTTTAAATCCAGAAAACTATAAATAATGAAGGAAAATCACGCAGTTTTACGTACACAAAACACGATAGGTATAACTTCTCAAATATAAAAAGTATTGCAATCAAATAAACTTATTTACGAAGCTGCTGAAGACAAAAAACATTTTTTTCAACACATTCGCAGCAATTTAAAATGCATGGCATAAGCCAATTTGTTGGTGAAGTTTGAGTTCAATGGTTTGGGACACCCAGCATCTTCGAAACTGTTGGTCGAAACTCTTCGTTTGCGCTTAACTATACATGGCCAATGTTGTCAACATTTAGTTTTTGTGATTTGTTGAAGAGTAAACACATGCGGTAGAGAAAAACAAGTTGTTGATATAGGGTGATGGAGCCAGTGGTCGGTCACCTTACTTTTTTTTACGTTTGGCTGTCCCTTAAAATTTAGTTGTTCGAGTTTTTGATATAAAATTTAGATTATCTGATTTCTTGGAATGTCTAAATTTTGAAATTATTGTTTTTTTAGTCAATTTGTCATACAGAACTAAATATTTCAAAAAAAAATTAAATGAAAGTGTGATTCTTATAAAGTCGGCCCCTTATTCTCCAGAGGTCGGCCACATGAGTTTCCAGTAGTCAGCCTCAATATACAAAATTATATTTTCATACTAAATATGTGTCTACTCGTATTTCCAATTTGATAGAATGTCATTTTAATATTTAATATAAACAGTTCAGTTAAATAAGAAAATGTGATTGTAAGATTTTATTTGGTCTAAGAACACCATTTTATATTAGGTACAAGGACATAGACTTTTTTTTACAAAAGTTAATTAATGGGAAAAAATACATTTAATTTATATGAAAATGAAAACCAATAATAATATTAACTACATGCCTTAAAGACCTAAGGTCTTTATAAAAGCAACGTGAATTGCAAGGAACTAATTAGAATTAATAGATTTCTATTATAGGAATATTTGAAGCTACTAAGTTTGTTTTACATGTAATAAATATTTACATATTTCAGGCAAATGTTATTAAACATTGCTTTAGATAAATTAACAAAAAGTATTAATATTTATGAAAAAGTTGTTTTTTTTTTTAATATGTTTTCTTGTTTCGGAAATGTTTTGCCATTTCTATGGTATAGCATATATTATACTCGTAGTAATGTAATGTGGGCGGTCATTGTTTGGACGGTGCGTATACAAAATAATGAAATTATTACTGCTAAAATCACTTAGGTCCCCGACTACTAGAGGTGGCCGAGCTCACATGCCATCACCTTACATATGCTTACTTATTTATGTAGCAAATGAAAACAATTTGTTTTTGCTTAATTATTATCAAATCGCCTTTCTTGCCAAAAAGCAGCTTTACTCCGCAATAACTTCATAAAAACTTCAATAAATTTGCGACTAACAGTTGTCGTCGAACAATGGAGTTTGGTTCGCGAACAATCATGCAAACTTTATTGTGTGATTATGAGAAACGCAAATAGTCCTTCCGCTCAGACACACAATGATCACAAAGCTTTGTATGTATTGTAGCATTCATGCCGTTCGTAACTCCTGGCGAAATTACAATAATAGTCCAGTCATTTTAGGTTTTATCTGCGGAAAAATTCCTAGTGACCTGGAATACACCTTTATTACGATATACATATACGTATACACCTTTATTACGATGTTGTAATGAAGATGTGAAAAATCGACATCGATATCGCGCAGGCTAAAAAAGTTTTGATGGTCAAAAGTCACGAAAATCAGATTTTCGCAAAGATCTCGCGACCTATTGCTCGTAGGTCAATAGTGATCAATATAAAAATTGTACACAGTAAAATTATCTACAAAAAAATGTCTTTTGCATTTTTATATAACATCAACCGTTTTCGGAGTAGAGCGCTGAGAAAACGACTAGAATGCACTCACATACGGTATTGTATACCGTACACCATCGTTAACTCTATTGGTTTTTATTATTGTTTGTAAGTGTCTTAAAAACTTTTATCTGATATTTGGACGTTTCGGGAAAAATATACTTATCTTATAGAGGCTTAGAAACTTAGTAAAATCTACATTAACTTATACAAATGACCTCCACTGGCAGATGTTCCGTATTTCATTGTTCCGAGACGGTCGGACTGTGTTTAGTTCAGTTAAAAATTATTTCAACTGTGTGTTAAACACGTTATTTTAGTTGTTTTCTGCTCTTAAACAGTTCATAATGAGTGATACATGTTTTATATGTATTGCATTATTATCGGATGATAATATTGTAGAAGTTAGCCATGTTCTACAAACATTTAAAAATGCTAGTGACGCTAGAGGTGATGGTAATATTGAATATTTAAATACTGTAAATGTGCATAGTAATTGTCGTAAGAATTGTGCAAACAATATGAGTATTGCGGGTTTTAAGCGACGATAAGGATAACCGAGTATATCAATATCTCCGCGTAAAGCTTAGTATGCAGATCACGCTAAAACTTCTATGGCAATTTTCTCCCCAACCATCAGCTAAAATCCTAGCTAAAATTTGACATAAGAGATGTGGATAGTTTAAAATTTGATACGAGAGTTCTGTGCAGAATATATCAAAAAACAGCTGTTCTGAAAAAATATTATTTAAATTTCAAAATCTCAAGTCATAAGACGAATAGTATGATAATCTATAAGACAAAACTTACAGCACAAACTCTTTTTTCTTTAACGTCCCTTTGCTGTAGTTTCTTTTGTAGAAAAAACTTTTGCCATATTCAATGTAACTGCTTAATGCATCTGTAGCCTGACTTACCACACCAAGCATCCGTAGTTGTGGTGGAAGAAGTTTTGTTGTTTTTTGCATTGCAGCATAACAATATCGAGGATTCCCATGTGTCCACACACTACTTGATCTCGGGAAACACAAACAAAAATAATCTCTCAAAAAATAGCCTTCGAATTAATGTGCTGGACTATTATTTCCTGCGATAAATACTGACATATAGTGGAAGTGCAGTGGAAACCAAAAATTAGATTTCTTAGCTGGAGCTTCGTACCTCTCCGCTAAAATGCTTGGCTAAATCTTTGCTTGGCTAAACTTTGGAGAAAATTTTATATGGGAGCAAAGTTTAGCGCGAGCGGCGTACTATACTTAAGAAAAGAATCAGCGCTATTGATTTCAAAAAATTATGTTTGTTTTGTGGACCACGGCTAACTTCTACAACATCACTATCCGGTAATAATTCAAAATACGGAACATCTGCCAGTGGAGGTCATTTGGATAAGTTATTTTAGATTTTACTAAGTTCCTTAACCTCTATAAGGTAAGAATATTTTTCCCGAAACGTCAAAATATCAGATAAAAGTTTCTAAGATACTTACAAACATTAATAAAAAGCAATATAGTTTACGCCATGGTGTACGGTATACAATACCGTATGTGAGTGCATTCTAGTCGCTTTCTCAGCGCTCTACTCCGAAAATGGTTGATGTTACAGAAAAATGCATAAGACATTTTTTGTAGATAATTTTGCTAGGAACAATTTTTATTTTGATCACTGTTGACCGCCCAGTAATAGGTCGCGAGATATTTGCGAAAAACTGATTTTCGTGACATTTTGACCTTCATAACTTTTTTAGCCGGCACAATATCGATGTCGATTTTTCACATCTTCATTACAATATCGTAATAAAGGTATATACAAAAATTCAGCTCACTAAAAATTTTTTCGCAGACTGGGGCTTAAAATGCCTAAAATGACTGGACTATAAGTATGCTTTTGCCATCAAAAGAGTTATCTATTTAGCTCGTAGTCTCTTTTTGTAACGTGATTTTTATTTATTTCGAAAGTAAATTTTTGTTTATTGAATTAGTTTTTTTGTAAGTAAGTATTCGTGCATGAGTGCAGTTTTGTGCTGAAAAAGTGAATATTTTACAATTGGTTGAATCAAAACTAACGAAACTTTTTTAGCACTATACAACGCATTGAAGAGAACAATTAGTCCGTTTTAGATGCTTCGTTTAAAAAATTGTTGCATATTTCGTGTTAAGATATAAAGATCAAAAAGCAACCTCCAGAAGCGAGTTATTCTTGTGGCTTTACGGTATAGGTATTCCATTTCAGGAATTGGTTTAAATTAGCATCGTCGCATGATTTAGAATTGACCCTGAATTTGGAGAACTCTGATGACTGGAGAAATATTCGTTACGACGCAAAAAACTTTCATTCATCTATCAAACGTGTTAGTGATTCCTCAACACGATTGGTCTATAGGGAACTAAACTTTAGTCTAGGGGAAGCTAGCTACTTTAGGCATGAATTTTCTGTAACTGATATGGTCTGATTCTGATATGAGTGAACTATAGGCCTCATAGACCAGATATACACCCGAATTGCATAATCTGCAACCTTCTTGTAACAGAAAACATTTTTAATTTTTTGGATACTGCTTAGCAATCGGTTAAGAAAACTATATTATAACCCCTGTTTTTTTCGTTTTAGCCAAACTAAAAGCTTTATTTTTATATTTATTATTTAAAGAGATTAAAGAATAAGAACAAATAATTTTTTTCATTTAGCCAAACTAAAAGCTTGTTTTTTTATAAAATGGATTTTGTCAATAATTAAGTACCGATAATAATGAATGCAAAAAATAAATAAATTCTTACTTTTGTTTTAATATTTAAACAAAATTTGATGTAGGCCCAAATATTTAACTTGTATTCGTCTTATAATTTGATTTGTTACTTATAATTATGTTATTTTATGTTAATAATTATGTTAAAGCATTTGTATTAATTTTTTTCACTATAAATTTACTAATAACATACACTTTAATCCGGCAGCCGGCACTACTTGCCATGCTTGTAATTCTTTATTTATCATTCTTTGTTTACGCATTTGTTGCGTATAGGTACTTTATACTAATAATAATAATAAAAAAAATTGGATTTTTATTAAACGGTTACAGTTTTTTGAATGCAATGACAAATTTAGATTGTTTAAACTGCTAGAAATCTTGTTGCCGCCAAGATCATTACATATATGTATGCATTATAATGAAATATTTCTGTTATTCTACCACTTGTCCACGATACTAATTATAATAATTGAAATAAAATTATTTGTATTACATACAAGGACAGACGAAAAGAATTTTTCGACCTTTTTTTAAAATTCACTATTTTTTCGACTTTACTGTTAATAAATGAGGTATCAAACACATTGAAAGATAAGCATTTATATATAATCTGTTGTTATCACGGACTTGACTTTCCAGTAACAGAAAAAGATCAAAACATATGGTAATAATTCATGTTCTCTATTTTCTATGAAGGGACACTTTTCCAAAGAATTTATTTAATTTTTATATGTGGTTTTTGCGGTTCAAATTTCTATATCAATGGATGTTATAATTACTATACTTATATAACGACATTGAAAATATATATTTTTTCCCATAATTATGTAAAACTTTCGAATATTTTCCTATAAATATTTTATAAAACTTTGTTCAGCTGAATGTGTTCCGTTTGCATAAATGTCAAGCTCTTTAACTTCACAAAGCTTTCTAACTGTACAAAAACATAGTAGTCAAAAATGCTATTCTGGTCTAAAAGCTTTTATAGCAAATAACAAAAGTTTTTCGTGCTTTGTTGCTATATTCTGTCCAATAAAAAAAAGTTAAAACAGGGCTTATGTTACACTACTCGTTGTGCGCTTTTAAAATACACACATTAATCAGAGTTATCACTGCTACGTTACATTTGTGGCAATTTAGTATGCTTACTACTGCAACCCTGTAAGAGCTTTAAAGCAGTACGAACTTATTGGCATCTATTACAGTCAGAGTGAGAGGCAAGTGTCCTATCTTCCTTGTACTGACTATTTTTGTTGGACAGAGTATATATTTTATTAAGAGTTCCAGAAGCCTTGTAAATTATAAAACTTTTTTTATTTCGAAAAAGTTTTGCTGATTAAACTGCTCTAATTCGAAAATGTTATCTTACACGTGATCTAAATCGCATTATGACTGTTATTGCTTAAGGAAAATTTTAAGCAGAAATGTATTGAACTTTTAAAGTGCAGAATACATCAAATAAAAAAAAATTATTTTTTAAGCTGTAATATTGTTGGTATTGTTATCATGCAAGGGAACATTTACTAACCATATAAATGCATCGGTGGGATGTTCTTTTTCCATGTGGAATTATATGATTGCGAGAAAGACAAACTAACATTTAAAATAATGGTTGCATGAGAGAATATAAAAATAAAAAAAATAAAAAGTTGATACCTACTATACACAGTCATTTCATTATCATACTATATGTATATAAGTATATATTTGGCATTAAGATTATAGTAACTATAGAGCACAGCAAGTTTATGTTTAAAAAGCAACACGTCAGTTATATATATACATATATACTTAATAATTATTATTCTTATAGGACTAGATAATTCATTTTTTAATTACCATATATTTAACATATATTTTTTTAAATAACATCACATAAAAGAAGTGATTTTGTAGATGTGTGTATTTGGATTTTTTGAAAGGATTAGAAGTACATACATATGTAGTTAATTGACAACAAATATTTTTTTCTCTGATTACCTCTTTAACTTTTACGGCTAAACATTTATAACGACATCAGAAGTATAGATAGTATTTGAGGATGAATGTTGTGTCTGAATGTTTTAGCACTTACCGCATTCATGGTTCTCGTTGCATCGATTAGAGCAATCGCAATAACGACCCAAGCCACTAGGTCCTGGGCCTTCAATAGAGAGCAGTTCACTGGCAACATCGTGTATTCCAAGGCCTTGATTTGCACCCACTGCAGCATCACCACTGCTTAGTGAATTTTGCAAGCAGGCTAAAGCTGGAGTTGGTGGAGGACTAGAAGCGTTACCTCCTCCGGAAGGTGGTCCTCCAGGACCACCTGCTCCCACTGGATGAGCTGATGCAACAACAGTTGCACTTCCACTTGCAGCACATGCAGCTGATTTTCTATAGACAGTGCTGTTCATGGTTAGCTTGCGAATATTTTTGTCGGGTTGGAAGACCAAGATGTAGACTTTAGGTGAATATAGACATATAAGCGCCACTGAGGCACTTAAGCTGATCGATATGCTAAGGGTTGTTATTTGTATCTTTAAAACAAAAAGAAAATAGAAAATAAATTAATTGACGTATAGCTTATGTGAAGTTTTACGGGAAATTACGATAACTCAGGGGACAAGAAATTATGACGGGTTCTTGTAAGATAGTTAGAGAAAACCATTTTTTTTACAATGGGAGAGGGTCTATCTCCTCCCATTTGGGCGGAGGTCAATTTGCTAAAAAAAATACACTTCAAATAGAAAACAAATATTTAAAAATAACGCTAATATTTAAATTTCGACATCTTCCTTCAACTGGTTTTTGAATAAAGTCAAATAAGGGGAGACTTTCCCTCCTCCCATAGTAAACATTTTCATAAAGTAAAGTTTGACAATTGCCAGGATGAAGGTAACTTTGCTTGGAAAAAACAGAAGTAATGATACAATACCCTTTTGGTTTGAATTGGCATATAAAATTAGTCAAGATTAAAACTGCTTAGCTTAAAGAACCAACATTTGACGCAATGAAGCTAACTTCATTAAAAAAGGAAGGGTAAGACTATAGGAACAGCGTTTTTATCAGAAGAGCTTGTATCGTGTGTAGAGTACATATATATTTACATAAGTTTATGTTTTTATTGGAATTTTTCTTACCTCATAGGAATTTCCAGTACCAAAATAAATGGGGACAAATGCCAACCAAATGATGCAAGTTGTATACATAGTAAACCCAATGAATTTTGACTCGTTGAAGTTTTCCGGAATCTTACGTGTTTTGATGGCATAAATTGTACAGATCGTAATAAGCAGCATATTGTATAATTGTGAGAATAAAAATGACATATCCTGAATTTTGCATTTTAAAATCACTTCAGTCCGACCAGGATAATAAAACCGGGTCCCTGGTGGTTCTACAATCATCCAGACCATGGTGATAATTATTTGAATAGCTTTTATACAGAAAATAAAACAACAACAATAAATTATATAAAAAGGCTATTATTCGACAATTTATTGCACATAACTCACACTTCAACATAAGATTGACTATCAAATAATGAGATGAAGGTAAAACGATCTTGACTCTCTCCAATATTGGAAGGAGCCATTGTTCAAATAGTCTTTATTATTTAAAAGCATAACAAAACTTACCAATCAGACTTATTGTTATAATAACTTGTGACTGTGGACTGATGTACTTCAAACGCTGAGCTGATTTTGATGCCGAATGAAAAATCCTCGAGATACGATTTGTTTTGGTCAACAGTGCACTGTAAATAATTGAAAAGCCAACGCCAATTCCAAAACGCTGGAAAACGCATGAACCAATTGTTGGCTTAGCAATCAAGGCAAACGTGTTCGAATAGCAAACGAGAATGCCTATCAACAGTGTATAGCTGAGTTCTCGACCTGAAGCTCTCACCAATGGAGTGTCGTGGTTAATAGCAAATAGAAGGATCACCATCAGTGTCATTACTATGCCAAATATCGCAAATGCCATTGGAATTATGGCAAACAGAGACTGCAATCGCATATACTGAATGTCTAGGGCATAGCATGATAATTTATCGGGATATGGCCAATAGCCAGGTCCACAGTCTTTGCATGTGAATTCGTCAAAAACGTATTCGTAGGATTCGCATTTGTCACAGATCCAACAGCATGTATCACCCTAAAAAATATTATATTTTTATTTTTTTTAATTGAAACATAAGTTTCAACTTAAAATAAACCTATGCAAAATGCAAAATACAATTACTGTTAATTAAAATAAATTAAAAATTCAACATTGAAGCTTTCCTTTGATTAGTTCTTTTTATACCAGATTTATTCATTATTTATTTAATTTAAAAATAAAATAAAATTAAATTAAATCAAATTAATTTATATTAAAAATTCAATATTGAAGGGTTCGTTTGATTAGAACTTGTCCCAAGAGATTTATTCCTCCCATACCTGCTGTTTCTTAATCATGCCCACATCGCATGGAAGTGAACAAGCAGAAGTTGGCATATCAGCTTCTTTATTCCAGACCACATCATGCAAATTTAATTCCAATTGGTTGAACCATTTTCCCACAACCTGTATTTCAAAGGAAAATGCAAAAATAAAAATGTAAATGTTGTCCCAAAAGACAAGTGACAACACACACACTTACCTTGTAATAATATCCGGTAGAGTTCTCCAGCTTTTGGTAGTTGAGAATATCATAGCGTGCAAGGCCATCACCTTGGCTATCAAACTTAACCTCACTTCCAGCCAGATCTGCATTTTTGGACATTTTTAAAATAATGTAAACAAAAAGAAAAGAGAAAAACAAAGACAAATACAAAGAAACGTTTAAATATACTATACATTTTGTTTAGCAAAGACACACACCAATAAATGACACATTCAATAGGTAATTATCATAGAATTGTTTGCCATCGTAGTTAACCATTTCTGGACATGCCATCGAATGTTGGGCAGTTGTGGACTTATGCAACCAAACCGATTCACTATGATGATGTCTATGGGCTTGATTTACACCCAAACCTCCCGATGCACACAAATCCTGATGGAGGCGGTGCAGGGCATGAGCAAAAGCATAAACAGCATCTACAACAAATTGTGTTTTCGATTCCTGTTCGTAACTGTGAGGAAAAAATTTTGTTTGGTTCTCCTTGTTTTGCTTAAAGGACGAGAATACAGGAATGCAGAGAATGAACATAAATTACCAAAATCAAATAAAATTCATGAGAAACAGAACAAAAGTAAAAGCAGAAGACATATTTCTTGGAGGTGTTTTTGGATCATCCTCGTTCAAATTTAATGTTTTTCCAAACGTCTTGCGAGAAAATTCTCGAACTTTATTTTATTCCATTAAAAAATTATCAAGTCCCGTAACTAATAATTAAGCTTAAGTTTTAATAAAGCTAATAAACTGACGATGGATGACACCCATTTTTCACAAACTCAGAGAACTTTGACTGTCAAGGCTTCCTTATTTTGAATTATACGAGTATATATTGATTTTCGGATAAAGATAATCCTTAAGGAGACTATCAATACGCCCCATTTTTTTTTTTACTTTTAGTAACATTTTCTTATTGTTTTTTTTTAGAGAGTTCTGACTGTCTGGTTTTAGTTCTCCTCAAGTAAAGTGTCAAAGTTATTTTGTATTGCCTTCTGCAACTTTATTTTAAATAAAATATAAAATTGAATAAAAAGTCTTTTTTTAAACAAACAGAAATGTCATGTTGCCAAGCAATCTAAATCAATCAGCTTTCTAACAGCAAGTGTAATTTGTAGAAATAGTTAAACAGCATTGGCGACCCAAGAAAAAAATTTCCGGGGGGGGGGGGGGGGGTTTCAAAAAATAAATTAACTAAATATTATGTACTAGCTGATCCGTGCTCGCGTTGCTTCGCAAGCTTTTAATATATTTTTTAATATGACTAAAAGCATATAACATGCTCAATGAGACTGACCGCAATTTTTACTATATAATTACCTAACAAAAAATTTATATACATACTTAGATATGCTTTCCGTAACCAAATAAAAATTTGTATGTTCTCTCACTGAAATAGTTTTCAAACAAATAGACGTTGGAACATGCTTTCGAACATGAATATTTCAAAGCTTCTGAGTATACAATATTTGTAGTTTTATTATTTCCAAGAAGAAGTGAATACTGATTATTTTTTGAGCCCACTCTTAAAAGGGCTGCATTCAGTGGACCATGTAAAAAAACACTTTCCCTAAGATCATTTGCAATGAAAGATCTCATTTAAAGAAGTGTATTATATGAACTTAAATTATCCAGGAATTTCCTAGATTAAATATGATCTTCATTGAGCATACTTTCTAAAGGTTCAGGCAGCTTGGCTATAGAAGGAATGCTTACTTTAGCATTAGTACAACACATATGCTATTAAATTCCTTACCCCACTTTCTTCCTTTGCAAAAATTGGAAATTTTATTAATTTTTCCTATATCTGTTATTTTGTTTTTCGAACACGGAAACTATGTTACATAATTAAAAGCCACTCTGCTCCCCAAAATCTAATTAAGACTTGAAATATTATTACTTGCTGTTAATCGTTATTCGTTAATCGGTGAGCGAAAAATTGAGTGCACTGAAATTCAGAAGCAAATAAGGCACAAGAAATGCAGTAACCCAGTCAGTGCGTTTGAATCGAATTCATAGATGCCAAAATACAAAAATTTGATAAATTTATAATTTGTACAAACATTTATTTCTCAGCTTATAAGTACAGTTAAGAAATAATTTAAGGCTTAAGATTTGCATAAAACTATTGACTTAATACAAAATATATCAGTTTTGTAAAATATCTAGCAAGTTTAAGAACATAATTAAATATGTTTGACAACTTCGAAAAAAAGTGTACGATTATTTTATGTTAGTGATAATTTAATTCAACAAACATATTTAACTAACGAAAAATAGATATGCAATTACATTCTTATATCAATAAGATAATTTATGAAATTGGATTCAAGTAAATCGGTTGATCACTATCTGAGATTAGCGCGGACAAACTTAAATTTTTTTCGTCCTTATTACGGCTGGCAACGAGACGAGCTCAGGCGAGACTTTTGTCAGTCTCTACTCGGTCTAGCCAAAATCGAAAAATTTCACTTTTTCCGGAGCAAAAAATAAAATCGGAAATATTTCAAATTTTCTGAGGTAAAATTTGAAATTTGTAGAGGTTTTTTAATCCATTCCAATCGGTGCCATTCCTCAATCGATTTTGACAGTTCGACAAGTTGTCAAGAAACTATATTTTGACGGTTAGATAATATTTATTTCCAAGTGTCCCTTAAAATTCTTAAAGTCACCTTTTTCCGAAAGGGGAATCAAAGTCTGAAAAATGAGCGATTGCTATTTCAATGCAATGATACATAAATCCTTCTCTGGATAATTATAATTAAATCAACAAATATTTCTTCTAGTGGAAATCGAAACCAAACCACCGAGAACAGCGAGACTCTCGGCGAATTTCAGTACCAAAAATACGGTATTGTCTGGGGTGTTTTTAAGAAGTCCCGCCTCATCGACGACAATAGTTTTTTGAATACATGTATATGAAAAAAATAAATAAATACATTTTTAGTTAGTACAATATTTTATAAAATAAAATCCATGTGCCTTGGAACTTTCGCCATTGTATTTATAACGTCCTCACAGTCAACCTCAATATCCACACTCCCCACAGATATTCAGCAATATCAAACCGTTCAGCGCAAGCATGAAAAAGATCGCTTACTTGAGGTCACAGATACCGGAAGTATCGCAACAATCTGCTTAAAGCAGTAAACTGTTTTATGTATATGACAAATCGCAAACATTAAACTAGTTTACAGTTTTCGGGACCGATTTTTCATTTGGCGTACTCAGAGAATCCTTGCAACAATAGTTGATTTACCATTGACATATATCAAGAAAATCAAAGAAATACATTTCTACCTGCTCCACATCTTCAATTCGACTAGAAAATCATCAAGGCATACCTTTACATCATCCGGCAATTCTTGGGCAACCTCAGCAGGCCTTTCAATTTCTACTTCTTCAAGTTTGCCACATTTTTGGGGAAAATACTTTGAATTTTGGAAAGCAATCTACGACGGTCGAGAAATCTTTTTTTTTAATTGCATGAATAAATGGTCCAAGAAAGGAACATAAATAGACCGACGAAAATGTTGTTCAAGATCACATTCGTAATTACCTGGATTCCTCTGGCGACTGGCTTTTAGTAAATGTATTTGCAAATAGGAAATGAATTTTTGTATGTTTCAGTCGCAGGCCCCGATATTTGTGACCCAGCACTAATTTCCCCACTGACATACCAAATTTTCTTATTCTAACAAAATATTTCGGGGGGAGTTTTAACCCCAAAAACCCCCCTGCCACTGTTAAACAGTATGTGATTTAGCTTCATTTTAAGAGTTTAAGACGGTTAAATGGAGCATTAGTCATAAGGTTTCAACTTAGTGATAATACTGTACTTAAATGGTTGAAAAATGATTCAACATCAGATAATTTGTCTAAATTGGTGGTTTCAACTCTTTGGCCGAGGCGAGGGAGAGATCCCGCAATTTTCTTTGGAAAAGATGCCGCATATTAAATTTGTTTACCTTTTTTTAAGCGAATAATAAGATTACAAGTAGTAATTGGGCTTAAGAGGCGCGGGAAGAAGCCCGAAAGACCATCGATAATGGGATGTCTCTCCGAAAAGCAGAAGAACTATTTGCGGTACCAGTTACAACACGAATCGAGACGATTAAAAGGTGGGAATTTTATATAGAAACCTCTACTTTCTGAAAACACAGTTTCATGTCATGACAGAATCTTGGAACCAGCAATTCATGTCATGACAGAATCTTGGAACCAGCAATTCCAAACACCAATGATCGCATGATTACAATCATTCCGAAAATGAAACACACAATTCATCATCTTTCGAAAACTCAAGGCCAACAAAACTACTAATGCAAGCAATTTCACCACTCTAGTGCGGATTTGTTCAAGACTTATGCAGTTGGTAGGGGTCTTAACTTCTCCCAGTTTCATTGAGAAAAAGAAAACCTCCAAGTCTCCGGAAGAAAAAAAAAACAAATCTACTAAAAGGGAGGTTGAGCCGACTGAAGATCCCAATATTTGTGTTGAATGTTAGGAAAATTATTTCGAAACAAAAACCGAGCAGAGTGGAATTAAAATGTCAAAAATGGCTACAAGAAAACTGTACAACTTACAAAACACTACAATCTACGCCTTGCACAGACTGCGGATATAAGCAAGAACGAAAGTCAACAGTCAAATGTATTCCTTAAGTTTAATGAATTCATCATGTGGGGTCTCTCCCACACATGCAGGGAGAGATGGCACACTTTTTTTCTTTATGTTAGTTTTTATGAAAATTGTTATTTTTTTTTAATTTTCATTGTTTTTTTTTATGGTAGAACATAAATCCATTAAGTTTCTTGCATAAATAAAGTTAATTTTACTAAAATAAAAAAAATTCATGGATTTTTGAAAAAAGCGCGGCATCTCTCCCACAACTACCCTAATACCAAGTTCAAAGAAAATCGCTTCAGCCGTTTAGGCTGCTGTAGATCGTTGTACAGACACACAGAGACGAAATTGCGGGACCCACTTTTTTGCTGTTCTCCATCATCGTAATGTCAAGTTTAATTAAAATCTCTAGTTCGATTTTTTTCTAAATTCAAAACTTGCCCTATAGTACCTATGTATACCGAAAAAGAGGAAGTTATGGCGCATTTCATAATTTTGTATATAATAACCTCTGAAAATATGAGGATCTCTTCAGACAGTATCTACGAATGTCAAGGTTTTATTTTTTAAAATCTTTAAGCCTGTCCTGACATATGCAGGACCATAATCTGTTTTGTGCAATAATTATGGATTGCCCCTCTGCATTATACTAAGATATTAGAACAGGTTTGAAAGCTGAGCTGAGCCGCTCTGCCCCTAAGAAATGACGCTTGCCGCTCCACGACTGCGTGCAACCTCCTTATAACTTCATGTGTTTTAATTTTTTTTTGCCTCTCAGCATTTTTCCGCTTTGCCGCTCATTGCGTGACGAAGGCCTAACTTGAATACATTCTTTCGATTCTTGGTCTCTTTTCAATTCCTCTTATTCCATGTTTTTTTCTTTCGCGAAAAAACAATTACCCTCTCGAAAAACGTATTATTTGCGATCATCAAGCACACGCACTTGCATACTTTTACCTTCCAAAATTTTAAAGAGTTGACAAGCCAAAAAAGAAGACTATATAATACTACGTTTTCACCTAGAGATAATCCGGTTTAAAAAAAGTAGATTAAAAATTTTACCATAGAAAAAAGAGATTATTTTGCCCTTCTCTATACATCCATTTCTTTCTAACACACATAAAGTTAAAATTTGGAGATGATTGCTACGTGACGAATCTAGCAAGATGGAGTCCTCGTTTTCTGTATGGAGAATTGATATTTGGATGTGCGCATTCTGGCCGCGTTCCACAAAATAACGTTTGTTTGGGGTGTGTTGAGTAAATAATTCCCTACTTTTAAGAATATTTCAATGAGATTCATTTCTAATCTTCGTTTAAAGAGATTAAGATTTGTATGGGGAATCTTCAAAATTAAGAAAATTTCAAAGAAGATTTATGGTAAATCCACATAAATCTGGATTAAGTGGTAAGGTAAAACATAGTATAAGATATCACTGATTTACAGTGTACGAGAAATTTGATAGGATGTAATTCCTTTGACAATAGAGAATTGTTTCAAAAATGCCGGATTTAAAGCCGCGACATTGAGATGATGAAGACGATATTGCGCTTAATTTACCCAGAAGTTTAAACTAGGTTATCAACGAAATCCAGATGATCTGGGATAGGCTTACAAAGTCTGATTAGTGTTATGTTGGAAGGATTATGTTGAAGATGATGATGGATCGTATAGCTTATACTAACAATAACGGGAGTGGAGGTGAAAAAGAATAAGACGATGTTTCCTCAATTAAAAATTACTATTTTTTTCAAGTAATTTTATTTGAACAATATATTGATAATCTATATACAGTCCAACTTCGAAAAAATGGGCGCTCGATAACTCGTATGTTTAATAAATCGAATGAAATAGACTGGCAGTAGCGCCAAGACTGAAATTTACATGTGATTTTTATTTGATAACTCGAACTTCTATTACTCGAATGGTTTGATAACTCGAAGATATTTTTTGGCGTTACCTTTGAAAAGTCGAATTCTGCAGGGAAATTTCCAAATTCTGTGCGCTTTTATGCTCTTGTATTTTCGTATAACCTAGACTTTGAGAAAATCATGCCTTCGTTATGTGTGATTAAGACTTGTCAACTTCCTTGTTAGGAGGAGTTAGAACACACATTACTACGTTGTTATATTGCTCTATAAGAACTCAAGGCTTAGCTTTTATTTTATTTTTCTTTAATATTAGACGCTAAAAAATCATAGATGCAAATTCGCTATTTAAAGACTAAATAAGAACGATGGATTATGTGTGTAAGGTTTAAATTCCATTGATGATTTTTTTTAAAAACCACTCTTCAGTCATGTACAAGTATAACATAATACTTTAAGTAATAAGTATGTTTCTGTATATTTTTATATTATGTTTTCTAGCAAATACATATTTGTATAAGCATTTATATAAATGTGGAATTTAACTTATAACTCGAAGTGTAGATAACTCGAATTATATTTTAAGCACTTTATTGTTCGAGTTATCGAAGTTCGACTGCATTATTCATAAATAAATGATCAATAAAAGAAAGAAGTTTCTCTTTACTTATTTAATTTTTGTAACCTTATTTTTAAAAACAATATTGGCTTTTAAACATAACACAAATCCCCCTTAATCGATGTTTTTCAAAACTCCCTCAAACTCGAATTAATTTTGATATATCGTTTAAATTCGACTTAGAGGGAGTCGACTGTAGTTGATTTTTGAAAGTCTTATGAATTGTCTTTTGATAAATGCAAATATGGTCTAACTTAACTTTTATGACTAGGAACATGACCCATCTTAAAAAAGAGCCTGGATACATAAAATAAGAAAATCAAATAAAAAGTCAACGAAATATTGATGAAACTTAAATGTAAATATTTTTATTGCAAGATCTAATAATAAAAACATAAATTAAAGAATAAATATATAACTCGAAAGAAATATTGAATGACTTAATGGTTGGCGAGTAAATATAATGATAACTAATTTTATACTAACCCAGATTTTTCCGATAATTTAAGATTCCTATCGCATTTGCGAACTCCAATACGATCTTTCAATAAGGGAGGCAAATTCTTCTCCAATACACAATCAAACGTATCCTCCCAATATTCCTGGAACCAAGGATTGCGTGTATTAGTTTCCGGCGACAGGGACATCATGTAATCATCAAAATCCCGAATCAGTTCCGATTGTAATTCGACAGTAATTGAACCCTCAGCAATATCTTCCAAACCATCTAGCAATTTTTGCTGTTTTCCCCAACCATCACTGGCAATCCAATGGAACGGTTGAGCCAAATTAGCCCGTTTGGCTGCTTGTAGAAGGCTCCTTGCGTCTTCTGCTCGGACAAAGAGAACTACACCTCTGGCATTAGGTTTTTTAAGCAGCTTAGCTATGATGGCATCGAAGACTTTGTCATCGGCCGCCGATGGGACCTTTTCCGCGGCGGCAATGCAAACATTCCGTTCGGTAGCTTCTTTGTGGAAGGCCTCGATCCCGTATTCGCCGTAGGAGCCTTCCGAGTGAATTGTCGACACGTATGACCAGTTGAAGCATTTTATTATATCAACCATGGCAACCGATTGAAAGGTGTCCGGAGGAACAGTCCGTGCAAACAGATCAAATCTCGTCTTGTCGCTGAGGGTCTTTGCTGTAGATGCTGGTGAAATTTGTGGAATGTGAAACAAACGCAACAAGTTCGCCACCTGCAGAGATACCGAACTATACGATCCTCCTATAACTCCAAATACGGGTCCCGTAGTGTTGCGACGTGGTTGTGGAGTCGATAGATCCTGACACTCAAACGCAGACGTGTCCATATTGTTGAGGGAACTCCGAACAAATTGCAACGATTGATTCAAGGCGTAGGTATCACGCGAACAAGTATCTAAAATGTGGACGCCAATTGTTATTCCGGGTAATAGAGACGAATCGTTGTTAACAAGATCGACAGCATAAAGCATTGCCTCAAGTCGGTGCACACCACGATTGTAGATTTTCGGACCACATGGTGTATTCTCTCCTTTCTCGTGAACCGGGAATAGTCCCCCTAATATTATATCGCCGGCTAGATTTACCGACACTAACTCTTGGCTTGGTTTGCTGCTTTTATTTAGCTTTTGGCAGTTAAATGGATAGAAGAGCAAAAGAATAATAAGTCCGATGGACTTAAGCTTTTGCATGGCCATTGTCATTGTATACGTAGGTAGAAATAGCTAATTCAACATACGCTCCAGAAGATGAGTTTCTCTATAAGAAAACAAAGCAAAAAAACATAAGTCTTCTCATAATATTTCTTTTCTCTTAACATTTTATAAGATTCTAAACCAAAGACAAAATATAAAGAAGGGACAAAAAACAATGATGATGTTGGGGTGATTAAAGTGAATTTAGTCGAAAACATTGGACAGATATTTAGACCGAAATATGTTTGAGAACCATCAAGCTCTTGTATGATGGACTTCTTGCGTCTATGTTTTATAACACTCAAGTTTCCAATTAAGTATATTGATGGCTGTCTCTAAATTAGAAAAAAAAATAATGAAATCAATTGATGGAAATCTCGCAAGCCCAGACTCGAAGCCAAGAAGATTTTAATCATTTTGGGGCTTCTCTTTCAAAGAAAGGCCGAAATATATTTGAAGAAAAGATTGTAACAAATAAACTTATAACCGCATAAGTTAAGACACATCAAAGTAATATCGGCTTATATACACCTTTGATATCTGCCCAATATACTCGCTCAGCGTCAACTGAACTCCAGATTATTATAACGGTGTCTACCTATTTATAATCGCAAAAACTTGCTCCCGATAGTTCAATGCTAAAATGTGGCTATACAAACACTTGTTATTTTCTTGGATTTATTTTTTTTATTAAAACAAAATGCTTATAAAATTTCGGAGTGCAATATTGCTTGAAACTTATGTGTTTAGGTAATAGGGGCGAAACTCGATTCCTTCCGTCTTACCTTTTGAAAATCTCATCCTTAACAACTTAAGCTTCTGACAACATGAATCTAGTTTAACCCTACACCTGCACACTTTTTCAACATTACTAAATATAACAACTCTTCTTTCAGTGCTTCTCTATACTCACTCCTAAGTCTGCTATTGAAACTAAAGACATGCGACTTTTTGAACGACGCGACGTAACTGTAAGAGAGAAAAAAAATCGAAAAGATAAGACGACCAAAAATCGGTCGTGTGTCGCGTGGGTAAATTTTCGGTGCAACAATTTGACGTTTCTCTTGTCCGTTTTTTTACTTTTCTGCCTCATATTGTTTCGTCCTCCGAGAAGTTACCCTGCAAACAAACACCATATATCTCTTTATTGTTCTTTATTTAAAGGCACAATGTATTATTTTTAATTATTTTAAATCGAAAATAGAGTAATGAAAACAAAGTACAAACAGAAATACTTATATTATTGCTCTTTAGGCCGTGTGTGAATTGCGTTAAAATGTTGGTTAAATTTTGTAACTTGGTTAAAATTTGACACTAGCGTGGTAAATAAAATGGGTTAAAGTGTAGGCAGCCGTAGAGTAGGCTAAATTTGCGTTAAAATTTAACGTTTCAAATAAAACTGTAAGCGATACCCGAAAAGAAAGATGAACTCCAAAAAGTTCAGAAACCGCATATATTAAATGTAAGTTTCAATTTATTTAATTGAAAAATAAAATTACATTAATATTTTTGTTTGTGTAGGGTCTCAAGAGGAAAAAAACAAATAATGTAAT